>RAHM01000457.1:298889-372388 GCA_003713295.1 Parotia lawesii | reverse complement strand
CCCAATTTAAGACTCAAGAGTGTTATGTTCATCTAGTGTGAGGTAAAGTGACATTTCAGGTTTGTTCTATAATCATCTATAAAATCAACTGATCAGAAAATCACACAGCATAATAAATGAACATTGGGCCTCATTTATTAAAATGATCATAGAGAATTTTGCTAAGCACAAGTGAGACCGACCTGCACCACTCTATCCTGCAGAGATTTCACTTCTTTCCTTAAAATATCCAAATCTTCATAGTCCATTTATCAAAATCTCAACAGACACCTTTCCATTCTCTCCCACATCTCTCTGGAGTCTTATACTTTTGCAGCTACCCAAAGATATTTTTAAGTTTCTGTTTACAACGTGCCTACAAAGCATTTGATAATTAAGAGGCTGGGGCTGATGCATAAGCACTCAAGATTTATGATTCCTTAACAGCCTAATTACCTTCATCTGCTTAAATATCTAACAGCTTTTAGGGTTTTTTGGGGGTGTTGGTTTTTTTCTTTGTAGCAGGAACCTTTATTACAAGCACATTTGGATTGGAATTAGAAGTTAATAGGCTTTTTTTTTTTTTTTTAAATATCTCACCATATGCTATACCAGGACTAGGAAATCTTAGTTTCCCAACATTGAAACTATCCAAATCTAAGGGCTGGCCCATGCTCTGGACCAGGAGAGAAGTTAATAATGAATTCACACAAAGAACCATGGGAATTCTGTGTTTAATATACTAAATGCTTGTTAAACATAATCTGTCTGGAGCAAAATACTTATAACTCAATGGAATCATACTTTGAAGAGAAACTTTTAACTCCTTTCTTCCTAGAAGCAGGCCTGCAGAAACATGAGAATAAAAAAGCAGCCCCAAGGCATCAACTTAGAACATGCATCTGAATGCCCTGTGGGAGCTTGGAACTGTCACTGCCCAAGGGTCTTTCCTTGCCCTGATGGAATAAAGCAGAAATAACAGCAGCATGGGTTTTCTTCTGGAAAGCATTCATTATTTATGGAGCAGTACTTTCTGATTGCAGAATCAGAATGTGCAGTAGCATTATTCGTCATTTCCACCAAAACATTTGTATTGACTCCACTGCGGGCAGCCTGGATGCTTTACCTCTGGCATTCCTGAGGAAAAAAAATAAATATGTAGTCTTACCTTGCAGCGTGCTCTAAAACAAAATGCTTCCAACAGGAGAGATCAGAACATGCAAATAGTTGTTCTTCTTTTCCACTGTCACTTTCTGTCAAATGTTTACTTTCTATCTTCATTTGTGAAATGTGTTATTACTATTTTTGAGTGGATGTTGACTAGCAACAGAGAGATATATTCTGTAGGACAGCTCGTTGACCCAAAGGATAGAGAAAATTGTGTGCAAATCAGACTTTATACATTTTATTTTAGTTATAGGGATTTTCTATGAGTGTGAAAGTGTTTAGCAACCAACTGTACCTATGATTGCATTTTCCTAAAGTTCTTTATGGACACAAATTTCCTACTGATTTATTATACAAGGTTATGGACCAAATCCTTTGATTCCTGTGACACAAACCCAGATCTGAGGACCTCATCTTTGACATCTGGGGTCAGATATTTAACTGGTCACAGACCATGACTTCATTGTTGCTATGACAATTTACCTCATCAAAAAATCCATCCCTTCTTTTGGTAACTCCATGCAAAACATGCAGCTTATGCTTGATAAAATGGTATCCATAATATTTTGAAAAAAAACCCCAAACCGATTTAATCTTTTAATGTTACTTTGTATTGTAATGTGGTTCTTAAATGAATGGATTTACAATAATGATTGTAAATCAGTATTATTAAGCAATTTAAAGTGAGCATATTGATTTGGTCCAGCTACTGCAATGCCAGTGTAATGATAAGAATCAAGTGTCCATCAAATACTGTATTTAAAAACTGTAAAGAATATTTAAAACTGGATTTGGGAAATAAAAAAATGTAACTGAAATGAATACTGAATATTGCACTAATTATAGAAAGCATACTAATTAGTAAAATAGCTGTGACTGTAGAGGGAAAGGAGGAAAAAGTATTAAGCTTTTCCTAAATGAGCTCAACAGTCCAATTTTCTTCACTAACAACCTTCTTACAGCACATTTTAAAGACTAGAAAAGAATTAGCAAAATGTAGGGGTAAAAACCTGTCTAAAATAAGTATGACAAGGCTGTTAGCAACCCATATTTAATTAGAGAATTAAGGTACCGAGAGGCAGTACTCACTTTTTCATTAATTGTGTGTAAGTATCAAAATTCCCACAGATCTGAGCTGGCAGCTGCTGCAGAACAATACAGATTGTTGTTTCAATGCATTTTTGTGCTTTTTAGGTATTGCACCTTCCTGGAAAAAAATAATAAAAATGAAAAATAAATATAAATAAAAAATATTAAATCTGAATTCTTTTCTGTGGAGTCGACTGTGTGATTTGGAAAATTTTGTTTTCACATGAGAAAAACTAAATAAACTGGTGGAATGGCAAGTGAAGCCTTGACTAGGAGGTCATAAACACGGAAAATGTGTGAAAAAATTTGTGGTGCAGGCAAGACACTTCATCCAGTGCTGATCAGAGTTTCATGTCCTGTACGTCTCATCAGACAAGTTTGTTTTTTTTTTTTACTGAGTGCTAATAATCACATAAAGGACACTGTGGTTCTGATACCTACAGTGTTCTTCCAGTTCCTTGATATCCAGTTTATCCTTGTCTGCTCAATCAATGGGATAACATAAACACAAACTGAGTCACTCTGGTGATTAATTACGATGTACAAGGCTCCTGCAGAATTCCCATATAAGGGAGGAGTGCTGCCTGTCCTTGCTTATCTATCAAGTGAAGATTCTTTATGAATACCTCATGCACGTGACACTGATAAATTATTCTGATCAATCAGTGGCAATTTCTGACCTGTTGCTGTGGTGGGTTGGCTCTGCTGGACATGGGCGAAGCTTCCAGTAGCTTCTCACAGAAGCCACCCCCTTAGCCCCCTCCAAAACAAAACCAGGCCACACAAACTCAACCCAGCTGTACTGGTGATTTTTGTGTAATTTGATTGCAGACCTGCGGGGTCTTCAAAAAACAGCAGTGTATCAAAATTCACTGTTGTATATGAGTCAGATGCTTTCTTACAGTAATGGATTTCCTTTTTGACTGGCAGCAATGTTATTTCCTTAATCAAATTGCCAGTAGTTCATTGAATTTACTGTTAAATATTATATTTCATACCCTGTTTAGTCTTCAGGGTTGCAGATTTTTTTTTGGCATTATTCAGAATGATTCAGTAAACAGCTGTAAATAATGTTGCTTGCCCTGCAGTGTTTATGTTAGTAACAACTTTCTCTCTTTTCTCTGACATACGTGAGTATTTCTCAGAAACAGAATCAATCCTTGGCAGGGGGGTGGTGGGGAAAGGAGATGATATTTAAGGTCCCTTACAGCCCTGGCCAGTCTGTGACTCTGTAACTCTTTCCCACCAAGGTGGACTGGTTGTTCCAATTTCCTCTATTCTGTCTGAGAGCCTTTTTGCTGTTGATTTCTAAGGAACAATTCATTAAAACCCAAGTTTGGGCCCGGCTGAAACCTTACAAATTGGTAATCATGTATGCATGCCATATTTAAATTCAGTGCTACACTTATGAGGCAACCTATTCCAGTATGCAAGTCTGGTACGGAATGCTTGCTTTGATACATGAGCAATTTAAATTTGTCCTACTCTCTCAGATGTTAAGTTATACAGAAAAATAGCAAAGCAGATTTCAGGACATGTCTCTGTATCTTTTAATGAGGCTGATGACTTCCTTCAGAACCAAAGCTCTGGTTTTGAAATTTATTTTTTCTTTTTTTCTTTTTTTTTATGAGCTTTGTAGATAAAGAAACATAAAGAATCTGGTGGAAACCGCTGTTCTTCAAAAAACATTTGTATTTGCATTTGAAATGGAGATTCAAGCTCTAGGCCATTTGTTTTAACATGAGTATACGGTTTTTACAAATGAAGTTTCCTAGAATTAATGCAGTTAAAATATGAGTTTCTTCCAGCAAATGGAAAGAAGAGAATGAATCTATGTGTGATGTTATGAGATGAATAAATGCGTGGAAAATGAAAACAATTTCTGACTTGAATACGGATGAAAAATGTCCTGCAAATGATAAGGTGAAAATTATCAGGTACTTTCATCATGTTTGCTTGATAGACTCTGACCCTTAAGTTATACTAGGAAAGTCTTTTGCTGAAGAAAGTTGGAAATAACACCCAAATAATTCTGAAACATGTTTTATGAGCATTGTGAGATGCTCATGTTGTAGCGAAAATGATTAAAGTGATTTACATATATATAGCTTCTACATTGAGAAAGGCCCTTCAGAATTTTATAAACTGAATGCAGAGACCAGTGCAACCAAAATGGAAAGTCTTTGTGTCCAAAATATTTTATTGTAATCCCACATCATACTGTGCTTTGGACAGAATATTGCTATCACTTAAAAAAAAGTTCACGGAGAAGTGACTTGACCAGGAGAATTAAGCTAAAACCTGAACTCTTCAGAAACAGTGCTGCACTTGAGAAATGCGTAATTGTAAATATTAAACACCACCTCTGTGAAAGAGGAAACATGGGGTCAACTGAATAATTATGGTAGAGAGAACCACACCTGCTTTCTGCTGGAGTATTTTTACCTAGACTAATTCTCTGACATATTTTGGAGCTGTCTGGGGACTTGTGCTTTAGAAGAAAGAAAAGTCACACCTCTTGAAAAAAGAGGCAAACTGGAGTCCCTCAGTGTCCCCTCTTCTAGTGTGTCTCAGAGGTGATCACTCCTGTCACTGACTAACAGAATTATGCTGATTTTATTATGCTTTCTTTTTTCTTTTTTTCCTTTTTTTTTTTCCCCTTTAGCACGTCAGAATCCACACAGCTCTTGTTAATCACATGTAACGTTCTTTCAGGGGAGCCTTCCTCAAATGAAAGTAAACTTGCCAGTGTCAGTGCTGTCAGCTTTCATTATTCTTCAGTGATTTTCATCAAGCTTGTTAAGCACAGTTTCCCTTTATAAATTCACACCAGTTTTCTATTCTGTATGTTTTGTTCACCTTCCCTGTCACAGACATCTTAGCTACAAAAGCAGCACTTGCATCCTTGACTTTCTGTTTAATTTGCTGTTTTCACAACATATTAGGCTCTCTGTAGCTTGAAGTCCTTTTTTTTCCTGGTTTTGTTGTATTTCAGGAGTCCGGGGAAGTTGGAAACAGACAATGATCCAATAAAACTGAGATTTCCTCCAGAGCTGTTGCTCAGAACAGCTGTACATGCCTCTGTTCTCAGGATTATTGTGAAAATACTGCACACTTTATTTACATTAATGTAAATTATCACTGCAAGAGACGAGAAGCATCTCTTGCAATCGATCAGATGACATTGGGATGTTCAAAGCTTTCCTGAAAGGAGGAGTGGGAACCACAGCGTGTTCCCATGCATCCCATGGTGCGGATAACCAGATTATGGAGCCTCTTTAGTGCAGGAAATCATTCCTAGGAGACCCAACACTGAAAATTTTGTAATGTTTTAAAAATAAAACCATAAATCTCTCTGATTTTAGTTTTGGCATGTATTGAAGTGCTGCATGTTAAGCTGTCTCCCCTTTCAGATAGTGGCTATTCTTAAATCGATCTCCATAACACAAAAGCTGTCTTGTAGATATTTTTGGACAGGTAATTAATTTTGAAACCTGACAAGGCAGAAATAAAGTCAATTTTAATTGCTGTACCGTATGCTTCTGTCAGCTGACTTTTAAAAGTCTGTTAATTATTATGTTTAAATGTGTAATTTTTTTCTTTGCATTTCTAAATGCAGGACATAGCTAATGAGGTTTTGAAATTTATGATCTCCAGAGAAGATTTGGACTCAACATCCAAGGAAGTGTTTTTCAGCTTCTCATAACCTTCTACAAAACCTCAGTGCGGGCCCACAAGATAAATATAAAAGATGTTCTTATGATTATAACCCAGAAATACAGCTTCAGTTCTCTGCCATTTATAGATTTTCTGTCTGATTTAGACAAGTGATTAATTTCTCTGCTATTCCATCTTTCTTTCCTAAAATTAGGATAATATTCCATGGCTGTGTGAGGTGATGGTCTTCCCTGATTGGTGGCTGGAGCTACCCGTGTGTAACAATGCCAGTGGTGGTAAAAATAATGCAGAGGGAAGAATGTTGGTAAAATTATAAATTATGTCCGAGTTGTAGCGGGGCAGTGCAGGTGTAGAGGATGCCCTGACAGCGTGGAAGAATGCAAACCTTTCTCTCTACGAAAGGGTTTGAGCTTTCCTGTTAATGGAGCATAGAAAAATTACCTTCTAATCTCAGCCTGTCTTCCTCTAATACGGGGATTCTGAAAGCTCAGCTCAGGAAATCAGCCCTCCGAAGTTGTTTGTTCAATTGATGTGACTTGGCCTTGAGCAGGAAATAATTACAGTTTATCAGAAAAGGAAGAGTAATGAAATGCTTGTGGGTATGGTATAAATTATTCAATACTGGCTATATTTTGCTGCTGCTAAAATAGATTCGTAGGTGTTAAAGCCCTATTATTAGTAAATGCCTGACTTTAGAACTTACATACCTATTAAAGAAACCCCACTGAAACCTCAGGACATGTCTGTTTTACTCAAAGCAGCGCTGAGCTGACTCAGTCTTGTGCAGTCCTCACAGTGCTGTGGTATCTGTTGTTAAATGGGCTATTTCTAACATTTAACATAGCCTTGAGTGCTAAAAACCTTTTCTGAATGGTAGGAGATGGTTACTGCGAGGCTCTGTCAGGGTTAGAGTCAAGGTTTATCATGCAGGGAAGAGTTCTGCTCCTGGGACTATCACGCAGCCATCACCACAGTAATTTTTTGACGACACAGGTCATAGATAATTGCATTTTGAGCTAAATCCTGTGCTGCTATGCATATTAAGCTTGTAGGTTAAACCTTCTGTCAGCAAGGGGCTGGCTGCTTTCTGGATAGAAGACAGGCACAATTGGAAGGTGGGGTGTTTCTGAGTACGCTTTACGTGTAGAATTACACGTCAGTAGCAAAGACAGATAGAGGTAAACTGAACAGGCCTCAAAAAATGGTGACTCCAATCCTAAATATCCAAACACACCTGAAAAAATCTAGTTTAGGTGGTGCAGTTCTTTTTACATGTTTGTCCTCATCTCAAAGGAGCGAATTTCTCTTCCAGAGCTGAGAAAATGAGAAGTTATGTGGTTGCATCTACCGCATGGCAATATTGTGGGTTTAGCAGGAATATTTGGGCTCTGGGAAGAGGGATTATACTCAAAAGAAAGAAAGGAAGGCAGAGTAGAACTAAATGAAAGTTAGGGTTTTGAATATGTTTGATATTATGTGAGCACTTTGATTTTGCTCACCAGCAAGAGGAAATTAAACAAATTGCTCATTTGCATGACAGCTGGGTAAGTGGTTCTGAGAGACAGACCATGATATTTTCATATGTAGAGGCTTTCTTAAATTAATGTCTTCATTACTGATGCCTAAAATTGTATAATATGTCATTACTGAGATTAAAATAGAGTTTTATACCATGCTGAAGTTTTGTGAGTTAATTTTTTTTATTTTTGTCTAGACTCCAGGTCTTGACCCATCAAGCCTTCAGAGAACCAGGAACAAGAACAGGATTTTGGAGGAAACAAAAATGTCATCTAAACAAATCATTCTACTGATCTGACTTTTTACAGGTAGGAAAACTGTTGGACTTGGATTGCTGAAATGCACGGCCATGTTTCTTCTTTTTTTGTACAGAATGCTCCTTTTTCGTCTTCCCTGCATTTATCTTCTATGCTAAACAATAACTGGGTTCTTATGAAAATTTTTGCTTTTCAGTAACATCATTGCAAAGTAAATTATGATACAAAAAACCCAAACAACCCTGAAAACACTTATCCTTAATTCAGCCCATATATTTTCTTTTACCACAAGCAGTCCTGACTAAATTGCCACGGAACATTCTAAGGTAGCAGTGAAGCAGAAGAAAGGCTGGAGCTAACTGTGGGTTCTAGCTAGTCCTCTCCTCTGGGATTACTGATCTAATTTTTAACATCACTGTCATTTCTGTGGCCCTGTTAGGACATCAAAAGTCTGCAGGATCAATAAATAACCCAACTCTTTTCTAAAAGTCATATCCTGTGTGGTGATTGCAATAATATTTCCATGGCACCTGGGGAAGTCATTCTGACCACACGGACAATACACATTTTGTGCAGAAAGTAGGGTTAAAAATCTGGCCAGAAAACCATTATGTATTAGATTTGCAGTTTTAATTTCTTCTGGCTCTCAATTTTCATTAGATTTGGCTCTTAATTTTACATTTTTTGCATGTTGCACACTACAAATTGGTTGGGTTTTTAGAAAAGAAATAAGATTATTTTTAGAATGTTGATTTTAAACCTTTTTTTCCCCTAAATTAAGTGACTAACTTAAAGCTTATGTACCTAAATCTTCCCAGAGATACAACCTGATGTCAGAAAAATTGCGTTCTAGTAAGAGTTGTGAAACTTAGTGAACCAAACGTCCTAGAGAAAATGGAGCCCTGCTGGACCACGAGGATTCACAAAAAAAGCTCAGATGGACACTGAAACCTTCCTTTTCACGGTGTAGATGTTATTGCTTTAACCATGGCTGGGCTGGTGCCTCCTTAATGAAGAGCAAGAGGCAGGTTAAAGAAATCAGAAGTTTTAAGGGTCAGCCAGTGGAGTTGTTAAAAGCAGCACGGTGTCCATGGGAAGAATTGTGGGCAGCAGATGGAGGAAGATGCTCCATAAGCCCCAGGAGGTTGCAGGAGGACCTTTCCTAGGTTTCTAAAGATACTCATGGCGCAAAAATACGTGGAGTTTATTTTTCTTTGGCACCTTTGCTGTTGCTGGTTGGCCAATGTCATTATGTCTGCTTTTTGCAGTCTTAATGGATTCATCACTAATTATGTAATACAGCAGTTTTTCCCTGTTTTCCCTGCAGTGATTACACAAACACTCTGCCACCGTGTTTTTGGGGACAGAATAATAGCTTTAAGTGCTACATTAATATGCCTGTCAGATGTCTTTCAAAAGCACAACACATTTTGTGGAAGGTAAGTGTTAGTTAGAGACATAAAATTCACATCAAAAATAGGGTCTGAATGTGGAGGCTTTTTTTTAATTAAAGTCTCTGTATAAATGTATTGGATGGAAATTGTATTGGAAGAATTGCTCTTTTAATGTGGGTTCAAAAGGCCTAAATTTTGAAAAGCAAATTAATTATAACTATCCACAGTTTTTTTTTTTTTTTCTGGACTTACAGCATGACTTTATTTCACCCTGAAAGATAAAACACAAAGAACACAACTTTTTCCCCTTTTATGGGGTATAGCCCCATGCTTAGATAAAAAAAAAAAAAAATTAGGTTTCTAATTCTTTATTATGCTCTGTGAGAGATCTTGTGGGAAAACCTGGAGGAATCTTTGGCTGAATTTGACCTGGATCATGAGAGGAAAACCATGGGGTATTCAGGAAGCAAAGCTTAAAATCTTGAAAAAGTCTTTGCTGTTCCTGGCAGATCAAGCAGCAGCAAATGTAACATTTACTTTTCCTCAGGAGAAGAAAAGTCAGTATCAAGCTTACATGCTTGCATTTAGTTGGAATACTGGAAACATCTTGAACTCCTTGACTCCAGAAGGTGAAATTGCCTAAAATCCCAAAACTGCCAAGAAAAAAAGCAATGCCTTTCTCTGCTGTGTGTGTGTTTTGACTAAGTCTCCCGACCTAACCACTCTAGAACTTAAGGAACATTAAAGTCCCCAAGCAAAGGAATACCTTGTTCTGATCAGAACATTTTGAAAAATGAGATTTGCCCAACACCAATAAATTCTCCTGTACTCAGTTCACACAGTGAAGGAAGTGCAGTAGCAAGTATTTTTATTTTAAATGTTAGGGCAGTTTATTTGAACCTTCAGTTCCAGAGAAGAAGACAATTTCCCATAAGAAGGTCACAACTTATATGAAGGGGACAAGATGTCCTGCCTGTGACTTCATTTTGGCTACAGATCAAAATACTGCTCATTTGCAATGAACAACAATATGTCACACATTCTGTATTTTTCTTTGTAAATCTTATGCATTTTCATATTGTCCTGGCCTATGGTTTTTTTGTAGCATTAAATCTGGAACCTGGACAGATTTTTTTTTCCCCCTTCATTTTTCGTTTGTTTTAATGAGAACTTCAGGACAGCTTGCCGTGGAGGAAAACATGGGCAAGTTCTTCATGATCTCAATAGACAATTAATATTTGTTCTTTATGTAAACAAAAATATCGTGTTCTTAATTATATTATTACCTGTTACTTTGCCAGTGTTCAGTAGCTGATGTATAGTATAATATTTGTTAAGTAGCTATTAACAACGTAATATGTGTGTTCTCCTAGTTAATGTTGGTCAAAGTAGAAAATTATCTTCATAGTAGAGTTAAGATGTAATTAAAAGGCAAGATTTGGTCCAAAGGGCCTGTTTTTCATATTTATGTTACAAACACACAAAATATCTGAGCTGAAAAAACTGTTCTGGTGTAAAAATAGAGACACAAAAAGAGGAATTACTCTTTTAAACTGTAAAAGAGGGTTATTTTTTTTTTCCCATTGAAAAGTAGGTATGTATTTCTTAATGGTGAAAGGAAGGGAAAAGCTTTCTAGCTGCTTAGTTTTAATTTTCCATAAATAACTTGGGAGGAGGAGGAGGAGGAGGAGGAGGAGGAGGATACTGCCACTAAACAGGTAATTATGCAAAGTTGTGTTTGGAAATAAACCACGGTTTAGGGGGGTTTTTATTCGTTTCAAGCAGTGATGTCCATGTTGAGGCACGGGATGCAGATAAATTTACCTCATGTAGTGCTCTCTCTCCTTAAATTCTTAATAAGTTTTATACATCTCTACATTCAGGTGACATTTTCGTAGGATTATCTACTTAAACTCCATTATATATTTCATTAGGAGCAATAGGTCGCTCAGATCCCTTAACTGCCTAGCAGTTTGGATTTTCCCTATGTAAATAATTTCAAATTATTAACACAGAATTTAATCAGATTTAGTTCACTTGGAATCTTAAAATCCCTCTGCAATTACTTTGTAGCCAACTTTTACTTTGCTGATGGTGGCAACTAAAAATTTCTTCTCCAAATCACTTTTGAGTAGAAGTTTCCAGATAACACTGGAGTTCAATTTTCAGAAGAATTATTTTATTTATTTCATTGCCTTAAAGTTCCTAACTCTTAAATTTTTGCTTTGGATCTGTCTTCTTCTGCTTAAATTCTTTTAATTCTTTTTTTGTTATTTTTGAATGATTTTCTGGTTATAGAAATGTATCATCTGCCTTAGAATTATTGGCACTGTGTGAGGCTTAACAGCTAAAATTGCCTTTAAATTTGTGTTGCAAGGCAACAGATTAGAAACTTCTTATGACTAGCCAAGAAATAAAAGCTCAGAGCAGGAATAATTAGAAACAGCTGGAATGATCAGGGCACAAAAGATACAAAGGAGGAGGCTCACAGGATTTTTTTTTTCTCAGTCAGGCAAAGCAAGAAATAGTAGAAAAATCACTCTGTTTTTCTCAAATTTGACACAAAGAGCAGTTCTTTCTGTGCTAACCTTTCGTTTCTCACTCGTGTGTGTGCCAGTTTCTGCTCTGAGGGGCAAGAAGGTCAGTGGCAACCACCTGTCACATGGGCTGGTCCTCTGACCAGATTTATCTGTCAGTAAGGATGCAGCTCCCTGCTAATAAAAATATAAAGCAGTGTTCCTAACGTTTGGTACCAGAATATGCAGTACACAGCATAAATATAGAGATTTGATGTATTTTTAAAGAAACGGTGGCAGCTCAATTATTGCATGTATCTGTGTGGTGTCAGATTCGGTGATATTATTTTTTCTTACCTGTTTATTTTGAAAACAATGGTTCTTTCATTTTCAGGCATCTCCTGCCTGACATTCCTCAAGAGTGTATTAAACCATTAGAAAACAATTTCTCACACCTTTTTTTTTTTTTTTTTTTTTTTTGGAAAATGTTTTACCTTCTTTTTGTAAACCACAGATTTTCTAAATCACAGAGCTCGGTCCCTGAAAAGGAAGCCATTTTGATGATGTACAAATTTGTGTGACAACATCAGTGAATGTCAGGCAGGAGATTTAAACATGAACGTTTACTTTTCAAAAGAAATTGGATTAGAGGGAGTGTTTCCTGTGCTGCATGTAGTTATTTATTCCAGTATAAAAAGCAGTGTATGGAAAAGGAATCATCTTTCTCATGTTCTAAATCAGACCCTTGTAGGATGCCCTCTGCTACTGAACACATCACTGCTCTTTGGATATAAATATGGAGTCAAGGATGGGTTGGGAAGGAAGATGATTCTTGCTCTGTGCTCCATAAAGTGCTCCAAGGCTTCTGCTGAGAAATGACAGCGGTGGTTACAAAGTGCAGTTATCTGTCAGAATGGATGCAGATTTTGTGAAAGCTTAGAGGGAATCAAGGATAATCTACAAGACTAAAAATGGTTGCAAAGTGCAGGACTCAGTGGAAGACATTTTTCTTCAGGGAAGCACTAAACCCTGAAAATTATAAATGACAGATGGTGGAAAAGACATCGCAGTAAGTCTGTGACTGTTCAGCAGCTTACTGAGGTTATGCTGAAATCAGCTGAAATATCCTTGTTGGCAAAGGGCAGGGTAACTCGTGAGAAAACCTAACTCATAGTACCTCCAGAAAAGCAAATAAGCCTTGTGAGAAAAACTAATAAAAGGTAGAAAAAAGACAGTCCTACAAGCAGGTGTTTGTTTAAAGAACACCCCTGTAAATCCATACCTTTAAAAAGGTGATGTCAGGTCTGGCAGGAAATTGCCAGGCCTTTCAACATGGTGAACGTCTAAGGAGACACAAGTGTAGCACAGACTTTTAGATTTTAGGACTCTACATGTGGTGTATGTACGTAAAACCCCATAACTCACTTATTATAGAACTACAGAATCCCAGAATGGTTTGGGTTGGAAGAGACCCTTAAAGCTCATCCAGTGCCACCCCTGCCATGGGCAGGGACACCTCCCACTGTCCCAGGCTGCTCCAAGCCCCAATGTCCAGCCTGGCCTTGGGCACTGCCAGGGATCCAGGGGCAGCCACAGCTGCTCTGGGCACCCTGTGCCAGTGGCTTTTGAAAACGTCTGTTTTGCAACATCAGCACACTTTCGTCGTGTTATTCTTGCCAAGTCCAAATTTTCTCCACAGTCAACTTATTTTACTCTCTTAACGCGACAGAGGCTACAAACAAGGCTCCTGTCCAACAAAAGTGGTTCAAATATTCTTCAGAGAAGACTGCAGCGTAAAACATGACGCAATCTCTGAACACAGATCAATTTGCCTTCACGTTTCTCAAAACGTCGTCGTCATTTTAGGAGAGAGAAAGAGAAGGAATTTATTTGGAAGATGCACCTAGAACAAGCATATTACACTGTGTTTAGAGATACTAAACTTCCTATAAATGTATATAATTCAGAAAGCATCTCTTTTGAATACATTCTGTTTATACGTACTCTCCATGCCTTTGACTGAACAGTTTTGATTATGATATATCATCCCAACTGACATTATTAGTATGAAGATCTATGGTTGGTTTTAAATAATTTTTCATCCTTAAATCTTATATTGGTGTACAAAAAAAGTGAAGGTATTGAACCGAACCTAAATCTGCTGCTTGTACAGAAACACAAATATTCAGTACACACAAAAATTATTTTATTCTGGCAAAAAACTTGTTCTATTATGTTTTGTCAGTTTGAGGATGGAAAGAAATTGAAACGTTGAGTAGTTTCCAAATACATAGAAAATAAAAGGGTGTGATAAAAAGATTTTTTCATGATACACAGGTGGCAAAATAAATGTTTATATGATTTGATCAGGGTCCACAAAAAAGCTGTTGGCAGGGGTCCCTACCTTTTGTTTTCATCACTTGCCTTTCGTTCCAAAGACACTTTGGTTCCCTCTTTTTTCCCAACTTATAATAACAAATTCCTTTGTGCACATTCATAGAGTAGTGATCAAACAACAGCTCAGCTGTTTTGGAATTGAGAGAGATTTAATACATACTAATTTGCTGTGGTATAATCATATAAAATACAATTACCATTGAGAATGAGTTTTAAATTAGTTATAAACAAATCAAAATAATTTAGAATCATTTAAAATAAGTGCATCTGGCAAAGTTTTGCTGTAGCAGCTCCACCACAGGATTTCTGATTTAGCCTGCCCTTTCTGACTGACATATTCTTTTTTCTTAGCATGAAACCTTGGGTGGTGGATTATGATTGTAATTGAGTACATAATTAAAATTAAAACTTCACATTAGGTTGTTTAGAGTGGAGAATGGCCTTGCAATCAAAATCTGTATTAAAAAGAAAAGAATCAAATCGTTATGTCACAAGTGATTGAGTGTTGGAAAATTTCATTTGCAGTCTGAAGCAAGGAAACTGGTTTGGTATTTTCCTTCCTCCTGTAGCTGTATCTGACAACATTTCTGTGCCACCTCATCAGTGCCCCAGGACTTGGCCCAGTGTTACTCCAGCGAATGCCTCTGCAGTTGATTTGAGCTGTAAGGGCACAGGATAGCTTCCTGTGCTTTAAAAGAAAGGATAACCAGTGAAAGTTGTCATTAATTTGAAGCAGATTTTCCACTAGCTGAAGCGTTTCTGCACTGTGATATATTGTCCTTTTGCCCAAGATCCTGCTGTTTCTATAACCCTTGGTGGCGTCATTTCAGAATTGTACTCTAACCCTCTTGAGATGTTTGCTCGAATTTTCCTCCAACCTTTTACTTCTGTAGTTATATACTGCAAATGGATAATAATTGAAAGCCTTTAAAAATCTTATTAAAAAAAAAAAATAGGCATCCATTGTCATAAATAAATAGCTCTGGTGCACCAGAGGCATTTTGCTTTACCTTCTGCCTCATTGTCTTCCTGAGGTATGTACAGATTTGCACTATGGCATGATTTGTCATGTCTTACTGCTTAATTAACCTTTAGTGTGGTGGCATTTCCCAGATTGCCTGCAGAGTTATTTCAGATGAATATGTCTGTGTAGATAGGCAGTGTCAAATATTGCAGCTTTCTGCTTAAAATATTGTTATTTGCTATCACTAGGGACATTATTCATTGGCATAGAGGCTGCTGAGACTCAGATCCAAACTTTTCTGGTTGTTTACTTTTAACCCCAGCCCTGAGCATTCAAAATCAATGCAAGCCTTCTTTTGCTTTACGTGCAGAAATTTTGAAACATTAAACCAGCTATAATTTGAAAGAAAAGCTGCTTTCAGTGCTTTCTTATCTATTTTGCCCAGCCAAGAACCTGCTTGCCTGTTTGATGTAGCCATTCTTGTTTTGCACCATGCAATAATGAAGCTGCTTTAATGAGAGAGAATATGAAGTTTCCTTTCTTAGTCTTGAAGTGGTGACAAGAAAATTTTTCTTTAAAAAAACCCCAAATTTGAAAACTTTCTTAATTGTCCCCTGTGAGAAAAGGTTATTTTACTTATTAAAGCAGAATGGATTGGAAGCCATCTTAACTGAGATGTTATATTTGAATCCTAAATTTTCCTAAAGGACAAAAACATCAAAAGGTAACAAGATATTTCAAAAAGTTCCTTTTTCTTTGTCTCTCTGTCTGTTCAAGCAATCTATTAATAACCTCCAAGTTCTTTTAGCCTTTGTCTGTGTTTCTTGATTCACCACTGCTGCCGTGATAACCTGCTGCATTTATAGCTTGGACTGTAATCTTCAGTGAAAGGAGAATAAATTCCTAATTTTTTCTTATGGACTCTAAACTGCAAAATCAAAGTGGAAAGGTTCACGGGGATCAAAAATGGGGGACAGTGGATACATGTAAAGACAAATATAAACCAGTTTCCCCTTCTGTAACCTTCAACCAAACAGGTGATCAGAAATACAGATATTGAAAATATCCTGGAAATACATTCAAGCAATTACATTCATTTAGGTAATCCCATCAAACAGACTGTTTAGATAGGACTGGCAGCTGTTTAACACCCTTAAAATAAAAGCTGACAGATTTAAACTGGAAAACACAAATCAGTGTTTCACATCTTTTCAGCTTAAAATAACTGAAGATTGACATATTTTTAACGCCAAAAGCTTAAATTTAAAAAAAGCTCTGAGACATTTTCAATAAAACATGAAAAGGTTATGAAGTATATACAAAAGTTTAAAAACTATATATTTACTGAAGGTGAATGAAAGAGTTAATTACAGAGTAGTGTTACTGCTTAAAATAATGTGAGAATCATAAAGATAATAACTTCTGGTGAAGAGCAGTTCTGGGAAATAAAGTTGTTATATGGGAGGTAACCAATAAGGATGTAGTAAAAGATAAACCATTAAATCTTCAAAAGTATCAGGTTAAAAAAGGTTAAGATTATTTATTTCAGTAGTTGTAAGAAGAGGAGGAGTATTCCTCAAATTGTAGTTCTTGAATGTCTTTACAATTCTTTACAAACTTGAATGTCCCCAGCTTTAAAGAGAATATTTTCCTATTCAAATTGTTTTATTCCTATATAAGTATTTGAAAACCTTTGTAAAGCTTCTGTTTCAAATGTTTTTCCCCCAGTTTTCCATCTTTTCAAATTAATGTAGTAGTAATAAATAATATATAAGTTAATCTTAGATTTAATACTGAATCTTTGTGGATTTGTGGGGCAAGGGCATCAATTAGTACAAATTAACATGCACTATTATAGATTGCTGACTTAATTGCTCATTACTATAGAATTGCTTACAATTATCAGTGTAGAGCACCCATTGAAGTACCAGAACATATATACTAATTAATGGAATCACCAATAATACTACATTGGACACATCCTGTAAATCCTCTCAGCTCATCACAGCAAACAGCGTGTAGGGATGGTAAAAAGCCACCCTGAATTCTAGATTTGGATCCAAATCATGCTGCCCCAAGGCAGATCTATTCATTTTGTCTGTTTGCCAGAACCTTCCATCCAAATTCTGCAGTTAATCAGGTAAGGACCCAAAAGGACACTGAGAGCCCATCAGAAAGGACAGAATTTGGTGGGTGACAGCTGGGACCCCAAACCCCCCTGTGCTGGGACCCCAAACCCCTGTGCTGGGCTGGGCCCCAGCGTGGGCAGCAGGGCAGGGGGGATTCTGCCCCTCTGCCCCCTCAGCTGAGACCCCACCTGCAGAGCTGCCCCAGCCCTGGCCCAGCACAGGGAGGGCCTGGAGCTGCTGGAGCCAGGCCAGGGGAGGCACCAGGATGGGCAGAGGGATGGAGCAGCTCTGCTGGGAGGAAAGGCTGGGAGAGCTGGGGTTGTTCAGCCTGGAGAGGAGAAACTCTGGGGTGACCTCACTGTGGCCTTGCAGGGCCTGAAGGAGCTGCAGGAAAGATGGAGAGAGACAATTGCCAAGGGCTGGAGGGCCAGGACACAGGGAATGGCTTCCCAGTGCCAGAGGGCAGGGCTGGATGGGATATTGGGCAGGAATTGTTCCCTGTGAGGGTGGGCAGGCCCTGGCACAGGGTGCCCAGAGCAGCTGTGGCTGCCCCTGGATCCCTGGCAGTGCCCAAGGCCAGGCTGGACATTGGGGCTTGGAGCAGCCTGGGACAGTGGGAGGTGTCCCTGCCCGTGGCAGGGGTGGCACTGGATGGGCTTTAAGGGTCCCTTCCATCCCAAAACATTCTGGGATTCTATCATTCTATGAGTAGCTTCTTCTGACTTCATTACAGCCCATCTCTAAAAGACTTTTCATCTTTCAACCATAACTAGTTACCCTTCGGTGCATCCTGATCCCACTAAAAAAGTTCTTCTAATATTTTGCACACAAAAAAGTTGTGATTTTTGCCAAAAGTGTGAAAGTAGATGGAAGACAAAGAAATGTGAGATCCCTTTTTGCTGTTTAAAAAACTGGGAAAGAGACAGGTAAAAGAGTCTCTAAGAATTTCTGAGCATGTTTGGGTACAGTCTCCAGTCATGGAAAGGTCTCTTTTACCTCTTTATTTTTAAGGCTAGTGTATTATATTAACTTTGAAATTTTAACAAATTGTTTCATATAATCCAAACGTATTTTCACGTCAGAATTTTCTGAGAGACCCTTCAACTTTTTCCTCCTAATTTACTTTTCAGAATATATAACAGGGATATCTCCTAATAGAAAAGTAAATTGTTTTTACTGTAGAGTCATTAGAGGACTAAGTGGTGGAATCTATCATTGTCGTAACCCTCTCATTTTTTACTCCATCTTTACCTGTGAAGGTAACTGCACAGTTATCTCATTATCCTTTGTGGCCAGGCAGTACTGGTAAATATATTCTGAGTGAGACCTCAGGTGAGTAAAGCTGATTTTTTTTTTTTTTCCCTTGAGTCTAGATGAAGCAGCCACACTTCAGCAGAGGTGCCTTCACCAAGAGGTCTAGATTGAGGTGAGAGTGATCTGTTGCTAAGCATATTTGGAAAATTAAATATTGTTAAAATAGATATTTAAAATATTTCTCAGGGTTTTTCAAAATGAACATGCAATATTTGTTCTCTAAGGCTGGGTGTACGCACCTTGGTAAAAGTTTGGGGGAAAGGGATTAAAAATCAAGGGTAAATATACTAGTTTTGATAAATTTGATGTAAAATGCTAGAGTTTTTATCTTACAATCTACAAATCTTTCAAATTTTCCTGACAAATGAGTTTTTAAGAAACTCTATGCATACTTGCACAGAGGGTGAGCTCCACTATGCTAATTTTTGCTCTGTAAAGTAAATATATTTTGAGGGACCTGTGTATAATAATAGTGAGTTGTGACTGGTGAACAAATGCCTGATTTTTTTGCTAGAGAAAGAAAAAACCCTACATATTCTGTCCTTCACCAATCAAAGCTAAAGCTGTGCCTGAACCAAAACCAAAACATTTTCAGAAGGCCCTGTGTTCTCTCTCTCCCCTTTTGCTTTAAATGCAATAAAAACCCAACATTAACAATCAAATTTAACCTTACTATTGCCTTTTGCATGAAAGAAGCATAAAGCACATGAATCTGTGAATTCACTATTGTTGGTTCACTATAATTTATATTCATGACCTCGTAACAATCAGTGGAAGGATTAAAATGCGAAGAAACAAATATTATAAAAAGAGGTGTTTCAAGGAAAGTGTTTTATTCCAGATGGCAAAAAGAATTTTTCAAGCATTCCGTAACTTAGCAGCAAGTTTTATTTTAAAATATCATATAATACATAGAAATGTGGGGTTTTTTATGATACAAGAAAGTGTTTGCTATGAAAATACTTTCTTGAAATTGCTGTAAGTATACAAGAAATGATGGATGGGAATGATTTCAAACCATTCAGAAGTGACATTTAGATGGATATTTATCTTAATGTAGCAGAATTACAGTGGTCTGAGAATCACTAGAACAAACAGTTTCTGTGTAAGCTTTCTATAAGGTTTTATTGCCAACAAAAATCTTAATATTTCAGATAGGATTTGAGTTAAGGCATAGCTTTGTGCATATTAGCTTTTGGGATTTGGATATGAAAATGGTGTGTTAAAAATAATTAGATGATACAGGAGTGGCAAAAACAGGTGGGAAAAGGAATGTATGAAGAAAAAGAAGGGGAAGGGGGAGGGGAAGAGAAAGGGAAAGGGAAAGGGAAAAGGAAAGGGAAAGGGAAAGGGAAAGGGAAAGGGAAAGGGAAAGGGAAAGGGAAAGGGAAAGGGAAAGGGAAAGGGAAAGGGAAAGGAAAGACTTCTGAAAGGCAGAGAGGGATACAGAAGGGACTTTTTGCATCCAATTTCTCTTTGTATCCTCTCATGCACTGCTTCTTTCACTTTGCTCTACAACAAAACCTCTTGGAAAACTTTCACTTAGCAAAAGTCTTGGTCGCCTTCCCTCACACGTCAGAAATTGTGTAGGACCAAGTAAATCATCAGTTTTGGAAGCTGCAGTGGTTGTAGCAAATACCTTTGAGAGCATTTCAAAGGAGGAAAACAGGGTAATATTTCAACGTGGGAAGATGAGGTACCTGAGTGCCTGAATGGTTGAACTTTGAATGCTAATGTGATCCCATGTGTGGATTTCAGTCTATTCCCGAACCCTTAAACAATTTCAGTGGCTTAATCGCATTTCTCCACAATTTAGCCAAGAAAGCCTGGAACTCTATTTCATAAACTTTAATGGCAAGCCAGAAATAAATTGGGATCTAAGACTCATTTTATTGTTGCTGTTCTTTTATTTATCTCTCATGATACATAGATTTGTACTCACTGTGGTTGTGCTATAAATTACATTTGGAAGGAAGTCATGCCTCAGTTTTTATGTTCAGTACCATATATCTCATTTCATTATTTCACTCTCTGTACTGTGTGTTGGAGGAAAGGAAAGCATGTTTAGACCACCCTTAGGTTCAAGCTGATGCTTTGTAATTTTAAACAGTCTCCCAAGCCTTGTTTATTCCCTTTTTGCAATAATTTTGCTGTAATGCGTTGATATGTGGATTATATGGATTTATATCTTGTATTTTACGGCTGTTGACTCTCAAAAGGCTTAGAGCATCTTGAAACTTTTTAATAGAGTTCCATATCCTGACCTTTGTTTACCTTTGCATGTACACATAGTCCTGATCCCCCAATTAAACTGTTATTTTTATGAGGATTTTAAAAAAAGAAAAATTATTTTACTGTGTGTTTCTTCCCTGATTTCACTGAATTGCTATTTGTCTGCAGGCATTATGTACAGAAGCGTCACAAGATCAGTATCAAACATATGACAGGTGCAAACTCTTCCCTTTCCAAAGCTATGAAAAAGAATAAGATGAAAAAAATTAATTTCTGTGCTTAGGCTTTTTTGATGACTTATTTCCATAGCACAATGAATTTCCTCATAATGAATCAATGACTACTATTAGCATAGAGTCAAGGAGTCCAGTGCTTTGTGCAAGAAGGGTTTCTATGGCATATTTAAAGCAAATCTGAAATTATCGATCCTTACTGAGAACAGCGTTACAGTAGGTGATTTTTTCAGAGTATTATATTGTTATGTATCCTGCTGTCTTGCTGGCAAAACCCACACCTTATTTTTCAGGGTTGAATCATTATGCTTGCATTTGATTTCCATGAAAAAAGCGTCTCATTCCAGCTGGGCTGAAGTTCCACAGCAAAGTCCTCATTAATTAGGACCATGTCTTATACAAATTGGCATACCAGTCATGTGGGGTTTTTTTCAACAATTTCCTTCTGAAAACAAAATTTATCCTTCCGTTAAAGTCTTACAGAAACTGTTTTCTGACTTCCTGGGTGAACCTATGGCCTTTGGCTCAATTTGTTCTGTCAGGGTACACAATCATGACCTCAATATAGTTTCCTAACCACATGTTTCCAAGCAGGAATGTCAACTGCTCTCCCCTATTCAACCAGAGGATGACCCAGGAGCCAAAATTTTTGAGGGGAACAAGAAGGCTGTGAAGAACTCGAAGAGCTTTAGGCATTCCTACACCCCCCAGTTGGCTGGACAAGCCCCTTTCTGTGTCTCTCAGGTGTGTTAGTTTCAGCCAGAGCTTAGGGTGGGATGAAAGAGAACTATGGATGACAGGAGTTGCCATGCACATGAAACTGGGGAACCCCATTCCTAGAGCCAAACTACAGGAAATGGAATCTTTGTCTAAGTTTTATTGGTCATCAAAAGGAGTTCCACTGAAATATTCAGCTCATTCTCCTCTCTGTCCACCACTTGACCAAATATATTAATTGGGGCAACAGGAGAGTGCCTTAGTAATTTATTTAAAGTGCTGAAGAGATTTGTGTTTGCGTAAAATACATTAAAATTGCAATATTTTACCTATTCTATTGTATTTCTGACTGCTTTTCTCACAAAGGCTTAAAATTAAAACTAGAGAGCCATGAAGGAGCAATATGTTGAAAATATCCACCTCAGAATTGTTTTATATCAGATCATGTGCTTTTAAAATCTCAGTGGTTTCTTCTTGATCTCACCCGTCCCGTTATTCATTCTTTTATGTTTCTTTGAAATAAATCAGAACAGTGGCAGAAATTTAATTCAAATGTTAAAAATAGAAAATATGGCATCCTCTGTTATTTGATTATGTGCCACTGTATGTGGCCTGTTGACCTGGGAAAGGTGTTGCCCCTGCCAATGCAAGAACCTTCAGTGATCTTTAAGGTTCCTTCCAGCCTGAGTAATTTTGTGATTCTCTGTTCCTAATGATCTGTAACTATCCAGTTGACATAATGTCTGCGTTTTAATGGAGTCATAAGGATTGCACTTCGGAAGGAGGATTTATGATCAACTGGATAAGAAATGTCAAAATGACCGTAATCTGGGAATACTGAAAATCATGTTAATTTATAAACTAGTAGAGGTGGTGACAGACTTTTAAGTGTCTTGTGAAAACTTGCAGATATCTTCCATATTCATTTAACTGCTGCTTAAATAAATTGTGTAACATCACATTTGATAACAACAAAATAAATCAAATAAGCTTTTAAAGTGTTTGCTTAGGACATGCATCTCAAGGAGTGCTGAAAGCAGGAGAAGCAAAGAAACAGGAAAACCTCTGGTTTATGCACAGTTCAATGTTATCTAAATAGATCTAAAAGATTTATAAGTTTTACTTGCATATTTGTTTGAGAAATGACACAAGGACCTTCCTGATTTGCAAAAACCTCTCTCCTGCTGGCTGCTAATTAGTTGTATAACACCAGAGATGATTCATGAGTTCACAACTGCCTAGCATGTTGGAAAATACTATATATAAACCCTATTTATACTCTCATAATATGGCTGAACGTGGCTTCTTTTCAAGTTTAAAGCTACTGACAAATCAGCATATTTAAACCATTTAGCCTGAGTAAGTATGCTAGTCTATCAGGTGAAGAAGATATACTAAGCTTATTTTTCTTTTGAACTTGCCCATCAAAGAGACTTGCGCACCCTTTAATCTGTGCTGAGGGAATGTGTAGTGTTTGCTGTATAAATCAGCAGCAGGGTATAGAGCTGTCTTATTTTCACAGTGCCAAAAGCTGGAAATTACCAGGCTGTGCATGTGAAATCTCTGCTGTTGATGTATTAGAGGAGCATGGAAAGGAGAGGAAGGTAAAGTCTGTTACTGAATTAATTTTTTCTACTGTAAAAAAAAAGACAAAAGGGAAAAGAATGAAAGAGACCTACACAGTTTTTTCTCCTATGGCAGAAGAAGGGACGGGAGAACTTTGAGAACATTTGCAGGGGCACACTAGTAAACAACTTTTACATTCTGAAAAACAAACAAACAAACAAACAAACTAAACAAAAAACCAAACAACCAACCAAAAAATATCACTGCTGCCAGTGTTGCTACATGAAAAAAGTGCCAAAGATCTTTTTGGTCAATTTTTATGCTAGATAAACACACCTCAAACCAAAAGTTTGCTGCATCCTTTGATAGTGTGAGTTTTCTTGGACTTCCCCACCAAAAGCCCAACTCACGCAGATTTTATTAGCATCTGTGTAACTTATTCCCATGGTACAGCTGTCAGGTATAAGATAATTTGCTTATTAAAATTCTAGTCCTATTGAATGAGGGAAATGATTTGGCTGGTGTGAGTTTGTGTTTTTTTACCTGTAAAAAATGGATTTGATTCATGATATCTCCACAAAAGAAAATACCCCTTCACTAGACATCCTTCCCTTCTATATTTTAATGGCATAATAGTTAGGACAGCCATATTCCCATTATGTCTGCTGTTGCTTTTGTGGGGAGATTTATATGACTGTAGAGCCCATCGCTGATAAGGGAATAATGAGGTCCTCATTCCTAAATCACACTCGCTATTTGCGACATAAATCATACTTTGGCTATATTCCAGTCACATACACCTAGCAGAAAATTGAGAGTGGAGGAAAAGCTAAAAATAGCTCTTGGCAAAGCCTGGATGGATTTGTGTCTCACTATTTAAATCCTGGCTGCGTAAAATAATCGCAGAGGGGAATAAGCACTAAATGTACAGCAAGAAGTGTTTGTCCTCTGGTGCAGGACAACACTTGTATAGACAAGTAATCAAATGAACATCACAGATGTGTGAATTGTCAGTGCAGAGTAAGAATCAGAACCAAATCTTACAAACTCATTGGCCCAGAACTTAAAAAAATTAGAATAATACTTCTAGCTTTCATGTTTGCTGATTTTAGGCATAAATAGTGAATAAACTATGAAGACTCTATGGACAAGGACGCAAAAAAGGAGAGGCTAGGTTTTGGGAATTCAATTTTATTCCCTTCAACAAACACACACCAAGCCAGATAACTGAAACAAGTGGATGAAACCACCCAGCCTGGCTAAATGTCAACAAAAAAATTCCACATTTTAACTTTGTTTGTATCTGAGTTTAACCCATGTAGTCTCTTACTACTAAAACTCTAGGCAGAGATTGGACAGAGTTCTTCCTGAGAAAAGATGAAATATAAAAGGGTGATTGTCTAAATATGACATACCAAAAGCAGAGCCAAATGGTGCTTGTGTTTTCAGATTCCTATGGGTTTGATCACATGAGTTTGTGAGCTGGACAAGATTTGAGATGGAATGCGGTTTCTGTGAGACAGAACTGGCCTATTCAACATTGGCTTCACATCCACCATGTCTAATATTCCCTTCATTTGGGAGAATAAGCAAAGTAACCGTGGAAAAAATGTCCTAAGCTACTGCTGCCGTGCAACTGTGAGAAATAAAAATAGAGCAAGCCACAGCACCACTCAGCATACCAAGAATCTTGAAGCTTTCAATTTATGACATGACATTTCTTTGCTGTTCATGCATTCAATTTCATTGTATTAGGAATAATAATAAATAAATAAGTAAATAAATAAATAAATAAATTGATGGGCAGATCTTCTCTAATGTTTCATTAAATTCTCATGTTGATTTGCAGAACTTCTTAAGCATTTTTTTACTGGCCAACTTTTATGTTTTTATGCCAAATATCAGGTAATTAGAAGAAATTTGCAGTTGTAGTTAAAGATCTGTATTTCCATCCATAACGCTTTTATGGTATTGACATGAATGTTTGCACACAACTCTTTATAGTATATACCGGGAAGTCTAAAAATATCATTCTCAGATTTCTGAATGATTGCATATCTCAAGGATTTACTGAGGTCTAGTCCTTGACTCCTAAAAGGACATCTCCTATGGATGATATTTTTTCATCCTCTCTGTTTTCAGAGAAGAATGTTTTCATTTGTAAAATAACATTCTAAGGTGATTACAGTATTCTTCTAGTACATGAACCTGTCATTATTGTCTTTTATAAACAGCCATTATCTTGATTAGAATGAATTTGGACATTGGTTCTGATATTTTATCTTTTTCAAGCACATAATTATGTTTCTGGCAGGTAAGAGAAATTAGATTGGCATATGGTTTTGACATTATATGTGAAAGAACAGAAATACAAAAATATTGTCATTATGTATGAAGATATAATAGGATGTTAAATTATTACCAGTGAGGTTGTCTTTCAAAAGATAGAATTACTTCCTAACATATACAGGTCCTATTAAAGACAAGTCTTGAAATATTTTTCAAGTTATTTTTAAAAGTCAAGTGAAGGAAAGAACATTGTTCAAAATATACAGTTAATTAAAAGAAAAAAAAGAAACAAAAAAACCCCAAATGTGAAACTCTAAACCAGTGGAAGAACATAAGTAAAAACCGGTTGCACATGTTGAAATATACCCATAAGATGACCCAAGATATTAGCAATTTATTTGGCTTGTGAATTATAATAATAACTGTCAATATAGCATGCAAGCCTCTCATGTTTTCAGATTCTAAATTCATTACCACAAAAATACAAAATAAATACAAATTGACCTGTAGAAAATGTTCAATAATTACAGAGTGCGTTGTTTGTTCAGTTGTGCAGCTTGTATCAGGTAAAGGTCTGTAGGTAATGACAATGGTTGTTACAGCTTTGTGTTGAAAGTAGGGCACAGATCTCTAATTAACTAAATAGAAAACACAAAATCAGATAAATAAATAATCATAATTTATGTTTAAAATTTTAAATACCTGCAGGTTTAGTCAAGTAAAATAATTGTAAATATTCAACCTCTATAAATACATATAGTTTGTTTTGAGGAACTTGAAGAGGATGCAATAAAAATATTCTCAGAGTGAGAATGGACTTTACAAAATGGAGCCATTTAATTGGTCTGTCAAGGAATGGCTCAAATTTTGCAGAACATATTAAAAGTCATAGAATGGTAAGTGTTACTCCTGTGCTACTTTAAATTAAATCTTTTCTACATAAACAAAAAAATGAAGACTGAAAATCTTCCATATTGTTGTGTGTTAAAAGGAATACATATGAAAATTAACAATAATAAAGTTACATAATGTGTGCTAATATTTAGTTTGATGCAGATCAGTTTAAATTTGAGAAAACTTGAGCGAGAAGTAAAAAAATCTACCACTTGAGTAGGAAATCAATATTCAGATTTTGGAAACAGTTTTAAGACTACCAGGTTATAATGGTATGGAATGACATAAAAAAACAAGATTAGAGTCATTAAGTCTTAGTTTACAATTAGATTTCCAGTTCAGCCTGTGTTGGCAAAAATTCTACACCTAAAGCCAAAGCCAACCAATGCAAAAGTATTGTATTTTGTAGAAACTATCTTAGATGACTTGGGCAAATTTAATTGTTATTTTTTCATATATTTTGGATAATGAGATTCCTCCAACTCAGCTAAAATGAAAATAGAGAGAATATATCAAGAAGAATGATGGCTGGCATATTATTTCAATTAGTGTTATTTTTTTTTCCATATTTCCATATTTTCAAGGTGTAATAATGAAGTTAACATTTTCCTTTGTCAACTCCTGTGATTTCCATTTATTTTCTTTAATGTAGCATAATTCCAGATGGAATTCCAGGTTCATTGGAAATAAAATTTGAAATAAAGATGCTGTGTAGATAGTACTGCAAATAATTATACTGAGGCGTATGCCACATCATTCTTTTTCCTCCTTATGCTAAGTGTCTTGTGAGTGGTCAAGACTTCCTGAAAATAGATCTCTTGTTCCTGCTTTAAGGGGGGAATTGGGAAGAGGGACATGGGACGTAGAAATCCACTGAAATGCCATCCTAAATAAAAAAAAAAAGCTTAGGTCTAGAGGAGTTTTTTTCAAAAAAAAAAAAAATACACAAAAATTTACTGAGAGAAGTGAAATAGCCTTCTGCTTACTCTTATTATTGTCTCTATAATTATGTATACAGACAGCCAGTAACAAAGCTGTAATCAAATGACATGTTTTTACTGAACTTGGAGAAGTGGGTTGTAGTGCTCAACCTTTATCTCCCCTTTTGTCTCCCCTTTCCAGTCTTGTGTGTAAAATAGGAGGAAAAAACCCAAACAACTTAAGAATAAGAGGAAATATCTGGTTGATGAAATGCAAAATTCTCCTTCAAGACATGTTTGCAGCAGAGGCCATTTCCACCTCAGAGAAAGAAGAGAATGAAATGGGAGAAAAAAATTCTGATCTGTCCATCACAGATTGTTAAAAGGGCTTCCTGAGAAGAGTATTGCATCTGGAACATTTCTAAAAATTATGAACGTGCTTTGCATGAATGTGCCTATTCCTGTCTAAAATGTATTTATCCCATTCACTTCCATCAGTTCAATAATGGCTCAATACATGAGGAAGATGATTAAAGGACACAGAGTAGTATTTGTTTTGTGTTTGCCCTGAAAGCATTAGCTGTGTTGTTGGCTGAGTGCTGCACTCTCAGATGCTGTAGTTCCACCTGTGACCTGATAAGAAAAGCATTTTTACAGCTACATCCTTTCCAAAGGATGGAAAAATCAAAGATGTGGTTAAAAAATCTGAGATGTGGTAAGGAATACCACAACCCTCTTCCCACAGAAATGAAGTGGGCACCTTCACCCCCCAAATGCATATCTATTCTTAACTGTTTATTTAAATATCACAAATAACATACAAATCTTTTTTGAGAAGTAAGAGATTCTGAATCAAATATAGCTCAAAATTTAATTACTTAAGTTTGGTATATTTAATGGTGAAACAAAACTTGAAAAAATGCAGACTAATGTGAAGTTTAACGACCAGACTTAAGAAACTAGAAAAGGTTTCTTTCCTGATTCTTACAACTGGAAAATGTTGGGAATGTACATCTTACAGATAACATTATATAGTTTTGATTCACTAAGTCTGTAATATCAGATTTAGAGCTAAAGCATTTATTGTAGGTTTTTTAGTTTGCTTAATTGCTTTGGTTTGTTGGCTAGGATTTTTTTGTTTTGTTTTTGGCAGGTTTTTTTTGGTTGATTGAGGTTTGCTTTTTTAGAGACATAGGAAAAGACTTTTAAAAGTGAGTGGATAAAATGCTTGACGATATTGACAGCTCAAGTACATCAGAAGTAGCAAAGACTCCACATAATGAGTCCAAATGAAATTCTGTGTCTTCTGTGGTATTGTTTGGGAATTTGAGCCTCTGATTTTGCTCACTTCACACTTGAAGAGGTTTGCAAAAAAAAAAAAAAAAATCAAAGACTCAATCAGAGATATTTGATCTCTTGCTTTTATCCATCCATCCATCCATCCATCCATCCATCCATCCATCCATCCTTCTCATTTTGTTTTTAACAGTGATCTTGTGAAATAGAATTATCTTTACAATTTTAGAGCATAATCTGTAAACTACTCAAAGGTTCCAACCACTGAAAATTTCACTTGGAAACCCCTTTTTTTTTTTTTTTTTTTTATGGCTGCATGCTACCTCTGGTGTGTGGACTACTATTGTAAAGGATGAAAAAATAGAATAATCACAGTTAATGGTTTCTGCTGCTGAATAACTGATGTACATAGTGAATAATTAAAGCGAAGTTAAGAAGCCCTCTTCCCTAAAAGTGTGGTTGAAGATAAGTGGATATTGAAAGACAGTGTGAAAATAGCAGTAGGCAGTATAAAAGTGATATTTTTGTGTTGTTCAGTGCTTTTAGTCCTCAAGAATTTTAGAAATTCTAGTACAAAGAATTCACCGTCTCTGTCTTGAAGAAAGAGTGGCAAATATGTAGCAATAGCTGATTAAAATGCCTTAATTTTTATAATGAGAAAGAGTGAAAGAGAGTTTAAGGGAACATTTACAGAAGAGTAAGGTTACACTGTTACTACCGTACACAAGAAATAAGGAAATTACTTGTTTTATTTTACTGGTGTCCCGCCTACTTTTAAAATAAAGAAAAAAATTGGCATATTTGAACTGTATCCCAAAATATAATGGGCTGTGCTACACTGAGCTAAGGAAGCAGGTTTATGACAGACACAAAGAAGCTGTCCTTTTCTGAGGAAGACAACAAATAACGTCAAAAGCATTTGTTTAAAAATATTTTGCACTTGGTTTTAGCCTTGCAAAGTGCTTTTCACTTACACTTTGTTTTGTTTAAGTGAAGACTCCCACCTCCCTTTGAAGGAAATGTTTAATCTCCCCGCCACAGAGGACACAGGTTAGAGCTTCAGAGTAAGTCTTTGGAAGCAAACACGTCTTGTGAGGCATCCAACAACTTTCAAGTCTGGACTCTCAGAAGTGGAACTGTCTGAAGTGCTTTTCTTCACTATTAGTGTTGCATCACAACTGTAGCCACCAGGAGACAGCTGCGTGTACCAGTCCCTCTGCCTGGAAAATCTAAGTGTTTTCTCGATCCGTGAAAAATAAACAAGGAAATATTTAGCCTTTTATGATTGAGAATAGGGCCACAGAGAGAGATAAAGAGGCTGTGTGACTAGAATTAAGACACCCATCAAAATCTAGCTACAGAATAATTAATTTCTGTTTAAAGGGAGGTATGTTTTTGCATAGTGGAATAATAATAGTAATTTTTTAAAAAAATCGAGTTTTTTCATTTTCTTTCCTGAATAGCAAATTATTGCAGGCTGGAAGAGAGATCATATTTTGGCTTGGAAGTATTGCCCACTTTTAAAGTTTATGGCCCAATTGGTTATAAGTCTGTGAAAGAAACAGGTTGGAACATTGAGAATTACACTGTGTTTGTTCAGGAATTTGTACAGCAGCGGTTTCACAAAAATATGTTTGCAGGTTTATTTTAAAAGTTGTCAAGGAAGAGATGACAAGAAAATGGGGAAAAATTAGTGGACTTGCTGCTGGATTATTTAAGGAGGTCTGGAAAAAATGGTTTGTTTCTTACTACGTACAATAGTAGTTCAAGTAATTTTCTGTTCTGAGGCATCAAAGTACAAAATTCTCCAGTCTGGCAATTACACCTGCATGAAACCACATGTAAGAACAAAAAAGATTGGGTAACTTACCACTAATCAGACTTTTGAATCAGAGCTGTCAGAATAGCCATCTCTTTGGAAGTGCTGTATCTAGAAAAACAATGTGAAAAACTCCTAATTCGCTTTATCTCTGCAATTTATGCAGCTCTCTACTTACTTAATGTGACTATGACAATACTTGAATATGATAATTATTGTAATGAATTTCTAGCAAAATCTTTTCACTTTGTATTTTAACTGAACTAAGAAATATCCACAGAGAAGGATAATTTTAAAATAATTTGCTATTCAAAAACTGAAAACTTTTCAGTGTTGTTAAAATGATCCTCTTCAAACTTGAAGAAAAAGGTGCCAAGACTGGAGATACTTAGAACGTGGAATTGAAAGATATTTTTTATTAGTTTTGCCTTTGAAGGATACACAGAAAAGGAAGAAAGAGTGTCATTGTATTAGGTCCTTATTATCTGAACGATTCAGATTTAACTCTGAATTGCAACTGGAGTGAGGCTACACCTGGGACAAGACAATAACAATTTTAGACACATGGCACAGCTTTCTCATTTAAAGTGTGCTCCAGCTCTTCCAGGGGATCTCCAGAAAACAATTTCTGCTGTGTTTGAAAATCACATTGACATAGAAAAGGAGAAGTTTCTTGTATGATTCAGAGGGACTCTGTACTTATATGTATGAACCTCTACCTCTCAAGGACATCCCGACTTTGAAATAAAATTTAGTATAAATGTAGGCTGAGGAGACAAAAGAAAAATAATTGTGTGTGTTGTTCAGCTCTGAAATACAGCATTTAAGAATTTATGTACAACAGAGGTAGAATAACCCTTCTGAAATACTCATCCTAATGCTTTTCTCTTCAGCAGCTGCTCTAGAGTGGAAATGTTTGCCTGCCTGACACGTCAGAGAAACCAGATTTTGTTTTCCCAGGTAGTGTCTGCACTTCATAATTTTAAACAGGATAGCTGTTGTAGGAGGAGATCCACAAACCTGTGAAAAGATAATTTGAAATAGCTCTTGGAAGATAAATAAAAGGAAAAGGGCAGGTCAAATCATTGTTAAGGATTTGTGAAAAACAAGGCTCTTGTTCAGCTTCCCAATATTCATGTATCTGATGTGGATTTACAAAAATCTACAGAAATGGAAAAATAACTTGAAAACACAATGCACTAACTGCACTTAATATTTGATGGAAATTACTTATTTTTCCGAGTGTCACGTCTATCTCAGCTCCTCAATTCACTCCAGAGTGGCTGCACCAATACCGGCGAATTAATTTAAAATTAATTTGAGAGTCACAGATACAGCCATAAGAGTTCCATTGTAATGCAGAGCTAATTTAATGTAGCACTAAAGTGGCTTTGGCCGCTTAATACTTCACTGGATTTATTAAAATTGAGCAGAGGGTCCCCAGAGAGGCCCAATAATCTCTGCAGTGATAGGACGTGGGTTGCTGCAATGTGTCCCCTAAACTTTCCCTTGGGGTGGGGAATGTTCCCTTCGTGCATGGGGAGGGGAGGGTCAGTAGGGCAGGGCTGATCTGTCTTTGTCACAGGCTTTTTAGGTTATAAACAAGAATAAGAAGCCTTGTTTGGCAGTTTTCTCTCCTCTCAAGAGGAGCAAGGTAATTAGGTCAGGGGGACAGGCTTTGGAAGCCTCAGGCAGAGAAATGAGAGAAAGGTGTGCGCAATGGGAGGAAAATATTTTACAAAAACCATTTTGCAAAGAATGTCTCTGTTTAAAAAAGCTCAGAAGGGCATTTCTCTGGGGGCATAGGAATTAAATCCATGGAAGGATCTGCATGCCAAATGCCTTCTTCTAGTTTAAACCCATTTGTCATACAACATCTTTCTTAATTTTCCGAAGGGAAAATTTTTTTCTTCAGAAGCGTTCAGTTCAAATCATCTTATTTCTAATTTAAATTTCGTTTTTGATCTTCATGCCATTAAAAAATATCAAAGTGGAACTTATTTCAAAAAGAGAGTCTCAAAAAGGAGAGGCAAATGTTCAAATATTTCTGTGGAAAATATTTCATATTGCCTCAATTGCATTTCCTAAATGTAGTCTAAACTAAAATTATCCTGAAATCACCTAAGACCACAAAGTACACTTCAAGTTTTTAGAACTGTGCATTCTGGTGGGAAAAGGTTCTCATGAAGTTTCTCTGATCAGCTCCAGCTCTGGGATGTTTGAGGAGGGGAATTCTTGGAAGACTGATTACTTCAAACCAAGAATTAGAATTCATCTTGACTGTTAGAATCCTGTTAATTGTTAATAAGAAGTAGTGGCATTTTCATTAGAGAATTTCATTAATGTTTTCTTATATGGTCATATTATGATAAAAAAAAAAAAAAATGTGCAAACAAAAACTTTGAAGAAACTGTGTGGGAAGTTCAGCAATTTCCCCCTGCAGTTAAGATAGGAGTATTTTCTCCCTACAGATGAGTTATTGGCATTTGAGAGTATTTATTTTATGTAACAAGTGGCATTTCAGCATAATTGCTGTTTTATTTGTTTTACTTAGTGACTCATAAATTGTTAGTTTATTAACATCAAGCCGCTTAAATATGGAACAGCTAAGAATTGCGCCCACTAATGGATCATTAAATGAATTTAATTTGTTTGTATTCTCAGTACATTTCGGCTATTACTATCAGGAGTTCAAATGAGTTCTTCACTTTCTTCTGTCTAAGATCTGATCAATCAAAATTCTGGTGTGCACTGACACTGCTCATGCTTGCTGTAAGCTCTGAGCATCCTAATGGAATAAGGAATTTCCAGAAACCTGAACTGAGATGCCTACATAAATTATTTACACCTATATTTCATCTTTTCTTCTTTTCATCCAGGCTCATAAGTGATATCTAAAACTAATAATTTCTAATAAAACTTCAGAAATATCAGTTGATTACAATGTTAATCCAGAAATAGTGGTTATCTTCCAGGATGCACATGATCCTTTAAAACTATACGTGTCTCATTTTATGAGAGCAAAGCTTTCCCCAAAAAAATATTTTCCTTCTTTCTTCACTTAATTTTAACATTTACACTGCCATTCCCTTTATAGTACCTTCAATTCTAAAATCAGCAGGTGACAAGAGCTTCAAAGGAAACCGTCAGAACTCACAGCACACGGATTTTAAATATCATAACAAAATTGGCTTGTTTAAAAATATTGAAATAAAAGTGAGGCGTTTAGTGTATATGGTTAATATATACAATATAGGTTATAAGGTTATAAAATATATATTGCATATAATAGTATGTATAAAATATATTATTACATGATAAATACATTATATACATCATATATATAATAAATACATTATCTAAATATATATATATATATAGTATAAAATATGTATAGGCCAAATATACATGTGTTAAAAATTCATAGCTTAGGGGATGGCCATCCTCAGGCAGATATTTCTACTTGTCCCAGCTTTGAAGCTAATCCATTGTCCTTGAACTTTCTGTCTTTTCTCTGTGTATTACAAGCTGATTCTTTTCTTGAATTTCAGCCTATATGAGTATACTTGGGTTGTCTTGTGGGTGGAGTTTTTCGGTTGCTTTTTGAGGGTTTTTTTTTGTTTGTTTTGGGTTTTTTTTTAATTTTGGTTTTTTTGTTTGTGTTTTTTGTTTGGTTGGTTTGGTTTGGTTTGGTTTTTGGGGGCATTTTTGTTTTTTCAAGTTGTTGATGTTTTTTTGTTTGTTTGTTTTTTGGGTTTTTTTTTTTGTTGTTTGTTTTTATTTCATTTTTAAAGGTGTTCTTAGAACAGCACAGACCTGCTGGCTGAAGGAGATTGACCTGGAAGCCTACTGGCTCCTGCACCCATGCACTGCATACCTGGTGAGAAATTGCAATATTAGCTGGAAGGCTGTAAATCCCTGCAGATTTTACTTCCAGAGTCCTTATCAGTGAGGCTGTTTCCAGCATCCTGATCATCTAGTCCTGCTAATATGCTTAATTTCACTCCTTCTCTCTGCTTTCTGTCATGTAAATCTGTTCAGGTTTTTCCCTTTCTCACAGAATTAAGCTTGTTACGGTACAGGCACGGGGCTTGCGTGTCCCCACTGAAACTTGCAATAAACCTGGGATCTTTATCTCATGATTCTTGCTGTAACCATGGCAAGCTGCCTTGGCAGAAGGTCAGCAATTCATTAGCAACGTAGACACACACAGGTGACTGCTGGCAATCTGTAGGAAATGGAGTTTCTGTGTGGTTTTTAACTTTATAGACATGTCGACTTTTCCTCTTGCCTCCTTGAAAATGACATCTTGTGTTCAGCAGCTGTTGATTACCATCCTCTGTTTCCAAGTGCTGTGGCAAAGTTGTAAAACACCTTATCTTTTTTGCAGCACTCAGAATAGAGCTGGTTCTTCCTCTCACTCCATAAGGTTTTCCATTCTCTGTGCCAGTACTGGTAATGCAACTGAGATAATTCAGAGCTTTTGTGTGAACGAAGGAAGAAAAAACCTGTTTAACCAGAATGCCAGTTAATTTTTTTTGCATTTGTTATGGAATGATCCACAGTTTTGATAAACACGTCCACATTTTATCTCCTAAATTTAAAATAATCTGAGTTAGTAGATTTCATTTTCTTTTAAATACACCTGTTTAAATACCTGCTTTTCAAAATGGAAGTGGAATGTATGATTTTTTTTTTGCAGTCTTAAGAATCAGTTTAACTGTATTAAATGACATATTTACAGGTCGTCAAAAGGCATATTGCCATCTTATTAATGTTGTGAATTGTCTTTTCTATTTCCTGTCATAAAAACATATTTAGAAAGAAAGGTGTCCGAGTCATGACTATCATTCCAACTGCAATAACACTCTAATTGAGAGCAGACTTCCACAAAGGAACCAAGCTTTTGTTCTTGAGGTACCCAGATCTACCATTCTTCTGACTTGATGCTTCTGCCTGTAGTTATTTAATGCCCAAACTTCTTTGTTGTTTTCATTGTTTTACCACTTAATCATTGAGGAAAAAATATTGCTAAAACAATGATTTACTCCTCTGCTTATATTTATCATTAGCTTATAAATATTTTAAAATTATTGCTCAGGAAGTGAAATTAACTGAAATAAAACCCTGAAGTCACGTGTGTTTAAAGGAGCAAGAAAGAAGTGCAAAGTCTTGCATCCTAATCTTGTTTTTTTGTCTTTCCTTACTCTTAGCCCATCCTGCTCAACCACACTCAGATCACTGAAGTCTTAGGTAAATACTCAGACAGATGAAAGGAAGATTTGTTAAATGGCACCTGTGATCAGAGCTGTTATTTTCTGGCTTCTCTTCACCTCACCTGGCTGTTATGCAGCTTTTTAATAAAGAGGATCAATGCAGTTTATTCTCCGTAGTACATATTTTGGTGGTTTTGGTGTTTTTTGCGTTTAATCGTTTGTTTTTCACATTCACAGGGGATGAAAAAAAAAGTGGCAGTGAAATAGGAAGACGTACAAGAGAAAATGATCACCCATTAAAGCACCCCGTCTTTCAGCAGGGGTCACCAGCAGGGATATTGCCATCTTAACAACTCTGTGAAAGCCCTTTTCTGTTTTCTGTCATAAAAACCTGTTTGGAAAGAAAGGGGTCCTAGCCATGACTCTTGTTCCAGGTGCAGCTATAGCCTCTTTTGGGAGCAGACTCCATCAAAGCCCTGCTGTGTGAGCAGCGCTCTCCCCAGCAGCCTCGCGCCTGCCGAGCGCCGTTTCAATCGCAGCGAAACACGCGGATCAACAGCGTCGTTCTTTTGGACAGAGACAGGGTAAAGCTACAGGTGAGAAGAGAAAACACGTTTTGACAAATATCAGCAGCACTTGTAGTCCGCAGGCACTGTGCCCTGAGCGAAGGGTTGATGTTCATGTGGCAATAAACCAGTCAGTGGCAGCAGCCTACCTTTTAGCATTTTTTTTTTCCAGTCTTTAATTCCCCCTGGATTCATTACTGGGACCTGGGAAAAAACCATGCATTGATGCAGATGTGTGTCAGTGAAGTGGGAAGCTACGGGAGTGATTGACAAGATTGTTTCTCACCATCTTCACGCTCCGAACAGCTTCCTGTGCCCGTCTACTCGTTTTAAATTTCTGCTCAAATTCATCTCTGAAGGGGACAGGCTTAGTAGATGTTTAGTGGTACTACACTTGTTAAAGACAGCCCAAGGCCAGTAACATCATGCTGGTGTTTCTGTCTCTACAGAAATGGTTCCTATGTGCAGTTCCCATGTAGCAAGGCATTTAAAACAAGTGCTTTCGTTATTTTAATGTTTTGCCATAAGTAGAAACTGCAGGGAAAAAATAAATTATGTGAGACAAAGACATTCAGATGTCTACTTCATTTTTAAAGCAATATGCGTAGACAGTATTCTTAGAGCTAAGGAGGGATATTTTGCACTAATGAAACCGGCATATTAATTTTGACAGAAAAAAATTTCTATGGATATTACATTTTGCTCCATTGATTGACAGAGAGCTAATATTTCATTTTATTGACTGCACAGAAAATTACAAGTATGAATGGAATCAGTACAAAGCAGGAGTGCAAACCTAGCTTTTACCACAATTTTTACCCCTAGCTTTTATCAGATTGCTAATTTAAACATTGATAACTTGCACTCTACACGTACAAGATGTGCAGGTATTACCCTACCATTTTAATCTGGAAGAACTTTGAAATGTATGATCTGTAGTTGGCTGAGGAAGCAATTGGGAAAAAAAAAAAGTGAAAAAAGCCTGAAAATAATTGTTTGCTTTTGATCTAACTTCAACAGGATGCTAAAAGGAAATTGATGCAAATAATATGCAGGTGTTGACTGCTGCTGAGGAGTGGCTGTTTCCTCACAGCAGTCATTATATTTGTCCTCACCGACCCAGACTGAATACACGTGCTCATGGGAGCTGGGAGGAAATGCAATGATACACCTTTGGTGCCACACCAGAATTTCAGCCATGTCACAGCCCCACAGACAAGCTGTTCCCTGGCACTGCAGGGCAGATTTATTGATTTACACACAGTTTGCTTTGATGGAGTTATCAGTTAAACAGCAAGAGGACTTTTGTCCTTTGTCATTAATCCTCCTGCTTGTCATACCACAGGGCAGTGGTGAAAAAATTTGTTCCAGCTCTGTGGAAGCTGGAGGGGAGAAGGAAATCCTGCTTGATGATAAATCACGTCAAAATAAAAATGAGGGTAAGACCTCCATGTGTGTGTTACATTTAAACTTCATGAAGCCTTCCCTGTACAGATTTGCTGTTTTGGTGGATTTCTACAGTGGCTTTCTGTTCCAAGTAAAGTGGATTTAAACAGTTCAGAGCAGTCCAATGTACGTATCTTCAAGAGTGTCTATTAAAAAGGGTAGCCCAGCAAATCTGTGCCAAATCCCATTCAGGAGGAGTCCCTTCTGCCTGCTAAAAGGGGAGTGAGCTGAGCTCAGAGCTCTGGGAGGTCTCAGACTTGGGTATGGGACAAAATGCTTCCTTTTTGTTCAGGAGAAGGTGACAGAAAAAGGGAAAGCCCTGTTTTCTTTTCTGTTGAGTCCAGAAATTATGGGATAAAAATAGTTGACAGTCATGAAGATTCTGTGTAGACAGAACCTTTGCTGTGAGAATCACAATTTTTTTACATAATGTCTTTGGTGAGAAAAATATAATAAAGAATAAACACTTCCACACTTTACTGAGATGAAAGTATTCAAAACTGTAATGCAGCCTTTAACACATAGGAAAGGTTGAGGAGAGTTCAACATGAAACTTTTTTTTTTCTGTCTGTGTTCACCACATACATATTTTTGTGCATAATTTCATTCTTAATATAAAGATTTTGCCACAAAAATTAGGAATACCATTCAATTGTAATTACAAAGAAAGAGATAGGATATTTTAAGATATATTCTAATATAATATTTAGTGCTCTTTGTTATAGAAAACCTTAGTCATTAACCAGTGAGGAAACAGATATGTTTTTTGCATAACATGAAGATGAATTAATCAAAATGTGTTTATTCCTCTATAATTTGCTGTGCTGTAGCAGTGTTAATTGTACTTACTGTAATGCCTTGGTCTGAACTTCATTTTTAATAGAGACAAGACTTAGCTTAATTAAGTTCTCCTCGCTACAGTTGCATGGAGAATTTAAGACCAAAATTCATTTGTGTCATGTTTTTAAATTACTTAAGTGTTTTTGCTGTGTTTTGCATGCCCTCTGTATCCATTAATGTGCATGTTAAGACCATCATTAAAAGCCAGTTTAGGAAATACGTATATAAACTCCCAGTGGTTTTCCAGGCTTCTTCTCATAGTTGCAAGAAGACAGTATGGGAAAGATGGCCTTTCCACATGGCTGGAAGGTATGACAAATGAGTGTGCAAAGGATCCTAAACCATCTTGGGTCTTCCATGACCATGGGACCAGAAAAAATTCTCTGAGTACTTTTCCCCCTTCTTGTAGCTCTTTTTTTTTTTTTTCTTTTTTTTTTTCACTTGCACCCTTACTCCATGAAAAAGCAGCACAAAACCTATTTTGGATCCTGCCTTTGGCAGATGGAACAATTCCAATCCATATGGCAGGAAGGGCACAGCGATTTTGCCAAAACTGTCTGTGAATCCACCTTGTTTCTCTGAATTGCTGTTTTTGACAGTGTTCTGCTACCTCCTTTCCTTCTGTTCAGTCATTTCCTTTCTCCTTTTTCTCTTAAAGAAATCTCTTCCCTGTGGTGCTTCATTGTAATGAACCATTTCTATTCAGGTTGCCAGATGACAAAATTTTGCCTTCTGATGTGCAACAGCATTAACTTTTCACTCTCCATTAATAGTTCTCTACCACATCTAAATCTCTGTGGCTAAGCTACAATAATACCCAGGTTTTAAAAATACCTGGTTCGTACTTCAGTCAGGCCTTGTAATACCATCAAGGGCTGCATAAAGATACAAATAATTTTCTTTCCATTCAGGCCCTGAAATCCTTAATGATTCCGATTCATTCAAATGCATTTCAGCAATGCAAGGATGGCTAATTTTAGAGTGTAGTACTGGTATTTTAATTTCTTTATTACTTACTGCCTTAACCCCAAAGCCAGAGCTGTTGAGATCCAGACACCAACTCCTCCTCCTCAAAAATTTAAGCCATGCCTCAAGCGGGACCTGAAACATGGGGCACAGAGGGTCAGTGAAGCAGAAGGTAAAGCACACTGAACTGCTCTGCTGACTCCAAGGAAAAGAAGGGTTTGGAAATGTGGCAAAATTCATTAATTTCTGCTTCAAATATTTAGCATTCACTCTGGAGGTGTAAGATTGACCGAGGAGAAATATGTTCTGTGAGGTTCATACTTCTCAGGCGGAGATTTATTTTTGTAGTTTAACTTACTGGTAAAAATATCTACAGAGAAGAAATACAGAGAACAAAAACTCCCTACACATTCCTGATCCATCAAATGCTCCTGGGTTTTAAGTGGTGTTTTGTTTCTTTTTTCCTGTGGAAGTTAGCTGCAAGCTCTCTTAAATGAGAATAAGATTTCTTGTGGTATTTATCTTTTGCACGGTAACATCACTTCATGACAAAATTTTTATAACTCTTAATAGTAGCTCCTGTGAAACTGTTGTAACTGTTTCATGCCTCTTCAGGTTCCTGTCTCCTTATTGAAGAAATGGGGTTGTTTATAAACAGAATCTTGCAGTACATACCAACTGCATGTTCATGTATGGAAATTAGGTATTGGTTAGGAAAAAAAATTAGTTACCTTGGAAAATGTAATAAAATATACATTTTATTTTTGTTTTTCTATATTTAGCAGGTAACAATTTTTTTAAAACTTTTCTTCTTTTTTGCTTTTTTTTCTTTGCTTTTCCTCGTGGCTGGATGTTATGGTGTGATACTCCACAAGGAAAAGTTAATAAAAAATGTTGCGTCAAAGCATGGTCTAAAACGAAGTGTTCGGAGAACTTTTCTTTGAACAACGAGTCAGCTTTCTAGTAGAGTACAATGGCCCTCAATTTTTAAGTGAAAAGCTCCTTCTTGTAGTGCCCTCCTGTTATTGCTGAAGAAAAAAATCTTTATTTATCTTCCTATTTCTTTTTATAAAAACACTGTGGAGCTTTTCCATCAGTGCTCTTACCCGCTGACCACAGCCCTCTGGAAGGGACCATCCAACCACTTTCTTATCCGTATAAATATCCACCCATCAAACCCATATCTCTCCAATTTAGAGAAAAGGATGTTACGGGAGACAGAAATCCATATAAATGACATCTGCAGCCCTCCCCTTGTTCACTGATGTAGTCATTATAAATAAATATGTTAAGATGAGTCATTGATCTGAGACAAGCTATTTCTTAGGAATTTCTTCCTATTACTTATAACAGTTCAGCGTCTGTTTATTTCTTTCTCAAAACAGCCAGGCAATCTGTTTTCACTTATAAACTAAATTCATTTATAAACACAGGGGGAACAGATCCCAGCATGATAATAAATTAGGAGATATTGTTTCCTTATAGTATTTGTCATTTGTACTAAACACACCAGATTTTTTTTTCCAGTCTTCTGGTTTCTTTGCATTTTGCATGCTGACAGTGGGAATGGATATAAGAGCAGATGCCATTGTGCTAACCCCCTGCCTTCAGAGCAGATTGAGTATTTTGTTATCACCATTTGCAGGCTATTGTGTGCAGATGTTTACTCTGAAATTTACGTGCCAGCACTGCAATGGGGTGCTTTGTGAGGGATACAGGTGGGTGGGAATGTTCTTAAATAAATATTGATATTTCTCCCTGTCTGCTTTGTCTGTATGACACTTTATTAAAATAAACATAAGATAAAAGTTGGTGTATTTTCCATATAGTCACAAAACATGCCTATAAAGCTAATGCTTAGGTAGTGACACTTTCCTCACTGCACTTTACCTGTCTTCTGTTCCCGCCTCAAGCGTTCCTCCTTCAAAAAGCAACAAATCAAGTCCTTGGTCTTACTGAGGCTAATGTGAAATTTGAGATAGCTTTAATAGTGACTACAATGATAATTTTCTGCTGTCGCTAATAGTGGTGGTAGGACTGCTTTGGGAGGCCCGAAGGGTGGCATGGTCTGTAAGTTTGTCATATTCCCTTCCTCCCTCGTAGCTGGGGTTGTCCTCCTGCAATGTGTATATTTATATTACATTTATAATTGATGACAGTGTAGCCTGCTTCAGAATTTCTTACAAAAATGTGCATAACTGCACAAGTGTCAAGTCGCTCTAAATGGCTCCAGCTGTTAACTTTCAAGAAAACTCCTCAAAAAAATATGTAAGAAGGAGATCAAATACTCTTTGATGGTATTAGTTTGTCTTCCCCTGTCTTCTGGTAAAGACCTTTCTTCTTGTAACTAAAATGAAAATTAATTTGCTAACGTTCATTTATGCCTTTAAAAAGAATTCTCTATATTCTAAGGTCTTCTTAAGGCAAAGTTCAAGTTTTAAACAGAAAAAAAATCTCCAAATCAAAACAAAATAAAGAAACCTAGAAACTCTTTCAATATTTTCCGCTTCTCTTACATAAGGCAGTTGACAAAGTCATATTTGTACTCTCTGACACTTTACACAATGACAGGAGTAAATAAAATGGATGAGCTTTGCCATCCTTATAGACAGGTCTGCAGCTCTTTCAGGAAGGAAATCTAGACAGAAATTCAGGTTACATGTTTACACTTGGCTTTTATGTTTTTTCTATCTCCTGTTTTGAAACTGAATTGTACAACACTACATTTAACTTCTGTGTTTCTCAAGTTCCTCATCATTAGCAGAAAATATTACAGTCATCATTACAAGTCAACCTGAATTTTCCATTTTGACTGAAAACTTTTATTCACCATTTTACTGAAAGAGAATTTGTCGAAATTTGTTGGATATTTTAGGGCATTTTGTTGATTGTAATTCATTAACCTCCAAATACAATCATAATACATCTATTTAAAAATTTTTTTAAACAGACATCTTTTTTTTTTCTCTTTCTTTTTAGGCTGTCTATCATGCTTAAAAATTCCTTTCTAAATACATGGTGAGTTACTTTTTTTTCTTATTCAAACGATCTTTAAATCTCTTTATCCTTAATGTCTCCAGATACTCCTCTTTCCCACCGAATCATTCAAGTTTATAGTTCTTTAGCATCTCAAAAGAGTAGATGAAATTCTCTTTTCATAGAACACTCACAGTAAGGGAGAAGAAACAAACAGGGAGGAAAACACACCATGTCCTGATATTTCCAGGTACCTGAAGAGTTCCCTTCTGCCAAAACACAAGTGCATTTTTTTTTTAAAGGTTAGGGTATTTTTTTTTAATAGGATGCATCTGTTTAAGAGGTTTTATCATTTTTCCACTAATGGCAACAGGATTAATTTTTCATTATTTTCATCTTGACAAGTAAATGTCACTATGCCTGACAGAACCACTTCTGCAAAGCAGATAGCATCTGCTTTTCCTGAGCGCTCTCTGCAGAACTGCAGAGGTAGAAAGAGGATATGAGTCAAATTTTTTATTTCTATCAGCAAAAACTTCATGCTCATCTGAGGGCAGAATTTAGGCTCTATTTATTTCCAATATAAAGTCATTTCAAGGAGATAAGTCTTAAGTTTTTCTCATAAACAGGCAGAGGAGGGAAGTGGAAAAAGCCCAACAGAAGGCAGCACAAGTACTACTTTTGGTATTGTACAATTCCAGTACAAATTTCTGCAAGACATAAATATGACAGAGCTCTGAGGATGGGCTACTCGAGCTGGAAGGCAAGATGGTCTTTCTGGTGTGTTGTGCAATGCAAATAACAGGATATTTTCACAACTGCAGACCTTAAGAAAACATTTTGGTCACACTTCTTCAGTAGCAACAAAGGTCTGGATGCAATCATGTTACTGAGAAGAAGATAAGATATGTTCTAAGGCCAAAATCTGACTCTCAAGGTGATTTACATTACCATAGTGTACAAACCCAGTGTTCTTGCAGAACTGCAAAATGTCATTATTGTAAACACTCCTTTGAGGCAAATGGAAATAGTTTTACTTTTCTGATTTTACCTGGATCTAATAAAAACAGTGTCTTGCTTTCATGTCACTGCAGCCAGAGCAAACCTCACAAGTTATTTTCTTTTTTTTTTTGGTTGTAAAGGGAAGTTTCTCTGAAGCCAAAATAGTTTCTATTGATTCACACCCTGCGGCAGTAGAAGGTAAGTAATAAAAGAAAACGCTGAAATTAAAACGGCAAATTGGAAGAGTTTCTTTGGTTTTGGTTTTCCAAATTGTTTTCATAGTGACATTTTCTTCACCTTCTGAACGGTGTTGCTCTACACAAAGTCAGATCTCTGAGCCATAGGTACAAAGTTGCTGTTTTTAGGGAACTTTATTGGACAAAATTTAGGCTAGACTTTTCCTGGTTATATTTTCCTAACACAAAAATTAGATTATGCCATGTAAAAATAACTGAGTCTGGTTGTTAGGTTTTTGGAAAAGAGTGGTCTGAGGAACCAAAACTCTGTCGCAAGAGCTCTAGGAAGGTTTAGTTCTGGATGGTGCCAGCGATGTCTGGGAAATCTGTGAGCATTCTTTGTGTGCAACACATTCTTTGTGTTGTCCCTCCATGCAACAATCCAGGATGCAAAGATGCTTAGTGGTTTGTGCCGTAGAGCTTATAAAATCATCCTGACCCTGAGGTCAGGAAAGCATTTCCAAATACATTAACAATGGTGGTCTTTTAAAAGTAGAAGGCCTTGGTAGTTCAAAGATGCTGTTGTTGCTGTGCTGTTCATTGATTCAAGACACCGTCACGTTAATTTAGAAGTTGCTGTCTATTCATAATAGAATACTAACAGAAATCTTGGAGCTTAGATGGTTAAATGTGGAAAAAGGCTGAGAGAAAACAGGGGTGGCAAGGTGGGATTTATCAGTTCATGCTTTAATAACTATATTAGCACATGTGTCTGATAACATGTCTGTGCTGCAGCCAACGGAGAGCACTTGAAGAGCACAATTAATTTTATCCTAAAATAGGTGTTTTAAAACACGTTAAATAAATTGTGCTTGTTTTTCTCAGACAATTGTAGAAGACATCCAGATAACTAGCTCAGAGCTAAATGTCTGTGTTATAGATGTCTGGCATTAGGGTGAGATGAAGAGACTTTTCACAGAGCCACGGAGAATACTAAAGACCCAGCCAGGACTCTACATCTCCTCCATCACCTGAAGCAATCAAAGAAGTGCTTTTTCCCATTTAAAGCTGCTATTCAATATTTTTAATTAAAATGTGATTATTTTCTGCATTTTTCTCTTGCTTGCCTCTGCTGGCTAGCTTGTTTAAGCTGACCAAGTTCTGTGTATCTTGATTCATATTTCCAAGGTCCTGTAGAGCTGAACTCCCTAGCAATGAAGGAAGTTTTCTGGTTGAACTGTGCAACCTCCACCCTTGTGCTGACATCCTCATTACCATAAGCTATAGCTGGAGCAAGAAAACAAAAAAATAAGGTTAGCTATTCTTCAGTGGGCTGTCTCATTGTAGTGACTGTCTCTGTTTTGCTGGTTTTTACTCTACTTTTGAGCACACTGATTCACAGTTCCTTATGTCTCCTAACACAGAGTTATCTTTTGTTTTATTTCAATTCCTGTGTTATTGTGGCCCTCAGAACTGAGTAGTTTAAAGTCACTGGGAGTAGTTCATTCCAGCTAAAGACAGATAGAGAGGAAAACAGGAGGGAAATACAACATAATAGAATACTAAATAATTTTGTAATAAATAACTTATGCAAAAGTTGATGGTTACTTTTCGTGCAGTTCATAAATTTGTTAATTCTTTAAATTTTTTTTATGTTTCTAGGCTACTAGTGGATTAATATGGAGAAAGCCATGCATTTAAGGACAAGAAAGGGAATGGTGAGATCTAATGTGGTGATATGTCTCTTCAGAACATACATTAGCAGTCAGATAGAAGATTCCTTTTTTCCAGGTTATTTTCAGAAACAGTTTTACTATTTTCTTTCAGGAAGAGCTATTTTGAATTCAGTGAGCTGAGTTTTGATTAGCCCTTAAAAAGAGTATGAAACAGGAAGGATACTTTTTTGCTTTTTTTCCTCACAAATTCAATATGTATAATATGGTTTATTCAGGCTCTGGTTACGGTGATAACTATGAGTATATTTTAATATACTCATTTGTAATTCAGTCATGGAGAATACATAGGCAGAGATAAAATTATTGAAACGAAACTGCAATAAGGAACTTGCCTCTGTACAGAAATCTACTGTTCTGTCAAGACTCTAGAAACCTTCCAAGGAAAATGTTAAGGTTTTCTTTAAGGACATAAAAAATGTCACAGTATGCCCTTGATCCAAGCTCCCCCCGGTGTCACAAGGAATGTCACAGAATCACAGAATAGTTGAGGGTGAAAGGGACTTCTGGAGGTCGCTGCTGCAAGCTCTCTGCTCGAGCAGGGACACCCAGGTGCAGTCACTCAGGACCCTGTCCAGACAGATTTTAACATCTCCAGGGATGATGCTCTACAACCTTCCTGTCTGACAATGATCAATTAAAAGCTTTGTGTGAACATCTATCCCGAGGACCTGAGAGCTCAGTGGCAGTCCTCTGTATGGTAGTTTGAAAGCAAAGAGTGACCCAAATTAGAGACCAGGAACAGTAATCACACAGAGGTTCCTTGCTGAGTCCCCTGAATTAACTGACTGACTAATGATGAAAATATTATATACTGAGAAATAGTATTATGTATAGCTCTTTTGCTTCCATTCAGTTAACAGCTGTCTAGTCAGAATTTGAAAGAAAGTACTATACCAAGATATTGGTGAAAAAGCTCCAGGCAGAAGATATTAATAATAGTTCCACGGAAAGTTCTGAATATAAAATGCTATAAATATTGTAAATAAAATTGTACTTATGCAAATAATAGTAAAATTTTATTTCACAGTAAATCTGATGATGATGCTTATTTTAAGGGCTTCACTTTAATGAGGCTTCAAGATGCTTCCACCCTTGAAGAATTTAGCACAAATATAAGAATAGTTTCCTCTTGGTCCTCTGCTCAGAAAGGATGATAATTTCATGGTAGGCAACCTCATCTTTCTTGTTTAAGCAAACCTGTATTTGTTCTTGGTCACCAAACAAACAGTATGAAGCTCTGCAGAGGTCTTTAATCTTTCATCTCTTTTGATTAATTAGTGATCAACCTCTTCAGTTACTGGCAGACAGATATCTACACTTAGAGTAGTGCAGAAGCTGGGGGCAATACCTTACACTACACAGATTTTGGTGTTTGTAACTTGGCTACAGCCCCTGCAAGTTCTTTTTTCATAAATCCCTCCTCCCTGCCCCTGGCTGAGTTGTTGCCCTGAACTACAAGAGGCAGATTTGCTGTATGGAAAATGTTCTATACTGTTCATGTTCTGTGCTGGGCAGGCTAAGATCGGCACAGTTTTTATTTTCTCACTTTCCTCTGACACAGAGCATTAATGACCCTTTATATCTTTGCCTTACTCTTTCTGCCTTTGGGCCAAAGTAGGTCAAATACTGCTGCATGCAATCTTTGTGCACAAAAAATGTGGTTGCTATTCCCTTGGAGTGTACACATATATATCCATCTGCATATATTTTTGTATCTGGAGGTATTTATAACAGCCTACTTTAAACATGCAGAATCACATGATGCCAATGAGCTGTGTAACCTGATGTGTCTGCTTTAGACAACAGAGCTGCACAGGATAAATTAAAATTTAATTTACGTCAGATTAGAGTCAGTGAAAAGCTTATATGAAGCTGGCCAGCAATTCTGTTAATTGTACTGATCAACAGGCCTTGCCATCAGGTTTGTGTTGTTCCTATTGTAAAGGAACTACAAATTATGGGGTTTTATCCTTACACTCACATTTTTTATGCATTATATCAAATGCATATATAAAATGCATATTTTATTTTATGCATTTTATGCACCTCTTATCGCATTGTGCTTTTTCTTGACATCAGTTTCCTAAAATCCAGAACTATGTTGATTTAGACATCACAGATGAGACCTGAATTTTTCATTAAGAGATTTAATGAGGACGCCAACTTTTCATAGCAGAGCTGAAAATAAATATTATAGATACATTGGTTGGTTATGCAGTCTAAGTGAAAATAGTTCTTATATGTGAAATTCTGTACAGGGAAAAACCTACAGAAAAAACTTCACCCAGTTAATAGAGAAGTAATTTGAAATGAACTGTGAATTGGTCTCTGATAAATTTGTTATTTTTTAAAATTCCAGATGTTTCTTTTAGTGTTGTATCTATAAAATCCCATTGATACACCCAGAATAGAAAAAGTAAATGAATCTGTCGAGTTTAAGAACTAGTCCAGGATTTACAGACCTCTTTCTTTGGTCCAGCTGAAGTAAAATTTAAACTAAATTGAAATTCAAAAATTGATATAAAGGACATTCCAACTTTTTTCCTTCTCTCCATCAGTGTGCACTAATTTTCATAGCTACAAATCAGAATGCTAATAAAACCAGAAGACACTTGTCAATGTCCATAAGAGTTATACTTTGCAATGTATTTGTAAAAAATAACGTTTCTCAATTTCTCATCTTTCCATAATTTATGTAAAAGCCCATGATTCTGTGGAGGTGGGATTACAAGAACACAATAAAAGAGGCAAGGAAGAGTCAGCCTTAGTATGACAATCCAAGGAAAGATTGGGCATAGCAGAGCAACATGGAAGTGATTGTTTTCAATTTATTAAGAATAATACTTTTGCAGGTTGAGGAAAATGATATAAAATAAACCCAAACTCAAAAAGTTGCAAAGAGGCATAAAGGCCTAGCTGGAAATCAACACGAAAGTCATCCTGGCCCTTCTTTGGAGAGTTGTTTGTGCTGTCCTTTGTAACCCTCTTGAATCAAAAACGCTTGGTAGTAACCAGCTGCTCGAAGTGACACAAAAAACATTTTCTGAAGAACCTGCCCCAGAGGATGGAGCCATGGACTTGACTAAATCCGTGGAAAAATGTCTTTTGACTACAGGAAGGCCAAGATTCAGACTTGATGTTTTAAATATGTCCATCTTGATTAAGTGCTAAAGGATAAATGCAGTGCTAGCAGGAGGCCTGATCGCGGGCTCATAAATATTTAGGGAGTCCATTCCAGTTTCCATCAAAAGGGGAAAAAAATGACACACAAGGACAGAAGCAGAGAGCAATGAAAGTCCTTCTGTTTTTAAAGTGCCAAAAGGTTCCAAGAGTGGTTTTTTCCAAAGTAAACAAATGTATAGCTCAAAAAATTATATATGTTAAAACTAATAACAACTCAGGCAAGCAGAGCTTTCAAACTGACTAATTTTAAAATTATTTTTAATACTCATTAGTTACTTTTAATACTCATTCTGGCATCATTAACACAAAGTTACAACCTTATACACAATATTATTTAAAAATAAATATTAATTAGAAATATTAATGTAATATTAATTTTAAATAAACAAAAATAGTAGATTTCTACATATCTACATTTCTGCATATCTATCTATATGTATAAGTATGACAAAACTGTGTGTTGTGGACATCAAATTGTGCTAGCAAATAAATTATAGGAGCCCATATAAAATTGGATTTCAATGTAAGTTTCAGAGCATGACAACAATATAAATCTTGAGAGAAAATTTTGAAAATGTGCAAAAAGGCAATTCTTGTAATGTGTAATGAAATTCCCCCATTGTACATGGGTATATATTTATTGTATATGAAAATATAATTTTAAGTGGTGAGAAACAAAAAAAAGAAATTAGAAACTGAAGTTTACATGACATGAATAAATAGGAAAATTTCCCTTGCTAAGAATTTCCTTGACAATAAATTTGTGCTTTTCTGAAATAAGCATTATACACAACATTTTATTTTTGACTGATTGTCACGGTTTGGGATAAAATATGAAATTCAGTTAATCCCCAAATCCCTATGCTGAGGGGGTTCATTTATATGATTTAACGATGCCCATATGGAAAAGTCCTATTTGTCTGTTTGAATTCTGGTTAAGAGATTAAGGGTGACCGGCTGTGATGGAAAAATTGACTTACAAAATGCAACGTTTCCCCACATTTGCTCCATTTGCTTCCTGAGGCTGTTGACACAAAGACCCTGGACCCAACCTGGTGCTGCAGCACCTCTCCAGCTGGAATGGACCCTCTACAGCCCTTTGGGGGATTGTCCTCACTCAGGAATATAATTTGCTTGGCGGCCGCCTTTACCCTCACAACGAGCGTTTTCTCCAGATTTGGTTCCAGCTCCTGCCAATCTTGTTTCTCTTGAACAAATTATTCTGCTCATTCTGGGCTGTTTCATCGTAACCAAAGATGAGCAAGGAAATTTATTTTGTGCATGCAGCTGGAAGTCACACCTTTCGATCGCAGCATGGAGAGACGCTTGAATGCTCGTGGCTCTTCCCTAACGTGAATCTTAAGGATGTCCCACGGTTTAGTATTTAAGATATGTTGGATAGGACATTTATTTTTTGTATTTCCAGTGAAATGACTACAATTTAATCAAATAATTAAATCATCTACCATTATCACTGTCATGAAAAAAAAAATCCTTCAAATTAATTTTTGAGTTAGGAAAAGTGCAAAGGATTTTTGCTTTTTCTTCTGGATGAGCTTTAGATTTTATAGTGACATGAGATTGTTTTCTAATGTCAAAAGGACCTTTGTGGTGTGACTTAAATTTTTAGTTGGCTTTAAATAGATAAGGTCCTTACTTCTGCACAGAATATAATTTTAAATAACATTTTAAATCACAATATAAATAAATTCGGCTCATATTTAAATTTTTCTGCATGTAAATAGTGTTGCATTCCTTCCACTTTTCTGATGAAGTGTTACATATTGTCCTTGATATACATATATATATGTATTATATATATATATATATTATACACATACAGACACACACACACACATATATATATGAATAAGTAAATAAATAAATAAATAAATAAATAAATATATATATATATATATACATATATATATAAAATGCTGCACATTTTTCTCTGCTGCAGGTCATCCAGGAAGTTTGGGGTCCAAGGAGGAGACATCCAAAGGAAATATTTATAAATCTTTCAGTCAATAAAGGCAAAGGCAGCAAAAATAGGAAAGGGGTTTGATATAAACGGGATGCTCTCATTGATAACTGACATGTGGTTTATTATCTTTAGAAATAAAAAATATGCATAAAAACATATAAATGAATATATTTGAATTAGCAGTGAATGTTTCTTTGTCTAGTCATTGTTTAGTCTTTTCCATATACAAATTCACTCATATGGGAGTGCAACTCATCAGGAGTAATCCAGGGTATAATAAATATTTTTGAAATACATTCAGTGGTGTCCATCACAATTATATTCGCTCTTTTTTTCATATTTTTTTTAAAGAGCAGATGTTCTTTCATGAACAAGTAGGGAGAAAGATGTTCTTCAGAATGAACAATTTTAACCTTCTCAGTGCCTGTTTTGACTTGCACGGTCCAGGCCACATGGGGAACTCGCTATGAGTTCAGCCACCACAGTGGAAACTTGAGATAAGCACAGAAGGGATGAATTTGCAACTGGAAGGAGTTAATTTCTGGTGGGCGTGAGGTTTGTTCAGCACATCCTGGTTCATTTAGCTGGACAAAAATTCCCACTGTGGTAGAAAAGTGGAATAAAGATGCTGGGGTGCATCGGGGAGAGTGTGGGCAGCAGGTCAGGGAGGGGATCCTGCCCCTCTGCCCTGCCCAGCTGAGGCACCTCTGCAGTGCTGGGGCCAGTCCTGGGCTCCTCAGGACAGGAGAGACCAGGAGCTGCTGCAGAGGGTCCAGGGGAGGCCACAGAGAGGATTTGGGCTCTGGGGCATCTCTGTGATGAGCAGAGACTGCGGGAGCTGGGCCTGGCCAGTCTGGAGAAGGGAAGGCTGAGAGGGGATCCCACCAATCCATACAGACACCTCTGAGGGCTGCCAGAGGATGGTGCCGGGCTCTGTTCCGTGGTGCCAGGGACAGGATGGGGAGCAGGGGCCATAAAATAAAGCACCACAAGTTGCACCCCAGCAGGAGGAAGAACTTCTGTCCATGGAGGGGCAGAGCCCTGGAGCAGCTGCCCAGGGAGGGCCTGGAGTGTCCCTCTCTGGAGCCATCCCGAGCCCAGCTGGACACGTTCCTGTGCCGCTGCTCCAGGGGACCCTGCCTGGGCAGGGGGATGGGCTGGGTGAGCTCCAGAGGTCCCTTCCAACCCCAGCTGTTCTGTGATTCTGTGTTCTGAAAGAGAAGCTTTGAAAGTATTTTGTCATCAACCCTCATGGGGGTTTAGGTACTTCAATACGTAGGAGAGAGTTAGGTATGAATGAAATGTATATTTGATTATTTATTAGACATATTTTATAGAGCTGGCATTCAAAATGCTTTTCAGTGTACTTTAGTGGCATCCAGGCTTCATTCACTTTAGCTTTTGATGTGAAGCAGTTACTGAAGAATCAGTTTTGAGTTAAACATCTGAACAAAGTACAGTTTGTGCACATATGCAGGCATTTAAACATCTTCAGTGATATTCACGTGTAATACTAAAGTCTGTTTCTGAAAGATGATAAGCATCTTGAACATCTGTCTTGGCATTTTTCTGGAGTGGCTCAAAATAAGCTGGGTCTTAGTAAAAAGCTCCTATTTGTAGGTATCACATTTCTCATCTGAATTCCCAAGAGATCAGTGATATTTGCTTGTAGGTGTTTGCCCAGCTGGTTCTCAGACTGGGATGAACAGGGGTCACATTCCACATTTTTGTCTTGGATAGTGTGGTTTGCACGTTGTCGGGCAGTCACTTTGGAAAGCTTCAGTAAATTCAGCTCTCAGGGGAAAGATTGGATTTTTGTGGATCTGGTCTGGAGCTGAGGCGCATCAGAGGTGCACTGAGTCTAGGAGAGAGCATTCCCACGTGGTCCAGGCATGCTTTGGCCAGGCTGAGGTGGGCAGCAGCTGAACTGGAGATGATCAGAGGTAGAGGGGCATCCTCTGCTCTAGAAATCCAGGACAGGTTTAATTTTCAGAAAAACACAGGCACATTTGGAAGAAACTTCTAGAAGTGTCTTGGAGGTTCCTTGTTCTTGGATTAGGAGGAGGAAATCGAGCTGAAAAGGGGAAAAAAAAGCTGTAAAGTAGTTCGGAGATTTAGCCAAATTAATGTAAATCCCAACAGATTCACTATTAACATGGATTTCTAAGCTCTACACAATTTTCTTATTTTGCATTTAATGGGATTTTTGTGTCTGCTTATGTTCATTGGGTGCTGTTATGTACGTTTGTAAGTACGCTATTGCCTCTTCACTCTTATGAAATCACTTAGAGAGCAGGTAAAAGAACAGCGAATTTCAGATACAGGAATTTTAATAGGATCCATAATAGAAATATATAAATACACACACTCTGCTTTCCATCTCCTGTGGAGAGGGAATTTTTGTTTACTTGTGAGACCATTTACAGATGGGACAGAAACTGCCATAAGCAGCTCACAGCCTTTCACTGCTGAATCTCTTCCAAACTGCAGTGGCCACATTTTCAGAAGCAAGAAATGATTGAGTAACTGTCATTAACCAGATGACATAAAATAGAAGAAGAGTTAGAAGCCCCCATTCAGTTGCAAATTGCTTGCTAGGTACCAATTAATTTTGTTTCAGAAGCTTTCAGAATCCAACATCTGAGGATTTCTACCAGGAATAATCCCATATTGTATTTATTTAGTAAAAGTGGCTAATGGGTGTTTACCTTACACATATGTGTGGGTTTTGATCCCATTTTTTAAAAATATGAATTGAGTTGTCCAAAACAAAAAAGCCTTAGGAGAAAATAAAGGATGAAAGGGTTCCACTGTCCCTAGAGCTTCCTCTGGCAGCAGTAAGAAACAGCTTTCTCTAAACCAAATATTTTCAATATACAAGAAATGTGAAGGAGAGTCACTGTGGAGCAGTGCCATTGTGTTTGCCATTTTATTAGTCTTGTTTTTGTGGTAGAGTAGTGCAATTATGTAGTTGCAGAGTAATGAATTTTTTTTCTCAGTTTACCCAAGGAAAGCAGCTTCAGAAGTAAATTCAGGTTTAGGTGACAGACATTTATGTACAGAAAATGAACCCAGGAAGTAAGTTCCTAACTGACTCTGAGATACAAACCCTTCCTGTTAATGGCATGAATGCATGTTTGACCATTTTCAACTGGATAAATTAACATAGTAATGTCAACTCAGTCTGTTTTTTGAAACAAAGTATCCTTTTTCTTTTTCATGGCCAATTAGCATTCACAAGGAGACTCTTCTGTGGAAACAAATTTTTTTCTCATTACCACAGATTTTTGTGTGTTTTTTAGTTTGTGCCTTGTTAGTTGGATCTTCTGTATTTCTTTCCCAGCTTAAGATGATGAGAAGAACCTATAAATATGAGGAAAAAGCCTTAAAATAAGCCTAGATTGTACTCAGGAGCAGTAAATCAGGAATACCATAGGGGCCTTTTGATGTATCCAGAGCACTGTCCCAAAAAGTTTCAGGATAAAGATAATTAGCTGTTAATTTACCACACCAAGCTATCCTATTACAATCACACTGCCCAGGGAAAGCGAGTTCTAATTGCTTCAGCACACTTCCAAATGAAATAATTATTCCATCCAGAGTGCGTGTTTGTCTAAGAATTGTCACTTATTAATTACGGAAATGGAACACGTTGCATCTGGGGGAATCACACAGGGATGATGTAATCTGAACAAGGGATGCTGTCTGGGAAGCAAACAACAGTGCAAAAAACTCAAAGGCTGTGCAAAAGTGAGCAGATAAATGGTGTTTCTGGCCATCTTGTGCACGTGATAACTGCACTGGCCAGTGGTTCCTGAGAGCCCACCAAGCCACAGTCTTCTCTACATCGTTCTTTAAAAGCCTTTTTTATTCTCTTGTGGGGACAATGGCATTTTTATGTTGTTATTTAGCAGCAAAGCAAAGGCAAACCGCTCCTCTCATGCACACGCGAAGCCGACACACGTGCTGTTTGGCGCAGTTATGGGTTTCTCTCTGCTGCTACTCCACTTCTGAGGCAGGGCTAGGCTGATTTCTCTGTATCAGACGCCACTTTGGTGCCTGGAGGTGCCATCCCCAGAAGAAATCCCATTAGAAATGTTGGGGAGCCAACAACAGGAGCTGGTCATCAGCAGTGTCTTTTTCAGAGCAGAGTTGTTTGTCAAACACACCTGTCTGCTCCCCTTTTTCTTGGTCTCCTGTTGGAAGAATGATGGCAGCCACTTTTTAGGTACTTCTAAAAAGGTCTTGAAAACAAGTAAAACTGCAAAAGGTAGAAAAATAAAGATGCAGATCTACACCCATACTGATTTTTTGGTCAAAGTGCTGAAGAAACACTACTAAAGTATTATCTATGTTTGCTGCTATACTCTTGCAGGAAATTGCACCAATTCATTTCATAAGCACGCAAAACTTTACAGTACATTTAATATGTAATATTGTTCTCCTTGTTCCCCCCCATCCCCACCACCTGCTGTGTAATTTAGGAATTAAGAGAGCAAAATTCGGCACTGATTTTTAATGATTCATCCTAAGTCATCCAGAATAAATGTCTTGCAATAAAATGTCGTAAAATTATTAAAATTACCTAATCTCTTCAGACACTTAGTTTCATCTGTGCAATTTTTTCTCCTCGGTTAATTTTTGGGGCAGTAAGACTGTAGCAGTAAACATTCTGAGATATAGAACAATTATTTGTTTTTCCCAAATTGACATTTTCTTGTTTTTTCTTTAAATTATGATTATGCAAAGTTATTTACAGAGCAAAAGAATTAAAATTAAAAGAGCACACTCTGTGATACACGGTCTAAAGCACAGAAAGGAGGAAGGAAGCCTTCTCTCAAGTGTGTTATGGGGAATATGATGAAATTTATTCAGTGTTCCTGCAAAGGAAGAGCAAAAAAACAATCCTATGACTGATAACCTATTTTGTTCTTTTATTTCCTGTTTTCCCCCTTGCAGTTTTTTTCTGGCTTTTTATTTCAAACCTAAGCAAGTCATGCAGGACAAGATGAAATGGTCTCAATTTGCATCAGGACCAGTTTAAACTTGGTATTAGGAAAAAGTTCTTCTTTAAAAGGGTGGTCAGGCAATGGAACAGGCTGCCCAGGAATGGGGAGGACTAAATATCCCCAGAACTGCTCAAAACCCATGTGGAATTGGCAATTGGGGACATGGTTTAGAGGTGAACACAGTGGTGGGGAGGTGAATGGTTGCACTCAGTGGTTTTGGAGGTCTTTTCCAGCCTTAATAATTTTATGATTCTCTGCTTCTTTTATCACACAACCCTCACAAGGTCTCATGTTTATTTTATGGATTATTTATCAAAGTGACATGATAGAAAAGTATGGGTTTTTTCTGTGTCATTTTATCATTTTCTCACACTTAACCTGGGCTTTACAGACAGGGCTGAATTAATTAATCCACATCTGTCTTGGAAGATAAGGAGTTTGCTCAGGAGTAACCCATGGCATTATTTGGAGATGAGGAGAGTGTACAGGCCAGGCAGGGTTTTGAATTGCAGGTTCAGATCCCTGTAATGGACTTCACTGCACAACAAAGTCATCCATAAGTTTAAGGTGAGTCTTTAAATTACAGGATGTGTGGTGACTTCAAATAAACCCTGCTATTCCACACTCCTGACATAAAAATCCTCCAAAGGAGCCCTTGCAGCTCTAAGGTAGACAAACGATAGTAAGTTATGTAAACATAAATGAGGAAAACCATGCAAACTTGCATGATTTTTTAGGCCATTTGGACTGTTTTGGGACAGTTTTAAATCTCTTTCAGTTTCTGAACCTCTGCTTTTTAGTATAGATGCACAGCTGCGGTGTTCTAGCTTTCCTTCTAAGTTGTCGTGTACTTCTGAAGTAATGAGGAAGACTCTGGAGGATCTAAAAGGTGGTAATCACATGTGAGAGAGTAGCAGAAGATCACTGAGACATTAATAGATCTCTCTATATCCTGATATTCCACTATTTTATACATTGTTCTTCATATTAGTCTATATTCTTTCAATAAACCTTATTTTTATACCCAACTGCAGTAAGCAGTGAAGTAGTATTACAGACAAATTTTACATGGTTCCATTTAAAATGTGCACATTTCACTTGCCTTTTAAACTTTAATTCAGTCAGAACATAATTTACTGTTTCACAGAAAAATGGCGCACAGTGGAATCTTTAAATTACTCCCAGAAAAAAAAAAGAAAAGAGACAAGGGGGAAGGGAAGAAGCAAAAGGGAGAGAATGTGAAAATAACTTTTCCCTTGTTGCCTCCTTTTTACTAACATTGCCTAAAGATTGCTGCCTTGTGTTGTCCAAAAATTATTTATTGTGTTTACTTTTCCCTGTGATTTTTTTCAAAGATTGTTGAAGCACGCTGTCAGTTCTCTAACACAATTTTAAGTAATGGCTCGCATGGACTTCAAATCTTATTCCTGTAGGATAGGCTTGCAGGGGTCAAACTTTTTTTCAGGGTATTCTTAGAGAAAGGGAAATAAACTCTCTACTCTGAGAAGCAGAGCTAAGGAACTGAAGTTGCGTTTGAAAATGATTATTATGGAGAAAGAAATCTGCTTATTAAGGAAGAAATAAAATATAGATGGAACAAAGTCATTCCACAATATGGATGACGCTCATAAGCCAATTTTGAGCCCTTTTTTACCCACACAAATTTAATTCACAAGCATGCCAGTTTCAATTTAGAGCTCTTATCTTTCTATTACCTTTTTAAGGTCAGTTAAGACTATTTACAGAAACCTGGACAACTCATTTTGTCTTCCCATCTTGTAATTCTCCTGGACAGAGTTTTACTATTCCCAAACGCACTGCATACTTTTAAAACCGGAGTTTCATCTCTCAGAGATTCAGCCCTTGCCTGGACTCTGCAGACGAACGGGACTTTTCCACGCTTCTTGCTTTCAGATAGTTGTTTATTAAGTCTTATCAAAGGAGCCAAGCCACGGGCATGACTCCCCGTAGAGAATGGGAGAGAAAAGGCGACTTATCAAGATTAAACCGTCTTTTAAAGGTAAATTACCCAATGAAAACCTAAAACGAAAGATATTTTTACTTTTCTACCAATGTTCAATAAATCTTTCTGTCACGTAAAAGGAACTGGGGAATTTTTCACCCAATCCTCTCAATCCACTTTTGCCGCAGAACACGGAGTAGTAGTAGAAGAAGAAGAAGAAGGTCTGGAGAACAACAACAATCCTCCATTTTGCAGTTTTTGCTTTTTATCTATTTCTTATACTAACAAACCCAACACCACTAAACTTTCACCCTGTGACAATCTTACATAATGTTCTATCACCTAATTCACACCAGTGTAGATTCTGTTTCTTCCCAGAGGGTAGGCAATTTTCTCCATGGACGAAGGTCAAAGACAGGATTGTCCAGGGGGGCAGAACTCTTCAGAACAGGCAGAGAAATATTCCCTGCACTTTGGACTCCCACAAAGTAGTGTTTGACTCGTGCCTCTTCACAGGAATCTGAACTCTTCTTTTTTCTCAGTGACAGTAACACCCCTCTTCAGAGAGAATAGTTTTTACTGATAGAGAAATGGGAAATATTGATCACTGCCTTTTCTGATGCATAATCCTGTTTGCAAAAGAAGTGACACAGTTTTTCCATTACTGTCCTGCCTATCCCAATTCCTGCATTAAATTCCTCAGTTTTTCCACAAGTTGGGATTTGAACTTTTGAAGGGAGGAGGAGGTGAAGGGAAGATCAAGTTTGTTGAAGGACCACAAGAAACAAACACTGTCTTTGCAGCACTACTGTCTTATTTTCCCTCTGTAAGTCAATGCAAATGTGTAGGTGTGTCTGGTCTGCAGATTGGATATATTAGTCTCTGTAACTTCATGGTGACTCTGTTTCTTACTGCATACCAATTCTGCTGTGATTCTTGGCTGTAGTTTCTTGGGAATAGGCCGGATAAATTTTTTTGCTCCTTTTCCTTGTCACTATACAGCAAATTTAAGAAGAGGACTTTGCTACTAGCAGGTCTGAAGACTTATGTCTAAATCTCATTCTACTCTTTTGAGAGCAACATGTTTTCCTAACATGTACTTGATAGAAAATATGTACTTGAAAAATCTATTTTTTACCTTAATATGGTAATCTTTGAATTAATCTTTCTGCCAGAGTCTTTACAGACTCCAATATTCTATGGCATCTTTAATTAGACTAGAGCTGTCAAAAGCCATTCCTGTTTTTGTCACCTTGGTGTCAGTTATTCATTGTATTTATTTGTTTAGTGTTCCTCACTGCTTGCTACAATAATGTGGTATTGAAATTAATTTATTTTACTTGCTATTAATTGGACGTGATTTGGATTGTATCAGTGCAGTGTTTCCCTCCTTCCTTCTAGTCTGATTCATATAAGATTACATAATTATCTACAAAAAGTCTATTCAAGTTAGAAAAGCAGTCTAAAGTCTGTTTAACACCTTTTAACTGTAGGAAAAACTCATTATATGTATAGCCATTGTCATGCACTGTGAGAGAAAACACAGCTATTGAGAAATGTGCCACAATCTTCTATTTTTAAAATAAAACAGCTTCCAAAGATCTTTATCTGTCACCATCCTGTTTGCTGTTATTAAAAAAAAAGTTATTTCTGAGAAGTTCTCCGAAAGAGAATATTAAACAACTGACTCAGAGAGTTCATAAAAGTCAATTTGTAGCCCCCACTATTTGCACAGCAAACCTGAGTTTGAGGTAAGTGCTGGCAGTGATGGAAGTCAAACACTCTCTGCAGTCCATGTTGCAAACCCAACACGGCGGTAGCGTTCATGGAAAAGGTCAGGTGAACAATCAGGAAAAATGAACATGTTTGATTGTTACTAGCTAGAGCTATCAACAAGATTGAAATAAGAATAACTGCAAATCCTGAAGTTCTGTTTTTATTGTTGCAAAATTGCTGCTTTCTGGTGTCCTTTGTGTCCAAGTGTGTTTTTATCTTCATTGCTGTAGCAGGCTCTTATGTGTCTTTCTCTTCTTTCCAATTTAAATCTGAAAATTCAGCCTGAGAAGAATTTATCTTAGAGGATCTTGCCGTTTTGGGAATTTAATTATTCATATGTAGAATTATAAATCCCTCAGCCTCTCTGATTTCACACTCACAGTGTGCTTGCACATAAAACATCTTAGGCTTTGACTGAGCTAACTTGCATAATGGACCTGGAATATCCAATTTGCTCTATCCAGGCTACTTAAACTTAGAGAAAGAAAAGATTGACAGAGAGGGCATTGATTTGGCAAGCAAAATTTTTTTCAGAAACAGTAGACAAAGAATGCCGTTTTCCAAATATTTGTTTTCACTGCCCATTACTTATCTTTGTAAACATAATATTTTCTCCTACTGGAATGTGCATTTTTCGAAATTATTTGTCAATTGTGTTGTTAAAAAAGCAATGCAAGAGGCCTAAATGTAACTATTAAGGCCACATTTGTAAAAGCATATTCCAAAATACAGTGAATTTCTGTTACCTTTGGCTATCCCACATGAGCAAGGCTTTGTCCTCTGTTAAAACTACATCAGAGAATATGAAAAGAATAACAAGACTCAAGAATAAAACTGTTTGTAATGAAGGTAAAAACCAGTAAAATTTCTATAACCATTTAAATGGGCTCGATAGTCTCTTCTTTCTTATAAAAGTGAAATACGTATGAATAAAACCACATTTATTCTTTCCAGACAGTAGTTTACTTAAATTTGTTCTATTTTCTATTTGATGTTCTCTGCTGGTATTCAATTTATGAACAAATGGGGTTCCTCCACAGGCCTTTAATAACTGAAACAGTTCAATTGCTTGATTATATGTGTGTGTTGGCTTTGTGCATTGGTTGTGTGTTGCTTTGTGTTGGTTTTTTGGTGTGTTTTTATATGTTTGTTTGTTTTTGTAATAAAAAGTAGTTGAAAGACATTTTTTCAGCTATTTTCTAAAAAAGCTGATTTGTTTCTCTGTGAAAGAATTCAGAAGGGCAGGTAAGTTCTCTCTGGCATAATCTGCAATCTTTAAATAAAAGACAAATTCATAGCAACCAGAGTTTGATGGAATATTTGCAACTAATATTTTTTTAAAAAAATGCTTATACCACATTACCTTAAAAACTCTTATTCTATATTATAGCCTGAGACTTTAAAAAATTAACTATGAAAATTTCAAAGAATCTTTGGTGTGTACAACTTCTTTCTCAATTTCTGTTTACAGAGACATTCACAGTGCTTTGAAAAACCTCCATGAACTTGCCTTTTGAGGGACGGAACTATCTCTGAAAGAATTAATTGAACATACTCCCGTGCTGAATGCCTTACTCAGCTAAATTAGTGAGGACATTAAAGTAATGTTGTGTCCTGGAACTTTATTTATCTGAGCTGTACAGCAACCTCTGCTTGGGGAAAAAAAATGAAAGGAAGGAAGACTAAAGGAAATTGCTTTTGAAGAATTTTTAAGGCTGATTTTATCCACAGAGTGGTCAGCTCCTTTGTAGCACCAGAAGAAAACTAAGACGGTGCTGTTTAGCAGTATAGGAAAACAAAATTCTTGTTTCTCACAGCTGCTGAGTCGGTCTTTTTTTCATCCAGCACTGTGCCTCAAACCCTTGTTGAGGTCTTTGGAGCCAGTTTCCAGGCTTTTGAGATGCCTTCAGTCAGTTTTCTAACTCACTTTATGAGCAGCCTGAAAAATGGCCTTTGTTTTAGACAGTGGAAATAATTTTAGATATTTCACCATTTCAAAGTATGATTTCTGATTTTTTTCTTAAAATATCTTATTTCTTCTATATTAAAACCTGAAATTAAAACTTATTTTATTCATAGATTTTTATTTATTCACAGAAATACAGACTATATGCTCTCGCTGTTGTGTGACACTCATCAAGAGGTGTTTTTTTCCACCAGTACTAATCAGGGGAACGCCTAAAAACACACGTGGTGTATTTTAAACCCCTGTTAAAAACAAGTTAGAAAATCAAGGTATGATCATACATGAATGTGACCTTAGTTTCCATCCAGTGGATGGATGAATTTAAACAACCCCTTCATGGCACAGCTGCTGTGGAAATGGCGTAATTAATTTTGAATGGCTTAACTGAAGTGAATGATTACAGAGAAAGTCAGATCAGAGCTACATTTTGGCCATAAGTTATAGTCTTGTGGTTGGGCAAGTAAATTTTTTTTCTGATTTTTTTTTTTCTCCCTAGGGCGAATATCCAGAGGATGTATTTAGAGGAATACACTCTCACCCATCCTGAGGGCATCCACTTGATTTTCATTTCTTTCTGCAGAGTGAGAGAACTTCACCAGGGCTGGTGGTGATTCAGGTGGCCAAAACCACAGGATGGTTCCACAGGAAATATGGATTTGAGCACCTGAATTCTGAGGGAAAAATTAAACATCCATTTCCAGAGCAAGACTGAGGCACCATATGAATATGGGCCCAGTCTCATGATAACATGTTTTAGGAAAGAAGCATTCTTTAAGGATCCTGGTACAATCCATACTTAGAGATCCCATGTATTTTAACTACATTTTTAACAGTGTACCTTCTGTGTTATTTTGCCCCACTAACAGATTAGTTTGAAAGGTTTAGGAAGAGACCATTTTTGTCTAGGACAAGAACTTCCGTGTCTCTCTGAAGAAAACAAAGTCAAAGAAACAAAAATGGAAGGTTTAACATTTTCCTATCAAGTCTGGATTTAGCAGAATCTGAGTTAGATGGCAACTGAAATTTTGGTTTTGAAGGGCAACTTTAGAGAAAGATGACAACCGTTTTTAGAAGACTTCCTTTTCTTCTGGTTGGGATCTGGGGCTTTGTCTATATAAACTTATACGTATTAAATATTTTCCATTTTCATGTTCTGAAAAAAAACCAGCCTCAAATAAACAACTGCTTGTAAATAGATCCATGATATTATACATGTTTCAAATACAATTTGAGCACAGTTCACAGAAATATCCCTCTCAAGAAGGACCATAGTATGATTTATACTCAATAGAGTCACTTGAATGACCGGAATGTTCTTTGGCAGCCCATTTATTTAAATAACTCGAGGCTTTCTTTGTTTATAAGCTGATAATAAACTCCTGGGCTATGGGAGCTCCAAAGTATTTGTTAGTGTTGGCTACGTGCAGCAAAATGTGGTCCTGTTTTCATCTGCATTCAGAAAAGAGGTTGTTTTGTGGAAGGAATGGAGTTAGAGATTTCTTGGTGTACAAGCCTGGCCCCCAGGGTGGAGCTTATTTCACTCACCTGTTTCACCTGTGACATACATTTGGACACAAAGTTAGACATCAATACTCTCTTTGCAGTCAACAGAAAAACACAAACATTTTTGAACCAGAATATGACTTATTTTAAATTCGTATGTAGGGGTGATAATTTTTCTTCAATATCGATACAAAAATCTAGTTAAGTACATTTTAACATCCTAAGCTGGAGGTCTGTGTAATGTGTTCTCATTCTACATTTGAGAAATGATTGAATTTTCTCCAGTTACTTCTGTCCTAAGACCCATAATTTGTGACTGAGTGGAATGGAACATGTTTAAAGATGTGTGACTGGTATATATATTTCATTTTGTAGACTTAAGGTTGCATCTTAGTTGATAACATTAATTTTGTCTCTGGAACTACTTTATCTACAGATATTTAATGAAATTTAGCACAGAATACTCTAAGTTTGAGGATTGAGTACATTTGTATCAAATAGATAATTTTGTTTCATATCCTCCATATTTCAAAAGAGTGGCTATATGGCACACAGAGTGGGTATTATATTTATGATTGTTTTAAGAGTTTAATTTTCTTTTTTTCATGTAGACAAAAAAGCCAAACAACCAACCTTGATTTATCACGTTCAATGAATAAAAAACCAGAAATTAATAATTTGTGGCATCCTAATGTGAAAATCAGAGAAAATGAAGAACTGACTATTCTTAATTCCCTGGATTTGTTCCATTAGTAAAAAGAATGTGTCTAACATTTACATCTTGTATCCCTGTCTTTGACATCGGTCTTGTAAATAGTTTTCTACTAGGAATATAATTAATATAGTGAAAGCATTTTTTTCTGTCTCAAATTTTAAACAGTAAATGAAATTATTTAGCATCATGTTAGTTTGATTTGGAAAAAGGTGACAAGAAGTTGCTTCTTTTGGGGATGGGGCAGGGAACCTTGCATTTATTTTAAAGTTCATCGAATGTGGAAGGTTTTGCATCCATGAAGGAGTGAACAGTTTTTATTGAGAAAATTTCCTTTGTAGCAGCTCCTGTGTTGTTATGTTTTGGATTTGTGATCAAAAGATTGCTGATAATATAGGAATGCTTTAGCTACTGCTGAGTAGAGCCTGCACGGTGTCAAGGACTTCTCTGATTCCCACACTGTCCTGCCAGCTGGAAGTTGGGAGGGGACACAGATGGGACATTTCATCTCTTTTGTCCAAAGAGATGTTCCTTACCACATGAAGGTAATGAAAACTTCCTGTTTAGAATTGCTTTTAACTTTGCAATTTTCTAGTATCAAGTAGAATTTTCTATAATTTATATAAAAACACTTATTTTACATGAACATAGAACATACTGTTTTACACACTCTCCTTTATCTTTTGCCAAACTTTGTGTTGCCACACACTAACCAATATTTTCCCACTAACCAATATTTTCTCTGGCCAGTCAAATGAAAAAAAAAAAAGGGCATTGTATTTCATTACATCAGTGAAGTAAAACCATTGTGATTTTGAATCCAGCATTTACCAGCAGAGATTCAAATCAGTTCATCAGTCTACATCTCTATTTCACAAATATTTTCAGGCTCATTTGGCAAATTCTGATGTTTTCTGACATAAATTCTTTGGGTACTTTGCAACATTAAGGTTTTCTTTTATGATGCATTTCCATTTTCAAAATTTCCTGTGGAGAACAAGCTAAAAACACTGACTTCATCCAGAGTGAAAGAGAAACATCTATTCTTTTATCAAACAACAAACATCTGAATGTTGACAGTATGTAAATTGGGGAAATCTAAAGGTAATGAAAGATGATACCTTACAGTAAGCCCTGGCTAGAGAAAAAGAAATAATTTGTAGAATACATGCTATTTCATCATATATTGATTCAATATAAAGACAATTGTAGTTGATAGTGCAAATACATATGCTGTCAAGAGCAAACTGAGTGCATTTCATTGCTACCAAAATACATAACGACTCAAAATGGATTACAGCATTATTGCCATTATCATGGAATGGAACTCATTTAGCAGTTGATATGAAACTTGTTAAGATGTTGTGAGAGCTTTGGAATGTTTACAGTAGGAGACATAATGAAGTTAGGAAAGGAGAAACAAAGAAAAATTGTGTGGTTTATGCGTCAGATTATATTATTAAAAAAAAAACAAACCTGCAAAAATAGAGTTTAAGCCTTCTCTTCAGGTAACGTCATTGACCATCTTCCCTGTTTTCAACCAAAAAAAAGTTAAAATGCAGACCTGTGGATTTCTTTTCTACTTAATTTTTACCTTACGTAAAAACTTATGAGTAGTTAAACCTGAACATTACAATTAACTCTTTTAAGAACAATTTGCCTAATTTTTTGTCCTACTAATAGAATGAGAAATTATATCTTTGACTGGCAATTGCACTACTATGTACTGTCTTTTCTGGCACTGAAATTTAATGGCCCAGGCATATCTACTTTAATAACCTCTAAAACTTCCTGGCTGCGGACCCTTGTTCTGAGTGAGTCCACATCCAAACCTGCTGGCCTGCAAGCCATCAATAAATGCCAATGATAATATAATGCAAGAAAATCATCTTTTTTTTTTTTTTTTGGGAGAATAATGGGGTCATGGGTCAGAGTTTGAACTGCTAGACCTCTGCAATATGAATAATATACAACAATTTCTTTCTAACCCTCAATTAGTATCTCATTTGAATAGCCTACATGTGGTCACTCTGACTGGCAAATGCAATATACCCCAGGAATTGACAGTCATGCACTGCTTCATAGGCAGCTGTTAGAACCACAGGTTAATTTCATAGTTCTATAAATACATTCCAGCAAAATACCTTTATCATCTCATGGCACAATTGCTTTTTGGAAGAGGTGGTTGACGGAAGACCAGAAATGTCATTAAGTCAACTTTCACTTTACTCTTAATCATGGCATAGCTTGGGCTGGAAGGGACCTTTAAAGGTCTTCACTGCAGTGAGCAGGAGCATCTTCAACTAAGCCAGGCTGCTCAGAGCCATGCCCAGCCCGGCCTTCAATGTTCCCAGGGACAGGGCAGCCATCAGCTCTCTGAGTAGCCTGTGCAAGGGTTTCAGCACCCTCAGAAAATGCTTTTTCCTTCTATCTCATCTGAATCTGTGCTTATTTGAGCTGAAAACCATCACCCTTTGTCCCATTGCTACAGGCAGTACTAATAGGTCTGTCCCCAACTTTTTTATAAGCATGGAAAGGCTGAAATCAAGTCTCCCTGCAAGCCCTTCTTCTCCAAACTAAACCACCCCAACTCTCTCAGGCTTTGCTTGTAGGATAAGGGTTGTACCCCTCTGATAATTTTGTAACCCACCTTCAGACCATTTCCAACAGATCCATGTCTCTCCCAGACTGAGAATCCCAGGGCTGAATCCAGTACTCCAGTGTGGGTCTCATGAAACCAGAATAGAGCAGTCCCAAGGTCATATTTAGTGCTATCATTATATTGGTTAAAATACCTGGAATAAAACAACTCTGATAAAAGTTTTTCAGACATGAAGTTAAAATATCCTTTACTGCCAGAATGGTTATTTATAAAATTCTGTTTATTTTTTGTGAAGCAGCAGATCACAGTATTCTTCAAAGATTTAAGGTAATTAGCAGCACATGATCTATAAGAGTCACATCTATTCTTTAATATAAATTGTTGCCTATAGTTATATTATAATTACTGCATGTGTTTTACAATAATGCTTTTTGTCACATATCTGGCCACCCGGGTGTTTTTTAATCTTGCCAAGTGCTTAGCTTCTCCTCTCTGTATCTGGTATAAATATAGCTCTCTTTAAATTGGCTGCACGGTTATTATCTTGTCATTATGAATAATTCTACTCTATAATTTTAAAGACAAAAAGGATATTGATCCAAAAGGAACATCCCTCTGCAAGTAGCAGCTCTGCTATTTTGAGACTGCATGTTGCTTTCTGATCTGCCTCATCATTTATTGAAAAAAAAAATGTCTGTAGCTACATCTGTTTTAATAGATAGAGTTGTGGCATGGTCAAACAGCAAAGCCAAATATAGATACAAATGAGGATTTCTTCTTCTGATTATTGTGTCTTTAACAGTCCCAGAGTGCAAGAATTCTTTGTTAGATGTGGTAGACAGAATTAACTCGCTGCTTGCACTGGGACTGATTGAATTCCTTGGTAAATTGAGGCAATCCTGGTGACACCAATCATGTTTTACTCCTGAGCCCTTAAAAATTAGTTTATTCAACTGGAGGAGGAGACTGAAGATGTAAGTGCACTTTAATATGGAATGTCTAATGATAGGTGATATGATTAGACTTTAGGCTATATATATTTTTCACTGTTCTGTTGAAGTCTATAATTTCAAAGGATTTTGGAAGCTTTTTGTTTTATCATAGCCTTTAGTTTATGCATGAAATTTTTTTTCTGGGATTTATGGACAGGTACTTTTCTGGAAGATTTCTGCAGACAGATCACAATCATTTCTTTTAAGTATACACTGTCCTACCATCTTTCAAAGCTTTTTCCTTCAGTTCAGCAGGGCAGGAGCCAATTATTTTCAAGTAGCCCCAGCAGTACTTGGTACTAAGACCAGGCGTGTTTTATCTGAGTGTGTAATGTGCCACAGAAAGTTCGTGAGTGTAGTCTGTTCAACACTGAAATTAACTTGAAATTGTCCCACTTTTGCAGACCTGTTCCAGGGGGTTGTGTTTCTGAGGCAGAAGAGGATGAGGATGGGAAGCTCTTCCATGGCAGAACAAGCTTCAGACTGAATATTTCTGGCTGTGGGTAAGAATTAAAGATCATGAACCTGACAACCTGTTACTTTTTGATTTCTTTTGAATGAGGTATTTAGTATTCATTTAGTACTTAATGGAAGTTGCTGTGAAAAATTAAGGATATTTCTGATTTTCTGCCTTATTTACTCCCTGGGAAAAATAAGAATGTGTACAAAAGCGTTAAGGGAAAATGCCTCTGGCCACATTTTATAATAGATTTTACTTTTCCACACATATTTCATAGTCTTAAGGACTGACAGCAGACCTACCTGCTCAGAGTGGTTGCTTCATATGGATCAGAAAGAAAAGATCTTTTTTTAAATGAAAGCATATTAGGATATGGACACAGATATCTCTCTTTACATTCTATTAGGTCTGACCAATACAGTACTATAGTTTCTGAACTTATGTTGACTTTATCCTTTGACTTATAGGCAGCTCTGGTAACAGTAATTTGCATCGCATGATGGAACTAACTGACAGAATAATTTCTAAAAGCCTCAACAATGCAAACCACCAGAAGAAAAACTCTCCACCGTTTGCAGCAAGTAAATAAAGTGTTTAAGAAATTAAGCACATATTGTAAAGTATATCTACTGCAGATTAAATTTAAAATAAATATCCTAACATGTATTCAGCTGCACCTTCCCACAGAGGTTCTGCCTCTGTCCTGCAGCTTTGTCCTTGCTCAGTGGTGAGGCTGTGACACATCTGGTGAGCCCAGGGTGGTTTTGGCCACAGGCTGAGCTGGCTCCTGCTTTCCTTGCAGTCCTGAGCCCTACTTCACCTCTGCCAGTGGCGAATTGATGGCCATGGCTTCACTTTGTTTGAGTACCTTTCTGTCAAAGAATGAAAGGGAAAATTACTTTTTATGAGTCTTAGCCATGGGGAAGCAGAAGAGAATAAAATCAAAGAAACTGTCCTTATTTGTGTAGCAAGAAAGGTTCTGACTGCAGCCAAAAATGTTTTTCTCAGAGCTACTGGAGGCAAAATTACTATGCTTCCTACTGTAGAAGTTAAATTTAGAAATAAAATTTTAAAAAGCTCAGAATAAGCATGTGTGCAAATATTAGATAGGGTAGAGAGTTAGGCAACCACCAACCATGTGAAATTTCACAAAGGCTTCCTTAGACTGGAGAAAAGAAGGGTGAGGTATGACCCCATCATGGTCTACACCTTCCTCTTGGGGGAAAGCGGAGGGGCAGATGCTGATCTCCTCTCTGGTGACCAGCAACAGGACACCAGGAAATGGAATGAAGTTGCACCAAGGGAAGATCAGGTAGGAGTTCAGGAAAAGGTTCTTCATCCTGAGGGTGGTCTGTGCCTGGAACAGGCTTTGCAGGGAAGGGCTCATGGCACCACACCTGTCCAAGTTCAAGGGTGGACAGGGTTTTTAGTCATTTGGTTTAACTTTGTGAGGAGCAGGGAGTTGGATTTGATGATCCTTATGGGTCCCTCCCAGCTTGAGATATTGCACAGTTCTGTGATTCCCTCATTATTGAATTTGCTGTCTGTGGCTTCAAGGTTTCTAAGCAGTGGGACTCATCTGTGAGGTAAAATGTTTTGCATATTTGGAACTCCGTAGATAACAAGATGCTAATAGCTCTCCGGTATTCAGAAAGAAGTAATTTAGAAAGATTTCCCCTTGTTTGCTGTGTACAACCTCACTTCATCCCAGAGTATTGCTCTCAGTGACTCTGCAGGGTGAAATGGATTAGTCTTGTTATGGTGCCTGCCATACGACCATAGGAGATTTTTTCCTATATATGATTTTAGCTGAATTATCTTGATGAAATGGAGAACACTGGTGCTGTTTTGAGATTTCTTTTCTGCCACTTCCACAGTATATTCCTTTCCTTCTCTTTGAAAGATCTATATCAACTGTTTGTATGGGTGGGACGTGCCTCATACTTGGACTTCTAAAGATTTTTTTAAATAGCAGACTGCCTAGAGTTGCTAGATACTTTTTCCTCTGTTTCTCCCACGAAAGGTAATTTCAATTAAGTAAAGTGGACAGGTTTATAGGGGCTAATTTCACAAGGAGAATTTGTGATATGCCTGTATTTGCTGGGCAATGTTGCAATGATCCCTCAGCCAGCTCTGGGATTTGGTGTATCTGCATGAGTTAAAAGCATATCAAGCACCAACGTTAACTTCACTTTTTGAGGTAGTGCACTCTTAAAAAGACGAATTGTTTTAGACTTGGCTCTGCTCTTCCTACAGTGATATTGTGTCCTGGAGCTAATTGCACCTTTAATTAATTCATGCTTGAACAACAGCCGTGAATAAATATTTCTTTTCTTGCTTTACTTGAAGAGGTTCCTCTGATGGTGATGCTCCATCAATGTCCAGTCCTGTGCAAAAGGCAGAAGAAGAGCCCTACCCTGACACAGCAGACTGGTGCTAGACCACCCCAGTACAGACATTTTGGATTTAAATCCCACTTCTGAGGAAGCACAGGGCTGTATTCTAGGAAAATCTCCTTTCCCTAGTGAAAGAACAGCCATATTTTGGAGCCAATACATATTAGTCAGAAAAGTCACACAGTTGTCTCTTCAACTGAAATATCTTTTCTTACTCCTTGTGAAAATTGTATATTATATACTAAAGGGGCTGCACATCATCCTTCTGAAGGAAAGGGCACTTTTTTCCCCCTTGAAGGAGGAATTTGGATACCCATCTATAAAGAGAAGCTCAAAGATTTTTCTCTCTTCTTGAGATTTATATCCAAATCCCTGAAAGTGTCTCTGGTGCTTTAAAACTCCTTTTTTTTCCCAGAGTTTTCACAAGTAAAGTGGCAGATTCCTTCTTTATTCACTGGTCCTCTGTGAATCTTGCAGTTACTAGTTTGGCTAGTTTTGTTTTAGAAATGTGTGTCTTCCGTTAAAAGGTGCCTTATCTTGTCTCGACAACACATATTCCTTTGATGCTCAAATCCCCACTTGTGAATTTAGGCAAGATTTCCAAGTACACTCCTAGGACTGCTTCCCCTGGGTCATGGAAAAAGCTTTGTGCTCCAGACCTTTCATCAAAAATCTGCCTCCACGGGGCTTTGGAGATTGTTGAATGCACAGGGTTCTTTTTTGAATAATCGGACAAGTCTTGTTCGATTGTACTGCAAACAATGCCACAGAACTAGGCAATGGAGAGAGGTTGTAGGAGCATAAAAAGATGCATGGAAAAGCTGGCTTTCACAGCCAATACAGTAGGGTGACTTGAAATGGGAAAATTCGCCTTCTGAATCAAGGACATAATGCTGCAATTCATTTGTGCTGGGCATTAATCCTTCCTGTGTCCTTATGAGATGCCTCCTCTGGCACGACTTCTATTTCTTTCACATGGTATATTTTTAAACGTAATTTTGTTCCAAAAAGTATTATTCAATTTGGTCAGAACAGGGAAATGTCCAGAATAAATATCAGGTAATATTTTTATGTGGAAAAAGTACTTTACTCCTACATATTTGAATTAGAAAACAAGTTTTTCCCTAATACTTAAGGAAGTCAGGTTGCATATTTTCTTAACTGGCTGGTAAATTTTAATTTTTGGTTGTTTTTTTTTTCCTGAAAATAGACCCTTCATATCTGCAAATAATCTACAATCAATAGGACATCTCAAAGTTGTTTGTGGTATTTATTTTCTGCTTTAAAAGAAGACAGATATTCTACCAAAATAAGAGATTCAGGGGCTACCTTGAATATCAGATAATGAATTTCTTGTCAAAAATATTACAGAAGACAGGGTGGAAAAATGAAATTCATTCATTGAAAGCTATAGAATTTATGTCTATTCATGTTATAGTTCAGTAAACCCTCTGATTGGATAAAATGTTCATTTTACTTGTGGGTTTGGAATAAACTCCAGAAGATAAAGCACAGAAATGAACTAAATAGAAATGTCCTAGATGTTCCTGAATCAGGTAGTCTGAATATCTGATAATCAGAATATTGTCAGTGAAGAATGCACATCTTTTAAATCAAGATAGACTGCTTAAGGCACTTTTTTGACACAAAAAGAATAAAATTAGATAACTCTAAATTATGTGTTTAATGAAGTCTTTATGTTTTTCTTTAAAAACTTTGTGTTTTTAAACCATTTTTAGCAATTTTTATCTCAACATCCCTCATTCAGAAGGAGCAAATAAATCAGATTTTATGGCTTGAAAAGTTCCTCTCTCTCTTTGTCAAAATCCAGTCTGAGGGTATTTAAATATTGTCCAGGCAGGCACAGGGCTTCATCCCAGCTGTCTCCTCAGCAGCAAGAAAACAGCTTATGCAATCCTGCCAGCGTGCTGGAAATTGATGTTCACCCTCTGGTACTCCTGTGGCACTTGCTGTCACCAGCTGAGAAAATGCAGTAAAGTGCAACTCAGAAAAACTGGTAAAGAAAGGCTGGCAATGAGCCAAGATGCTCGTCACAGGATGTTCTGTAAAAGGTAAAAGCTCTTTCTGAGAGCTCCAACAAGGGCCTCCGTAATCCTTGGGGCAAGAATGAATATTTACACCAAGAGCAAGGGTTTTGGAAGTGGGGGTTATTCCTTACAAAGCTTTTGTAAGTGGGCATTACTCAAGAGAAAGGTAACTTTCTTTAACTGTTTGAAGACAGCTACTTTCGTGGTCAAGAGGTGAAATCCCTTAATTGCAGGTTATGATTCCTTGTGCCCATTACCAGGCCTTTGGGTGAGTTTTTGGACCAACCCAATGACTTTTAAGAGGTTTGAAAGAGAACACAAGACTTGTTTCTACTCATGGTAGAATGGGCTTTTTTTTTTAAAGTAATGAGACTTGTGGGGCTCCTCTGCGATGCCATGCTGGGAAGGGCAAAGGATATTGTTCCCTCTTGCTCTGTTCCCTTGTTTTCACTGCAAAAAAAAACCAAAAACAAACAGACTTATGGGCGAGGAGGAAGGATTGGTAGTCAAATCTTCATTCTTTATTTATTTCCAAAGTGTAAGTACCACGATGTTCAGGCAGAATGTTTTTTTTCTCATGTTGCTGTGCAATCCATATGGCTTTCTTATAATGAAAAAAAAAAAAAACCCAGTTTATTTTGACACATCCCTGGAAACCCACAAAGCAAAGATTGTTGCTAAATATATGAGGACAAAAAAAACATTTGCAAATGTGGGTAAAGAAATAACTTTTTTCCCCCCACAATGTCTTTTCTTGCACCAAAGCTAAAAGGAAAAAAATTCTCTCAGGACACTTTGGGAGGGATATGAGATGCTCTCTGGGTATGATTATTTTTTATTTTGACAGACAGAAAAATAAACACAATTTCTTTGCTTTCAAGGACATCTTGCCCATGGGGAAACCCTGCCACCTGCCAGCAAGCGATGGGGAATCATCAGGATACAAGAAAAATCAGCCAGAATGCTGCTGCTGCAACGTTAGAGGGAGTTTCCCAGCAAAACAAACTTCTCTTGGGATCATCAGGTGGATGAAAAAGGTGAGTTATTACTGGCACATTGTTGCCATGAGGCAGCATGACAGAAATGTACAATATAAATATACAGCCAATGGAGACGGGTGATGGAACAGGAATGAAAAGAGCAGCCAAAAGTGAGGAAGAAGATACCTGGAACCACATGTATTGCATGTGACAAAATCATGGAGAGAGCTCTTGTAAGGCTCACATTTAGTCAGGACATAATAATTTTTAATACAGCAGTTTTTCCCTCCTCCCAGTCTGTTGCTGCTCTTTGCTGTTCAGCTTGTGAAAGTGACCCCTCCTGCCCTGTTTATTTTATGCATTTATTTAATATTATTTTTCACAATGAGATGGGAAGGGATTCAAATGACAAGTGCTTTTATTTTTTTTTTGCTTTTATTTCCATGTGTCTCTTTATACTCCACGTGAATGTAAACTGTTGTTGGATTTTATAACTCAGATGTCCTAAAGAAGCATTAATAAAAATATAATACTGCCTTTAATAAATTCACACCTCAGTGGTCTTAAAAAAAGGAAGGAAGGAAGGAAGGAAGGAAGGAAGGAAGGAAGGAAGGAAGGAAGGAAGGAAGGAAG
>RAHM01000457.1:197852-298868 GCA_003713295.1 Parotia lawesii | reverse complement strand
GAAGGAAGGAAGGAAGGAAGGAAGGGAAAGAAAGAAAGAAAGAAAGAAAGAAAGAAAGAAAGAAAGAAAGAAAGAAAGAAAGAAAGAAAAAGAAAGAAAGAAAGAAAGAGAAAGAAAGAGAGAAAGGAAGAGAAAGGTGGATAAAAGAAAAAAGAGGAAAATGAAACAAAGCAATACAAAAACCCCAAAGCAATCTGTCAGGTCAGAAATACATTGCTGAAGTTGCATTACCCACTAAGACAGCTCCTCATCAGCCAACATTTTACATTGTTATGATAATTTGCTCTGCAGAATAAGCATGGGGGCACATATGGCATCCCATTATTCCTTTTGCCTTCTTGGAGTCAGACCCTGTTATCACAGGTGCATTTTCTGGCTGAATCCTCTGTCTGTGTAAATGAGCACTGGCACCATCCTCCCCCTGGGACAAGCTCACCACCTCTTCCCTGCAAACTGTCTGCAGTGCAAAGGACTCCCCTGCAGCACATGGCATATCCCCCCTGCTACGCTCAGTCAGTTGTGTGAGCAGTCTCAGGTTGCCTGTAATTGTCCAAATGCACATTTTACAGCCATCCTGCAATTAATTGCAGCTTAGCGTGCAATTAAAGGTCCTTCTGCCAGGTGCTCTCGCGTCAGGGCCATGCTTCATCAGCCAGAGCAGCCAGGCTTTGGGAGCTCTCTGGCTTCTCACATCCTGCTCTCAGCAGATATCTGCTCTCCCTGGCATTTTCCCCCCCACCAGTGAAGGAGAGATCATGGACACACATGTGCCATGATAGGCCTTGCATAATTCATGCAGCCTTCTCACACATGGGCTGCTCCGGGTTCTCCATCCATCCTCCCCACTGAGGGCTGAGTGCGGCACAACTGCCTGACAAATTCCTCTGCAGGAGCACTGCTGGCTGATCAGCAAACTCTGGAAGCTACAGCAGGCAGAGTTAGATCCCAGCATCACCCTGTTCTGGCAGAACCTCTGTCAGGGATGTGGCTGTGGGATGAAGGACAGGGAGAGGTTTATTTTCGGGGAGGTGGCTTAGGCAGCCACTCCTGGTGACCACTTCACCATCCTTTGCTTCTCAAGTCTTCACCTGAGCCACAGGTGAGGAAACACCATGGTTGTTTTGGAATATGCCTGCAATTCCATTGCTCTCAGTCTGCATGCAGCAGATGTGGATTTCTTAACAAAACACACAGTGGGTGGATCAGACAGACAGGACATGATCAGTTTACTCCTGATCTCACACTGACTGTTGGTTTCTCACCAGCAGAGCTGTAAAAGCTGCAACATCTGCCCAACACGGGAGCAGCCCCTTGTCCCATAATGCAGTGATGATTTGCCAAGCAGAAGTGCTTTTCTGCATTGCATTACAGGAGAGAATTTGTGCAGCACACTTTGCAAACTGAGGCAACCACTTTGCTTAGCTCAGTGTAAAATAATGCTGCAACTCTGGCTTAGGCACAGCTTCTGGGTTCCTTTTCTGCTGAAAACTCTAATGAAGCTGTGTGGCTGTATAAACACACGCATACGGTATGTATAAAGTCTGAAGTCTCGCTGCGTTCTACAGAAATAAGGATTTCTCTGTTTTAATCTGTGCTCCAGTACTGTCCTTTGAGGCTGAAGAACAGTCCACTCAGAACAGACAAATCATCAAATGCATCAGATGCTTAAAAACGGCTGATAATGGATCAGTTAAAATGCTGATTGCTAGAAACAAGTCCTAAAAGTGACTATAAACATTTCTGTCTTCAGAAACTTATGCTACTCTTACGATGACCAAATCTGGAAGTCGTAAGACCAAAACACAGATACTGCCTAATACAGTGATAATTGTCTTATAAATCTAACATTCTTCATAAGAAAACAACATATCTCCATAAGTTGAAGTCTCAAAATCCTGTCAGCAGTTTTTTGGGTGTTTCAGTCTGTTGTCTGAAAAGGGAGAGAGACTGTTGATCCTTTTGGCACAGTAACAGTGAACATGCACTGTTGATTCTGCCAATCCCAAAGCAGCACATAACTTAATGGTTACATGCAGCAAAACATCTCTGCAAACCACCTCCTCCCTGGAAATGTCTTACAGATTTTGAATCTGAAAATATTTAAATATTCATGTGTATGTATAAATACTCCATGAGTTTAGGAGGAGGTAAGGAACATTGGACAAGAAACATTTGTTAAAGATTATTAAATCCATGTCCAACTCAGGAATATCTGAGATACCTGCTTCCTCTGCTGGGAGCTGAATAAAACATTGTCTTCTAAGGCAATGGACCAGTGAGTGCTTCTCTCTATGATTTTGGGGAGGATTTACAGTAAACGAATGTCAAGCACCAAAGCATCAAGAAAACCAAAGTTATTATTTTTGCTGCTGCATAAAGAAAAATGTAGCTGAAGAAATGTAGTTGAGTGTTTTTTGAACTCCAAAGAATTTAAGAAGTGAGAACGGTGAATGACCTCTCATGCTTTCAGTGGGCCTGGGACATTATCTACCACTTCAGAAACATTCTTCCTCAAATGCTGCTCAGAAACATGAGCCTGCATTTGTGTATCTGTGATGTGCACACATTTTTGTGTTTTCTCAGGCAACAAACTGGCTCTTCTCTCATATAATTAGTGTCTCCTCATATCAGTTAAGCAAGCAGATGGTCACACAGTTTGTACACACAGATTTCCAAATGTTCCTAGTGTTTGACTCTTGTTGATGGCCACAATCAACAGCACCAAACAGAATCCTCTCCAAATTGTGATAAAGCAAAATGACCATTAAGTTGGATCAAAGGCAGTTATTCATTTAGGTTTAGTAGAGGGTTCATTATAGTCATTATAGTAATACACATGATACTGCATAAATACGAGCACTGTGTAACAGCCAAATTCTGCAGAAATTCATTCAAAGGAGCAGGAAAAAACTTCAAGTGAGACATCACACAACGAGACTGCCCAGCTTGGGGCATGTAATTTGCTGGAGTAACAGGGTAGTGGTGAATAGCATGTGGCAGCTGAAGTTCATAAAGTATTTAACCATGTGGGAACACACTCAGGGATGCAAGAAATCACCTGTGTCCCAGTCAAGTTTGTCATATGGAAAAATAGCTGTGTTTGGGAAAAACTCTTTCCTGGATAATTTGATTGTTTTGCTTTTTGGAGTTTGAGGCAAACTTATTTCTGTTTCCAAGACAGATAACTCCATAGTTTTATCTTAGTTTAGGGGTACTGCATATAAAAAGGCATTTGAACAGCATGTCAGTAGTTTGTAGGTGAATATATATTACAGCCACTAAATTTTGTTGGATTCATAAAACTCTTAACACCCTAATAAAAAAATTCCCTTATGCAGTGTTTTCACTCTAACTCCCAGTACTTCTCCTTTGGAATTAATAAAAATCAAAAAGATTTAAGAACATAAGAAATCTTCCTCTTGGTGAGATCCGTGGTCCATCTAGCCTAGAAAGCCATTTTCAGAAGTTGCAATATTTCTTAGTGAGACTGTATTAGTTTGGTTTATCTCTTGGTTTTAACATTAACATAATGCATCAATAAATGCAGTAATGTTTCATAAATGGTGGAGGACCCAGAAAAATCTTTAAGGAGAGAAGGTAGAATCACTTTTGCTTTCTCACTAGCTATTAAATCCAGGATTTAAAGAAACATATCTTTCCTCATGTGTGTCGGAATGGGGAAGCGGTTGCTGGAAGTGCAAAGTAGCCGAAAATAGACAGCAAAATTGTAAGAGAGAAAGTCCAGCTGCATTAACTGAGTGTCATCTGCAACTGGCAGCAAATTTTATTTCCCTCCAGGAACATCTGGTAAACCTGAAGCATCGTTATGAACTCCACACAGAGTCGGGCTCATGGTGACCCTGAAAGAAAATAGTAGGAGAAAGTCAACAGGTACAGCAGAGAGACTTCCCATCTTCATTCCCAACAGGATCCCCTTCTCTTTCCCTTGTTAAAGCAAGGCATTATTTATTCTGACCTGTACACCTGTGTGAGGCAGAGCCTGATCCAGACTCAGACCCTGGGTGTACACACAGGCACCATGGACTGTCACTGCTGCAGTCACTGCTGCTCCCCTTCCCTCTCTGAATCCCAAATGAAAGGATAATGCTGTTGTCTTCAAAGATGGTGGATATCTACATATTCACTGATATTCTTATATTCTTCATATTAAACTCCTCCCCACCCCCCAAAAAAAATCCAAACTGACAAGAAACCACAGTTAAAAAGGACAAGGAGAGCTGTGATGGTCTACTAAGAGCTTTTTGAAGTATTTTCTTTTCCTTTCCTTTCTTTTTGCTTAAGAGAAAAGGTAAAGATGAGTACCAAAGGGAATAATTTCCCCAGCAGTGAATCATGAAATCATAGAATGTTAAGGGGTTGGAACAGACCTTTAAGACCATCTAGTCCCAACCCCCCTGCCATGGGCAGGGACACCTCTCTCTTGATTAGGTTGCTCAAGGCCTTATCCAGCCTGGCTTTGAGCACTGCCAGGGTTGTGGCATCCACAACCTCCCTGGGCAACCTGTGCCAGTATCTCACCACCCTCACAGTAAAGAATTTCTTCCTAATACCTAATGTAAATTTCCCCTCTTTTGATTTTTACCCATTGCTCCTTTTTTTATCGCTACAGTTCCTGATGCAGGGCCCCTCTCTGCCTTCCCTGTAGGTCCCCTTCAGATGCTGGGAGTTTGCTGCCGGGTCCCCACACAGTCTTCTCCTCTCCAGGCTGCAGAAGAAAAGGATAAGACTGCAAACCCCTTGTCTTTATCCTCAGTGGAGAACACAGAGCACAAGGGCTGCACAAAAGGGATGGTTCGATCAGGATGATTGGTGCAGTTGTGACAATAACACAACCAAAGACTGTGAAGAGAAACTGAAGCTGTTTTAATTCCTCTGCTTGTCCAAAGCAATTTCCTCTTATGCAAAGGCTGGTTCTAATAAAGACAGGTAGCAATAGGGAATGGTTTCATTAACATGTGATTCTGTGCTAGAAATGTTGTTTTGCCAAATGCCTAGTCTCAGTGAGTCACAGCAAGCAAAGTCTTACTGAGTACGGTGTCATCTGCCGTGAGAAAAGAGCAGCACACATGGCAGGTGGTGTCTGGCATAATAACCAGAGAGTGAGCAGAGATGCTCCAGGGTGCTGTTTAGGGCAGAATACTGGAAATCACCTTTTGTAGGAGCTCATTGTCTCATCACTGCATCTTCAGGGAGAGCCAAACCAGACTGTAGTTTCTGTAGTTAGTGTAGCTACACCATACTGGGAACACCCTTGAGACAAAATTAAATCAAATTACAAGTCCTCCTTTTGCCACGGATTACCAGTGACTGAGAAGCTGTCTCATGGTGTTGGTGTTTTCAACCAACGATTTTTCTTACATATGTGACCGGTGCCAGGCTCTGGTCCTATTCCTTCACTTTATGTGGTTAACAAGATTCACCTCTTTTCTGTGCTTCAGACAGTGGAAGAATTAATGCTCCTGAATGCCAAGAGAGTAACTGTACAATTGTACAGTTGAGTGATGAATAAAAGTAAGAGTTTTAGTTGTTTTTCCACTCTACACTCCACAGAACATCCTTGTCTTTCTTTTTTGTGATCCCAATTTGCTTTGCATCATGTGCTTAGCACAATAACCTTTCAATCAGTCTTCACTCAGTCACCTATTCTTATCAATAATGAACAAAGTTGCAGTTTTAATAAGTCAGAAACGGCTAGCAGAATAGTGTTGTGCGCTTGAGAAAAACCTGCAATACTTTTTAGACTCTGGTTTCATACTTTTTTTTTGCAGTAATTATTAAGAAGAAATTTTATATTATTTTAGATATTATGCACATCATTACTGCCAAGGCAAAGATCATAAGATGGAAAAATCTGTGCTGCTAAGCTCTCCAGAAGGAATTCTGTTGTATTTTATCAGAACCCATGTTTGTAAAAAAAGAAAAAAAGTGAATATCATGCTTCAGAATTTAAGGCAAAGTGCAATCATTTACCACAAAGATAATGAAACGGATGATATATTGTGCAACATTCCCAAATTCCAGGGTCTCTCCCTTTTGTTGAGTGTGATGTACATTTTTGACCACACATTTAAAGCCCTTCCTAAGATGCCACAGCAGTTTGGATCCCACTTTGAGTCGCAGCTCCAGTGCAAATGAGAGCCCATTTTTGTGCCTGAGATTCCCCACCAAGGGAAGTGCCTGCCTTACGTGAGCTGTGGGGTGAGCCAGGATGGGGTCATTGCAGGCAATCGGAGAATTTCAGCCTCAGGGCAAACATGAAGCCAATATAATCACTTCATAAATTCACAACAGTACCTAAACAACTCCAAGAACTGTAATAGAAATGTATTCCCAAGGTCACCACACCATTTTATGGGCTCTCCATCTTTTCCGTTAAGAAGTCAAGGGAAAAATGGAGACACATTTAGTTTTTGTCATAATCCCATTCCAAAGTTTAACTATATGACCCGGATAGAATTAATCTCAGCATAAATCCATCTCAATCTCAGCATAAATCCATCTCCTGAGTCTTCAAAATGCCCACTGAAATCAGGCGATCCGGCTCCCGAATTCCCAAAATCATGAAATACGTACATTCAAGGAGAATGATGTTACAATAACAAAACAAAACTATTACTATCCGTTAGCTCTATTAAATCATGACAGTCTGAGTGAGACATGGATTGCAATTCCCTGCTTGTGAATGAGCAGTGAGAAGCAGGTGTGTGTTGCAGGCACTTCATACTGGACCAACAGACAATCGAAATGTGTTGGGGGAGAAACATTTTGAAGTAGAATGAAAATAAAGAGTTAGTGACTTGGCATTTCTTGGGGAAAAATAAAGAAGGAAGTAGAGGTGACAAAAAGAGGTGAAACCTAATATGTTGGTACTAATCTTTATTGGGCTTTGCCTGTGAACAGAAGTTAATGAGGCAGGAAAGACGCTCAGTGTTTCAGTGCTGTGAGACAGTTGCAAACTCTCCAAGCAGATGGGTCATCAATACTGAGATTAAAGTCTTGGACAACCTAACAGGCTTCAAAAGAACACCTCAAAGTTTTCAAGACATGAAAAAATTCCTTCAGTAATTGATCCAAGCAGCTTTGGGGGTACAATAATCTTTAAAGAGTGAAACAGAGGTGAGGTAATGCAAAGATGCAACTGAGATTCTTTCAGTGCTTGTTTGCTCATTAGCTTGTTCCAAGCAATGTGACAGGACTCTAAAAAAAGCACATTTCAAAAGAATGTTAAGCATTCCTTCTTCAGGATTTCAGAGCCACGTGCCACTGTCTGTTTCACAGGCAGTAGGAGGGAGTATTCCTGCAGGACAAACCCTTAACACCTACTTAATAATTCCCACATTCCACCCCTGCTGTTTTGCATTAGTTTCAATTTATTATACATCATGTTTAAAATTTAGGCACTCCAGATGGCTCTGACAAAGAACTTCATCACGTTCACGTTGAATCGATGGCTAATTAATTGACTTAATCTACTCGCTTAGTTTTGAAGGGTAGAACCTTGAATAAAGATTGACTTCCCCTGCATGGACATTTATACGACTTCGACATTTGCTGTCTGCCTATCTTATTTAATAAAAATATGCCCTTCAGATGAAATGCTGAGTCGTTATAACAATAACAATAGCTGTTAAAATTATATCGAGTGCGTTTCATTAGCGCTTCTCTCAACGAGACACTTTGAAATAAATTAACATTGCCCTGTACCGGAGAAAGTAATCCACTGATTCTTTCAAGGTTAATTCATGGAATGAATTGAGGGCCAGGTCTTATGAAGCCCACTTTGGTCGTCAGGATTTGGACTCTGTTTCTCTCATATTTGTCTTTGGTTTGAGAGTGAAGAGGATGGCAACGAGTTTGATAGTGGGCCAGTGAGTAAAAGCTAAAATATTTTGGTAAACTGAACAGTAAAATACACTCTGTAAAAACATAGAGTTTGAAAAATCTCTTGAAGCATGGAATTCAATCACTTGCCATGCTGTATAATCTGCCACAAAACTGTTCGTTTCTGTTATTGAATACAGGGGAATTTTCCATCGGTCTTCCTTAAAAAATTGCTGGTTTTTTGGGAACGGTTAACCAATTCCAAGCTTAAATACCATCATAAATGGATTTCCCATTGTCCTTGTGCAAATACTGGGTAAAATATTGCTCTGGAGCTTATCTCAAACTTCTCCTACCTTTTGCTTTCTGAGGCACCTTTGGTGAGGATTTTTGTCTGATTTGATACTTATTCTACAATTTAGGACCAGAAAATAATTTATCATCTGTCTCCTGTATCCTGTGATGTAATTGCCTTGGGCATCCCAACAATATTTTTGCATCCCTTTCGGTTTGATCTTCTTTCCCCCTAAGCCTCCAACCAAGACCAGAGTTCAAGGGTTTGTTCGTTTTTTTTTTTGATCAAATACAGATTATTCACAGGTAGATGATGAACAAACCTTTCTATTCCTTTACTATTCTTGGCTTCAAGTTTTGTAATACATATTCTTGTTGTTAGACCTCCAATAAAATGCTTTTCATTGATAGGTTTCATTCTGCCTGCAATTTCAGTTTTCAAAAGCACTGAGTACTTCCCATGTTTCAGGATGTGATGGGTTTCCCACAGACTTCAACAGCCTTTCAAAATCCTGTTTCAAATTAGGCATTCTGATGACAAGAGGACTTACATAATTTTATAAAATGAACAGAAATCCAGTGTCAAGCATAAGAAATTTGGAATCTCAGCCTTGGAATTAAACAAAATGGTAGTGCAAAATCAAATAAAACACATAATTTCTTTCAATTTCCTTTTTTTTTTTTTTTTTTTTTTTAATGCAAGCTTCATTTATATTGTAGCCATCGTGGTTCAGGAGAGAAAAAAGAGGGTAAAGAAAATTTCTGAGAAGCTTCTTTTATTTGCAAATTTTTCCTTAGTGAGAGTTTTCAAGGCTCCTGGACATTGATTTAAATAGTCATTTTGTATCCGTATACTTTACAAAAAAATGGTATCTTAGGATCTTAGGTAATTAAACATATGATTAAACTCTCCCTGCGTGGATATAAGTGTCCATAAAATTTCTCTCCAGTTGAAATGCTTTCCAGAACTATTTCACTTGTTTTCTTTTAGGAGTCTGGTTTGGGTTTTTTGTTGTTTTTTTTTTTCTTTTCTTTTTTCACAACAGTATTTCATGACAGTGTTGTTAAAATATAAATTGTAAAAGAGTGACCCAGTTGTAGTATTTTCCCTGGATTGCAGTCTTCATAATCTCACAGAATCTAGCTTCTGCTATTTGTAGAAGTTGAAAATTTTCCTTACACTTATCTGAGAGAATTAGTTCACGAGGAAAGTGAAAATCCAGCATCCAGGAATTTCCAAATACCTAAGGTAAATTTAAAAATCACATTGTATTTTTTTTTTCCAGTAAAATTATAGTAGCCCTCTTGGTTATTTTGGATAGACTTCGCCCACTTTATTTCTTCCTCCAATAGCAGAACTCTTATCAAGTTCTGAAGTAAAGGATGTCTGTTGGTTATTTTGAAGTGACTGCTGTGTCATTAGGTAAAATGAGAGGAAAATTCATTAACTCAATATTATGGGAATTTTTTTAACCCATTATTGTTTATCAGAGATATTAGAACGAGTTCAAGTTGCAAATAATCAAATATTAGTTCTGAAGACTAAATATGAGCTTAGCTTTGTCTTTTGGGAGTTTTTTTGTCCTTAACTTACACCACTACAAGGGCTGAAGAAAATGTGCCATTCACTGCTGATTTTGCATGCAAGTATAGCAGGAAAGATATGTTGGGTTGTGATGCACCTCTTGAGAAACCAATTTTTCATCTTTCAGATAAGACCTCTATCAACATTAAACTATGGACCATAAATAATAAACATTTACAAATCTACGTAATTAAGATTTACTTTCTGTTTTCCGAATGGCACAGTAATTGCAGGCCTTGGAGTAGGAGGAGGAGGTTCAAGAAGTATTGAGGACTATACACAAAATACTTATCCAAAATCATTCCATTGATGCTCTGCTGTCATTGGACAGCAATAGGTTTAGAAGTATTTGATGCTGATTCAGAACATAAAGTGCTTTTCATGACCTGTTATTTTCTGATTCCTTTTTAGAGGGAGAGTCTCTAAATACTGAGTAGGTTTGCAGACAATATTATGCACAGAATATGAAGACATGTTATACGTAAAATCCCTTAATTCTAGGTATTCTTTGAGAAGTGCTGGGTACAAGGAGGTATGACAAGGCTATTAGCATATCACTTTCTGGTTTCTAATCAAAATATTAGTTCTAAAATAATGTATCTTATCACTAATTCCTTCATCATAACTTGATAATCCATTTTAAAATAAGAGCATTTCTTACTCAGGAAATCAAGGCATTATTTTTTTCCCACACGGTCCAAAGGATTTAGGTAAACATCTTCTTTCAAAACATTTCTGGTGTTCATAATGTCACGATACCTTTTTCTAAAAAGATCCTTTCCATCAGCTTTGACTTTTATTATCAGACAGCAATCACATCTGTTGAAAACTAGGCCAGCACAAATGCAAACAACCTTTTTTTTCCAGAGTAGACTTCCTATATTTTTTCAGGGGCAGTATTTTCGCACACAGTCGGAATGAAAACCTCTTACAGGATTATAACAAAACATGTGGCATTGACCTAATGTTTTTCTCATTGCAATTAAGGTATCGAGGCCAGTGGTATCAGGGCTTGGACAACATTGAACACTTTCAAAAATCCATTTGAAATACACAGCCAAACTATGTAGGGTTGTTCTAGACTGTTCTATTAGGTTGTACTATTTTTTTCCTGTGTAATACAATGGCTTGTGCAGTTACTTTGTACTAGAGCAAATAAAAGCTTTAGATATGCGAACAATTACTTTGCTGACATCATCTCACAGCAAAAGGCAGCCTGCACTTAATAACAGCTCGTCAGAAAGGTGACACTGTGTTAATTAACACCATGGAGAAGAACATGAGGATAAAGCGTGGCTGCACAAGGCTGTCAAATACTGTGGTCAGAAAGCAGTTCAGAATCCACTCACTGAAGAAAATCATAATGCTTGCTCCATCACACTTATGGACTATACTCAAGAATATAATTAATAAGATTAGTTGGCAAAAAATAGGTTTTAATATTAGAGTTATCTGTGCTCCTATGGAAGAATTTCCTAACTAAAAATGTGGTGGATAGGAGCCGTGCAGAGCATAAAGTTTTATTGTTGGTTTTTTTTAAGATAAACAGGATTAATTGTACCATAATTATAACATAATTGACAATTTCATTTTTCCAAGGACACTTTTTGATCATATTGCTCCATTTAATCATGCAGATGAATAGACAATGTGTTGAATATTCAGCTCAAATAATCCATATATATATATTTCTAAGGAAAGAAAAACTAATTAAGCTAACAAGTTTTTAGTTATGGAGATAAAAAAGATCAAATCAGGTGATTTTCAAAGTATAAAGAAAAGTTGGTAAATTCATAATACAAATAGTCCTTTTTGTACCGAGCTTCTCCAGTATTTGTGTCTTATAAATAAATGATTACCAAAGTTTTGAACATGTTTTTCAAAAACTTGGAAACAAGAACAATTTGTTGTGCAATCATAATTTTTCCTGGAGAATGGTTGATATTCTGTTGGAAAAGTAACTTTCTAAAAAATTTGAACAATAAATCATCAAAAAATTAATAATTTATTAATTTTTAATAATAAATTAATTTTTGATAAGTAATTTAAAAAAAAATTGTAGTGCTGAACAGTTTATGCAGGGTTTCTTCAGATGCTGTGGAAAAATGTTTGCGATAGGAATCTGCTGTTTCCTCCAAATACAAAACAAAGATATATCAAACCCAAGTGACCCCACAACGGCTCAGACTCATGAGCAGCAGGTGGCAGTAGGTTATTTATTATTTTTACACTGCATTGCAGTGCATCTACGTTCCTGTCTATCTTTTACAGAAATTGCAGAGGATATGTGCAAATTAATTAATGAGCATTCTAAGTCCTTTTTCATTGTTTACCTCCAGCATATGCATCCTGTCTCCTACTCCTGACACAGATTTATCAATCTGAAAACACAGGGAAGGTGATCTCTCTAATAATGTTGTACATTGCCAGAGTCATTTTATATAACTTTAAAATCTCTGTTTGTTGCTACATTTTTAAGACAGATATCTGCACCTCTCTTACAAAGAACTTTGGAAGTTAGAGGGATAATACAGGAGATGTACTAGCTTTAAGGCCTAAGCATGGCATGTCAAGCATTAAAGGATCAGAGCCATTGTGAGCAGCAGTTACAGGAGCACCACAGAATCACAGGATGGTTTGGGTTGGAAGGGATCCCAAAGCTCGTGGTTTTCCATCCCCTGCCACAGGCAGGGACACCTCCCACTGTCCCAGGCTGCTCCAAGCCCCAATGTCCAGCCTGGCCTTGGACACTGCCAGGGATCCAGGGGCAGCCACAGCTGCTCTGGGCACCCTGTGCCAGGGCCTCACCTCCCTCCCAGGGAACAATTCCTGCCCAATATCCCATCCAGCCCTGCCCTCTGGCACTGGGAAGCCATTCCCTGTGTCCTGTCCCTCCAGCCCTTGGCAATTGTCTCTCTCCATCTTTCCTGCAGCTCCTTCAGGCCCTGCAAGGGCACAGTGAGGTCACCCCAGAGCTTCTCCTCTCCAGGCTGAACAACCCCAGCTCTCGCAGCCTTTCCTCCCAGCAGAGCTGCTCCATCCCTCTGCCCATCCTGGTGCCTCCCCTGGCCTGGCTCCAGCAGCTCCAGGCCCTCCCTGTGCTGGGCCAGGGCTGGGGCAGCTCTGCAGGTGGGGTCTCAGCTGAGGGGGCAGAATCCCCTCTGCCCTGCTGCCCACGCTGGGGCCCAGCCCAGCACAGGGGTTTGGGGTCCCAGGACAGCACAGGGGTTTGGGGTCCCAGCACAGAGGGGTTCAGGGTCCCAGCACAGGGGGTTTGGGGTCCCAGCTCTCCCCCACAGCACCCCCAGGGCTTCTCCCAGGGCTGCTCCATCTGCCCATCCCCAGCCTGGATCCAGCCCAGGGCTGCCCTGACCCAGGGGCGGCACCAGCCCCTGGCCTGGTTAAACCTCATGAGATCCCCATGGGTCACTCCTGGGGATGTCCAGGTCCCTCTGGATGTCATCCTATCACTTCCCCCTCAGCTTGGTGTTACCTGCAAACCTGCTGAGAGTGCCTCAATCCCTCCGTCTGTGTCATTGGTTCAGATATTAAATCACACCGGTCCCAGTATGGACCCCTGAGGGACACCACTGGTCACTGATGTCCATCGTGACTCTGAGCTGTTGACCCCTACCCTATACATGTGACCATCTGACCACTTTCTTTCTTATCCATCTAACAGCCCACTCATTAAATCCTTCTCTCTCCAATTTAGAGAAGGGTATTGTGAGGGACTGCAGTTGGCAGAAACAAGTGACTGGAACTAATACATCTAAGAGGAGAGCAAAGACAGTATCAATAATATCAGTGTATTTGTGTGAATGATACCAATTCACTCTAAACAGCCCTGCCCAAAATTCCCAGTAATTGTGGGGAAATTACAGGGCTGCTCGAGATTTGTGTCACAACGCTTTACGAGAGCATGCAGTTGAACTATGGAATGGGGAAATAATGGTAGTCACCATCAGTAGCATCTGCGTTTGCAATAAATATCCTTTTAAAGTCATGACTGCAGCAGGGAAGCATTAGAGAAGCATTGATTTTTGCAGTGTGGCATTCTAATTAGATAAAGAAATGCAGAAACTTTTTGAGAGAAGCATTTGAATGTCGCATCATTTCATGTGACCACCTCTGTAATTTTGGTGATGATGGTATTTTTCATTGTGGATGAAACGATTTAATTTATTTCTGTTCTCTTTAATTGCATGTGGCATCCTCTTTTGGTCATGGCTATGTGAGCAGGGGGGAATTTTAAAGAATTTGCAAAAGAGTGTCCAAGTCATCTCTACTTGCTGACAGCCTCCGTTAGACTGAGTATGTGCCTCATTTCTTGTAATAGAGGAAATTATGATCACTTTCAAAGAGATTACAGTTAAGAAATATGCTCTCTCTAAACTTTGGAGCACTTATGTGAATGCTGAATAAAAAGGCACAGCAGGATTTTATGCAAAAAAATTCTCTTTGGTGCCAAATATTCTTCAAATCTGCATTTATATGGGGGTTTCAAAGGTATGGGAGAGTGTAGGAAACTCAAAGTTTCCTTCTGAACACTGGAAAAAATTTGACTCAGTACAAATATATGTATTATACTGATACTATGAGGGTTGAAATGAATAAGTTTAATACAAATAAGACTTTCTTCAGACACCTGTCCTATATAAAGATCATCAAAGCACCTATAAAGAATATTAGAAAAGGTTAATATATGAGGTGCCATTCTAGTTACTCCTTATAATCAGTTTTTCATTGGCATGTGCAGCTGTTGGCATAAAGGCATTATGTCATGCAAAATTCTGATTTTAGTACAATATCCTGGCTGCACAGTAACTACTTTATAGATTCCAATTTTGTATAACAATATAGTTTACTGCTTGGTGAGACGGATTTGAGTAGACCTCGCTGCATGACAACCTCTTTCATTTCAAACAGATAAGTAAGATGTAGGGGATTTATATTACTCAAGTTCATTATCTGTAGAAGGAAGAACTTAAAGTCCCTGATTCAGCCTAACAACCCACATTCAGACTGATTTGCCTCGCTGAGTTCAGTAGTCACAAGAGAAGATTGTCACACGGGTGGGACCACCACCAGCACTGAATCAGATCAGCTGGATTTGTCTCATCCAGCCTTGAAAAAACTGCAAGCACTGATCATATAAATAAACTGAAATATAAGCATTTCATAGCATGCATTTCTCTGCACTTTTTTTCTACTGAATATGATGTCAAATGATGTTAGTTTATGAAGTTGACCAGTCAAATGATTTAACGTGAGGAGGAAAAGGCATATACTAAATTTTTAACTCGTCTGGGCATAGCAAACCAACCAAACACCACAGACCATTTTGACTGTATCCTGTCTACCTTTGAAATGGTTATTTGTTTACCCTATGCCCTCAGAATTAATACCAAAGTTAAGGAACTTCTTAATTTTCAAAGTATCCTGAGGTTTTAATTGAGTTCCTAGGAATCAAAGGGTTTTGATAACCAGACATTCACAAATAACTTATGAATATTACAAGTAAATACTACATCACAATTCATAGAATGTCTGTAAGTTGTAGAAAATGGTTTTGGTTAGTCCACATATTATTATTTTTTACTTTTGAATGGCAAAGCCAGTATTCCCTGCTTGCGTTGGATCTGGTTTCTCAGAAAAGCATTTACCTGTTGCTCTCACTGATCTAGTTCAGAATACTTGATGTTACAATACCTCGCTGTGGTGATTTCTGATTTCTGTAAGGATATTCTAACCCACCCACCTCACCCCACCCCACTTCCCTTACATGCAGAGTAAATAATCTTTAACTACTCATAGGTTCATAAAGAAAAGGAAATTTCCAAGGATTGTAAAGTTATCTCTTGAAAATTAATTTTGATTGACTTTTAATTACACATTAGCCACATTTAGGAATAGTTTTCCATATTCATCATGTCTTTTACTAAGCACAAATATTCAGAAAAGGATTTCTTTAGAAGTATAAGCACTCAAACTCTTGGTAAGACACATTCCAAGTTTGCAGTTTTTTGCAAAAACTTTCAAATATTGACTCTTTGCAAAAAAGAGTCAATATTAAATCACGATCTAACCAAAAACACATTGAAAATTGTGGGCAGGCCAGCCACATGTTCTACTGTATTTTTTGACAAGTTAATATGTGCAATTCTGCTTAAATTGCATGAGAGATGGTAGTATTTATTATCTGCTTTTTGTTTTATTCTGGCAGGACCTTAAATCTTGATTCAGAAAATAAAACTAGTATAACCTATCACCATAACAAGGAAAATACGCAAATTATGAATTTTCAATAGAGACATGTTTGGTAATTTTTGCCGACTAAAGAAAAACTGAAAAAATAACAAGTTGATCAGCCTGCACCTGCTTGCAAATGTTTTGTGATATGAGGCACACAAGCAGAGACAAAGCCTTTCTGTCTCTGGGGATGCTGAATTCTGATTTGTATTCGGGTGCCCACACCCCTGTGGCTCAGCAGACTCTCATATTGGAATTAGGTACCTACATCTCCTGAGCAGGCTGCTGTCATCCGTTTGAAGACAGGGTTGTCACCCACTCAGATAATCCCCATAAATAGTTCATTCAGGTTTCACCAGCCCATTCCTCCTCCACTTTTAAGGAGCAGAGTTTTTCTCCGAGTACTGTGGGCTGCTGTCCAAAGGTGGCCTCTAATTTTTAATCAGACAGGGTTTTTTGAATGCGGGAAATTGGTCACAGCCAGGGAGTAATTACAAGGTCTTGACAATAAAAGTGCCACTGGCACTCAGGAAAGGAAAGAGATGAGTATTTTTGTACCCACCTGTCCTGTAGCGCTGCAGCCATCATCCGCCTCCCTCCTGGGACTGGCACCCACAGTCACACTCCTCTGTTTCTTGTAATTCTTCCACGAAAACTTCGCCCAATCCCACTAACTTACTACCGTGGGTCTGCTGCTCACATTCCTATGGTTTTGAGAGGGATCAATCTGATTTTTATTTATGCCTCAACATATGTTATTCCAATAAAGGCTGTACAGGCGCTGGCAGCTCTATCCCAGGGAGGCTTTGCCTGGCAGCCAACCAGGGCAGAGAAAGCCTCCATGATGGGGCTGTGAGCAACCCCCCCACTTGCTGGTGAGACAGATACCCCAGACATCTGGGAAATCGGGCTGGGGGAAGAGCCTTAGCACATGCAAGAAGTTTACCGCGACACTGAAAGGGTTGAAATCGTTGTACTTGGGCATACTTTGGCATACTGGGGCAAGAATAAGATACACTGTAACCAAAGTAGAAGTTAGCAAAACACTTGGCAAGAGATAGGGAACGAAGCTTGCAAAAATGAGAGACAGAGCTTGCTAAAACCAGTGAAGAAACTGCTGAAACAGCTGACAAGAGACTGTGCATGCCTGGAGGAGAAAGGTGAAAAGTGCACCACGAGGAAAACATTCAGCCTTCATCAAAACGACCACCGAGCCTTCCTCAGCGCGACCACCCGGGAGCACCGCGCCTGCGCTCCGCGTATGCTGATGATAACAACGAGTTCCAAGAAATAGTTTGCATAACCACACCTTTTCTGGGGAAAACAATGAATATGCGTGAAATGTAACCATGTATTGTAGTCTGCTGTGTGCCTGGGGTGTGTGCGTTAGGAGGAGCGATCCCTCCCACACCCGTTGCACTGACTAAAGGAAATACCCACTTCTTGGACTTTGTCTCAGAAGTGTCTCTTGGTCTGATTTGGGGTGATTCAACACAATGGGAGCCATTTGCTTTTTGGTCTTTTTGGAGGGAGCAGGGGCTCACCTGCAGTTCCAGCTCGGCCTCCTCCCCCCTTCATTTTTTCCTCTCTGTGGTCATGTTTCCCGGACGATACTTGCTTTGATTTACTTCACCGTTCTCGTGAACCAGCCCGTCACTGGACGACTTCATGCTCCGCTGCCTCCCCGATGGAGCAGCAACTAGTCAGCCACCTCCGCCGTGTTTGCCGGCCGCAGCCGCCACGGCTTGTACCCAGCTGTGATCACCACTGCTGCTGTGTTTCCTGTGCTGCCCACTGCACCAACCTGCTATAGCACTAGCCCGTAGTGTTGCCTTTCCCTGGTCTTAAAATTAAGAACCAAACACGGTTTAAGGTAAAAAGTGTTTTTACCTTGGTATTTATTTAAGGATCTGTAAAGGTGCATTACTTCCTCCAGGTGGAATGTCCAAAATGCACCTGAAATGCATCCTGAAAATGCACACACGATAGATCGCATATAAAATTTATAGACCTTGCAAATTAGCACATCTATCAAAGATTCCCTAATGAGAAGCTGAAATGAATAGCGTGATATCCCCCCATCCTGAGGAATTCCCCCCTGGATGGGCCTATCTTAGTTTACAAGATGTGTTCTAGAGAGGACCTTGGTTTCTCAGGATAGCTTAGGACTTTCCCAGCAGTGAGGCCTCCAGGGTGTTTGGTCTCCTGGCTTACTGGAATATTAGGACTATGCTAAATTATCGAGTTTAAGGAATTACAAATATGCATGCTAAAAGCACTGAGGATGCATAAAAGCTATATAAAAGGGTATATAAAAGGTATATAAAGGAAAAGGCAAAAAATCATCATGGCATCAGTAGCGACCATGTTGTCTAGTCCTCACATATAATATTGCTGCATTTGCACTTTGTTTTTGTCCAAAAAATCTATCAAGAAGAATCGTCCCCGACTCCCTTTATATAGCGGAACGGGACAGGTATCCAGAATTATTTTCTTTATACCCATTCTTATGTCATTGTCCTTGCTTGTTAAATGCTTGGGAACTTTAAAATTTTTCTGAAGTTAAACTGAAATGTAAAATGCTTTTTATTCACAGCACTACTGAAAGAAAAAATATGTTTGAGAGCTGGTTGTAGTTTGGGGTTTTTTTACTATTAATTCTAAGATTCCAGGGCTGAGATTTAGTTCCTTCAGCTTAACTGTCTAAACAGAGCTTTAAGCTTCTGATTTTAACATGATGTGCTTAGAGAGTGAAAGACTTGTAGTAGTGCTTAGATTTTTCTGAAAAGAAAATAAAACAAAAGCCAAACAACCCCAAAACATAATGCAAACCACATTATTTAGTGCCAGTGATCCCCCTTTATTTATTAACAGTAAATATATGTGGCATGCTAACATTTTTATTTACTTGCAGCACATAAAGATGCATCCAAGTGAACAGAGTGGTAATGCTCAGAGCATGCGAATACCCAGTAGTAAGTGCGATGAAAGTAATAAGTGATTCAAAAAAAGTGATAAAAAGTGATAATAAAGATAAAAGTTGTTTGTGAATTAGAAGAGATGCTGGTGGGGAGCAGGTGACATGAGAGAGATGAAATGAGGTTACTAGAACTGTGTTGTGGCAAACATCTCAAAAACACAGGGGCAGTGGTGGTCCCAGTTGCTGGGAGATGGAGAGGTCCACAAAGCTGGGGATGTCCCCAAGGTGGAGGAGGAAAAATCCATTAGCAACTGAAATAAGGAAGTCATTAGCTCATCGGAGGAGAGCAATTTCCTTGTGAAGGCCATGGAGAAATCCCAATTAAAATCAGCTGAGGGTATTGTGTGCAAAATTATTTCTGTGGTGGTAAAAGGCTACTTTCCTCAAGCCCTTTTCTCCCCTGGGAACACAAAAATTAAAAGAAGAGGTTGTTTGTTTGTTTGTTTATTTCTGTATTCAAGGTCAAGTGACACTTTTAAAGGAGGTGAAGTTATAGAACTCATTTCTTTCACTATTTTCTTCTTGCATTTATCATACCTATGGCATTAAAACTGGCAAAATTAAAATGCAGATAGATCATTGAACATGTTGAGGAGACAGCAGAAGAAAGAACAGCCATTAAAAACAGTAATAGTAAGGAAAAAAGTTAAAAATCAGCACAATGTAAAAAATTTTGCAGCTTCATAAAGCTGATTCATGATCAAGTCAAGCAAATCATGGAAAAGGTGTAAATGAGATAGGACTGATTGCAAAGATTACAACATATGGAAATTTTGGAAGCAGGTCAAATTTGTTTGTTTCTTTGATAGTTGTTAAAAGTTGGAGAATATTTCAACAACAGAGAAGCTCCCACTGGACTGGAGTGTCCTGTGTGCTCAAAACAGGAGAGGAGCTGGCAAGGAAGTATTGGAAGGGAATGTAATGTGGGAGAGAGACAAGGTGTGAGTGAGGAATATTTGCATCCAGGTATTTCTCAAAGGTTGTATTTAGTCATGTACTGCAGTGTTATTATGTGGGAAGTGATTAAAAGAATAAAGTCTGCACATCCGTGAGGTTGTTATCTAGGGAAAGGGAGAGATTAGAACGTGTTACTGGGGGATTATAAATATCTAATAATACCAGAGTTTTCTGTAATTAGCATGGTGGATTTACAAAAAAAACCAAACCAAAAAAACCAGGTAACAGAATAAATAAAGACCTGACTTTTTGTGCAGAAAGAGCTCAAAAAATTAAATCTAAAGGTAAATGGTTTTGCTTGTTTTACCTTAATAATATTTCTGGCAAAATTGTTTGCCTTTCTGCTGTTTCCTTATCTCATATCGTGTAGATCCATGCTCCTCCCAATTTAACTGTGATTTTACTGGGATTTTCAATATATCCTATGCTAAAACACTTCCTATAGCTGATGGAGTACTGTAGTCATTGCTGTCTTGCAAAAACCACTCAGATTCTCAGACCTGGTGAGTGTCATGGGATACCTAGAGCTAGAATTTCTGACTGAACTTCTTTTCTTCTATTAAATTTTATATTTTTTTTTTTCCCAGATATTGTTTCTGTGGTTGCCTAGTGCCAGGTGCAATCTGAAGCAGTTCCATTTGCCCTTGTACATACATTTCTTCAAATGATGTCATGCAAAGTAATAAAAATGTCTTGCACTGCTGGGTGCCTTTAATAATGTCAAATGATGTCTTGCTGAACATCAGGAAATACCTGATTTTCTCTCTGATACAGTGGTGACCTCTGTGAGAGAGCTCTTGCTATTTGTACCATGCAAATAGTCTGGTTGCCAGGAGAGGGATGTGCAGGAGAAGTCAAAAGAATATGTGAAAAAAAATGAAAAATCCTAAATGTGAAGATTGTTATTGAAATATTGTTTGTGATAAGAGCCTTAACAGGAAACATGTTTTGATATATACAGACGCACATACAAAAGTATGCTACAAATTTCTTCATCTTATGTATTAACATTTTATGTTCTATACTTATGTGGGCATTTAAATCCATTGAATATATCTATTTTTTTCAATTACATTTAAGAATTGACTAATATAATGGTTGAATATATAAACTTTTATCTTTAGGTTAAAACTGCAGAGTAGTAGAGAAATAAACAGGAGTGAACTGTCAGCAAAGAGAGTTAAATTGTTTTATCTAGTCCTATTGAAATGTTTGAATTAAATATGTGCGGGAGGATACACTAAACATGAGGGATTCCACTGAATGGTTCCAAAACAGAAGGAAGGAATGATAAAAAAATAAGACAAGATTGTTACTATTGGCTGTTAACATTCAGGTTAGGAACTTTCACTCACGTGTGTTTGCAGAATCTGTGGCGTCCTTCAAAATGCTATATTTGTTTTTTGTTTTGTTTTTTTTTCTCCTTTTTAAACTGCTCCATGTAGTTGTCTACCTTGAAGACATTAAACTTCAGCAGTAGCTCAAACTACAATTCTTTTGGAGATACATACGTAGATTAAAACAAAAGGGGGAAAGGAAATCAGAATAATATCACCAGAATTATTTTCTGTTGAACATTTTTCTACATGTGAATCAGTATTCTAGAGAATAGCATACGCAGATTTTAAGAGAATTCTTTTAGCTCTCCACAGCCTCTCCATGACAGAGGACTTTCTATTTCCCAATATTTTTTTCTTCATTAATAGTAAGTTTGGGGGTTTTTTGCTGACGGTCAAAAAAAATATCCTATATTGTTGGTTTTTCTAGACTTTTTTTACTTTCCTGATACTTCTTCATAGTATTGGAACATCATTATTGGTACATGGTGGTCTTTAGTCTTTCCAGCACCCTCTAGAGCTGTGAGTTGAAAGACCTTACAATGAACTTTTTCCTATTAACTGAAATAATGTGCCAGAGGTGTGAACAGCCTCAGGATTACTATTGAAGCCAATAAATCATCTTCCCTCTTCTTATTCTTGTTTGCTGTGGATTTTTGTGTTGCTTTGCTCTGCGGAAAAACAGAAATGAATGTACACAACAGTTAATATAGGAAAATGTATAATTCATTACTGGTAGGTGTGGTAGTCAAAAGCAAAAAAATTTTACTTCTAAAATTAGAAATGGGGCTGAGTGTCTTCTCAACAACATTCTCTATGTGAGTCATGATGATTCTCTGTTTTTGCTTTCCCCAGTACTTTGTTTGTCATATGGAGACCAATTTTTAGTTTCAGATTTACTCTAAAAGTAATCAAATAATTGAAACCAGATATTTCCATAGAGGAAGTTTGCTTTCCACTGGTGTAAGTGCTTTGTAAAGAAGACAGTAAAGGTGCAATATTTTTTAGAGCAAAGAAGTAGCAATGAATTATTATATTAACCTTATAAGGCCTTAAAGCCTCAGACACGTTTTTCACAAAATAAGAACAATCTAATTGTGTTTATCCCACACCTAGATTGAAAAAATTTTGTATTGTTATTTTTGTAGTAGAAGTAACAGTATAAATAATCGTTTTCTAGAAATGAATGAGAAATTGGCAAGCATGCAGTTTACAAGGACAGTAGAAAGTAAAAGAAAAGAAATTTTTTTGTTAAAATAAAAAAAACAAATCTAGAAGTGTGCAAACAAATGGACACCAAATGCCACAATTCTTAATCATAATCTCAAAATGACACCATTTGTCTGATCAAATGTCATTTTTTCTTCCTCACAGCTGGCCAAGGCTTTCTGTTCAGTAGTGGAAAATTCGGCTGAGAAGGAGCAAAAGTATTCACACATCTCATATTTATGTCCCTGCTTGCAGTGGGGACACCTGAAGAAAACTTTCTGAAGAAGAAAAACATTTTAAAAAATCATTGCTTCTTAGTGGTTTGTGGTTCACCGAAGCAATTTGTCTAACATGTTACTGATTCCACTGAGCATAAAAAAAAGTTTATGTGTTTGGAGGGACCCTGTGATCCCTAAACTCATCTCATCCCTGTTAGCAGAGCAGGGCTAACATTTATCAAATTGCTTTGGGCTTCACCCAGGTGAGATTTGAGTATTTTCAAGGATGACTGTTTCACAGCCTCTGTGGAAAACTGCTGCAATATTTAACCACCCTCAGAGTCAGAAAGTTTTTCCTTTCATTTAATTGCGATTTCGAACCTTGCAGCTTGTACCTGTTTTCTCTGCCACCAGGCTCTGTCAATCACTACATCTTGTAATAATGTCATATAATTTTGAAATAACATGATGAAACTTGTGTTAAATTCATTGTGATTAAGCCAGATTCCTACTAGTCAAGGATTTTTACAGAATAAAAGATAATAATATAATAATAATAATTTGTACAGAATACAAAATTTGTACCTTGAGATTTTCTGAATCTCAAGGTTTTCTTTGAAAAGAGGAGAGGAAATGTGAGTGAGAATCTCCTGCCCCTTCCTTTTCTAGTACTGGAATCCACACACTCAAGTAATTCATATGTGCTGAGAAAGGTAAAAGAGAGGTAGAAATACATCAGACAAGAGGAGCAGCAAAACAATAACAAGGTGACCCCACCTGATGTGCAAACTTGAGAAAAAAACCCCAGCAAAACTGACTGGATAAACACAGTTTTTGCTACCCAATTAAAATTTTGTAGCAGAAATGTGTCCTAGTTATCTTGAGAGCAAATCCTTTGCATGTGTGTTCATTTACTCTCCCAAAAAGCTAAAGATCTTGAGGCAGTCTGCTTTTGATTGATGGTTCTCTGACTAGGAGGCAACCAGCAGGCATCTTGCAGCTTTCATCCCAGCATCTCTGATTGTAATTTTGAGGAGTCTGGGTTGCTGCTGTAAGATCATTATGCCATTTCACAGCTACATTTGCATCATCATTGTCATTTGCAAAACTAGTTTAGAAAACATATTGGTGTTTTGGTGAGGTTTTTTGGGGGTTTTTTTTGTTGTTGTTTGTTCATTTGTTTGGGTTTTTTTTTGTGGTGGTTTATAGTTAGGCTTATGTGTTTGTTTATAGTTGCCCTATTGTTTGCTGTTCCTGTACCAACGAGTTTGTTGGCACCTGAAATGTCACAAGTGGAATTTTTTGTCTTAGGTCTATTGTACAAAACTTTTTATGTCTCCGACATAAATAGCTTCTGCTTTATTGTGCCTAGCTACAAAACATTGAATAATTTAATGGCATGCAACTATATAGGCTGAAATTCTGCTGTCATTAAAATATTATCTTCTACCATCTGCCTGCTGATTTTCCAGTTGAACATTTCAGTAGATAAGAAATATCTCAAATGTTCCTCGGAAAAGCTGTGCCAATGGCTTTACTTGCAGTATCAGGAACAGCAGTAAAAGGCTCACTGTTCTCTAAATCGTGCTGGAAACTACAGCAAATGACAGAGCAGACTGACTTTATGAACAGAAATTTTTTAAAGCTTTACACAGGGGGCATTTAGGGTGATTTCTTGTGATTCCTTCCTGAGCGTCATGACTTGGCATCACAATGGTTTATAACAACATGAGTAATCCTCTCAGAAAGTTCTCATGAGGAAATAATAGCTGCCATCATTTTGCACAGACCAGAAAGTGTGGAGAGGCTGGGCTCAAGTTTTATTTAAAGAGCAGGAAACAGAGAATGTTTGTTTCAGAGGACAGACATCAATTGCTTCTCTCTTTATCTTTTCTTAAATGGAACTATTATCTCAGAAGTAATTGTTTCCCTCTGTACCACAAATGCTTACAACACTTTTTACTTAGATACCTCTGTATATTTTTATGTGACACACCCAAAGAGTAAGACTGGAGATAGCATAATAATGATTTTTGCTTTAAACTGTAAAAATACCCGTATCCTAAGTGTACCCTAAGCACAATCCATATGTCTCTAGTATTTGCTACTCATTCTTCGGACAAATGCTGAAGAAAGTACAGTTTATGAAGACCTTGATACTACACTCTTCATGGATAAAGAGTTTTGTCTGTCTAAAAGTTCAGTGAAGCCATCTGGGCTTCAGCCATGTGTGGGAGACAGCTAATATGGAGTTCTTTGAATCTTGACCCTTGTCTTCATAGTGCGTGCTTTACTATGCAATTACTGCACTTACTGTTCATGTTTTAATTGCTATTATTTACCTAATCCTCGTCTTACTCCTCGTCTTGTAATTATTGCTCCCATTACTACTGCTATTACTATTGTTATGGGATATTTACTATGTATTACATAATTAATATGCACTTACTACATAATTGCATTTTTCAATCTCTTGTCAAGAGATGGTGCTAAAACTGTGTCAATCTTGTCTAGAACTAGCACCAGTTTCTGTGACTCTAGAAATTTTAGGGGTTTTTTTTGATTTATTTTAGACAAAATTCTGTATATGCCTGTTAAAAATACAGAGCTTTGGCTTCCTAATTTTCACTTAGAGTACAGTTAGGGATAAACACACAAAAATCAGGTGTTTCTCACAGTGGTGTGCTCCTGCTGAGGAGCACAGGTTTTCTGCAACAAACTTATTCTGTAAATGTGACAAGCTGTCAGCAGCAGTGTGCGTGGCTGCTGCACTGAAACTAGAGGTGGATCAAACCTTTTCAGAGATAATACTCCAAAAACCCTGGCTGAGCAGTTTTGCCAGATCTGTGTGATGTTTTTCTTTTATATACCATCAAACCAGCCAGCTAAATTAGTTGTTAGCCAGTTCAATTAAAAGCCCTTCCTTAAAATGCTATATGCTGAGTCTCTATTTGGGAAGAATTAATTATGGGAATTACTCCTGGCCTATGATGCACTGCAGACCCAACTGTTCCCAGCCCCTGTCTTCATCTAGGACTATTTATCATGTGATAATGTGAATTATCATTTCTTTGGCTTCTTGCTTGATAGTGGTAACTTAACAGAATTCCTGCCAAAAAAGCCCAACAGAAACTGACAGATGGAATGAAATATGTTCTGGGTATGGAGTTCATGCTGATGGTGGTAGTTAATGGGACTGCACTGAGCAGTGTTGTCTTATATCAGGTAAGAGTTTTTAACTTCTGACTTTAGTAAAGACATTTTTCTGTTAATACTACACCTATCCATAAAGCCCTATAGCAAAGTGTTATTGCATGTTTTATAGGCAAAAAAATTACACTTTACAGCTGGCATAGAAATTTTCAATTTGCATATGCAAATTATACACAAAATGTCACTAATCCCATCCGGAAAGTCATGTAAGTATATCATATTTTATGGTATAGAATATCACCATTTAATAGACTACATTTTGCATGCTGGACTGAAGATTTATGTTGTGATTATCAAGTGTAACTTAACTACCACCATCCAGGATTTTGTTACTGGGTACATCCACAATATTGCTCCAAGCACCACTTTTGTCAGAGGGATCTAAAAAACGTTCCTGTCTTTTGAGACACGGTTGTGCAAGAAAATGTCCCCAGTAGTGTGTCCTGCTTTAGGTTCATGTGAAGAAAAACAATGACCGTGCTGGGAAGGGTCACTGGTGGATCATCCCAGCCATGATCAGCTCAGTAAATCATTCCAGGCAGGAAAACACATACTTATGTATTATAACATAAATTTCTCGTCTTTACTTTGATTTTTTAAAAATAATATATATTCTATCTCATTTTGTTTGAGTTCACTTGGGAATTTTGAAACATCAGTGATGTCACGCAAACTTGATCTCCTTCTAGTTTCTTTCAGAAAAAGATGTGAGCAACAGTCTAGCAAGTACAACTACAGATTAAAATCTAAACCTTTAAATGCTTGTTAAGTTAAATAAACCAAACCAAACCAAACTTAAAAAAAACCCAGCCAAATTCCCTCAAAGCTTATTTTCCTAAGTTTATTAATGACTCTGTTTGACAGCATAAGTTTTCAAGAAATTACAATGCTTAGATCCTGTTAATGGGCTGAGTTCACAAGTTTTCTTGCCAGCTTATATTTCTTTACAATTATTTGGATGTGTGTGTGAGCGGAGGCATGAGGCATGAATTAGCAACTGTTCCATGTTATTTGAAGAGCTCAGGTCTTTCCTAAAAAATTTTCCACAAAATCTATGAGCAGAACATGTCCATATTGTCTTACCTGGAGAAGCTGAATTTTTCCTTCTTATCTTGTTCAGTGTCCCACAAACTTTTCATAGCTGCAGGTAAATAATTTCACCTTTGTCTTCAGTGCTAGAGCATCCCAGAATCCCACATTTCTTCAAAGACTGTAAGATTCTGTGAATAGGAATATAATTTCTGCTTTCCTACACCACAGAAATGCCCATCAGTCTTGGGAAAATCTAGGCAAGGAAAGAGAAAAAATAATGGATAAAGCAAGATAAAGCAAATTAAGTACAAAGAAGTCCACCAATATGGATAGGCTTAAGCCATATTCTAAGCTTTTAATTAGACACATTGAAGGACAAGAAATACATTCTCTACTGATGGAAAATTTCATGAAAGTAGCATTAAATACCTACTAAAAACCAATTACACTTACATAGACAATCCAATTTTATAATTACCGTACTTCAAAGGAAAGTGAGCTCTTGGTACACCAGTAACTTTTTGCAAGGTTTCTCAAAGTGGTGTCTTTATCTCAAAATATGTTTATCTTTGCAACCTGGTAATTAGCAGCATTTGTTAATTACTCTTCATCTTTGGTTTCCAACTAAAGAATAACAGTCATCTAACAGCTGGTATTCATCTAAGCTGTATTTTAGTGGAATTAGAATTAATAAAAAACCAAGTCAGAAATCAGGCAATGAGTACAGAAATATTTCTTTTTGGCCAATGCACATTATAAAAGCCTAAAGATATGACAGATTAATGTTCAGAAAAGCAGATCTGAGGTATTCTTTTCCCATGCATTTTAGAAAATTGAAATATAATATTTTTTGGTGAAAACTGTGCAAATAAAATATCGGTTGTTTTTTAGTTTACAAAAAGCAGCTTCTTGAAAAAGCTAGGCTTATGTTCTAATGCTGTACTACTCAGTAACACCATTGGAGCTTAAGTTTTGAAAAATAATCTTTCTATTCTGTCCCATTCTTCCCTTCACTCAAAAAAAGCAGGTGAAGGTAAGGAGTTTTGCAGAGTTTATTTATGAAGAAAAGTTTATCAAGGTTAATACAGTGTTTAGTGTTTTAATTCCAGCCTGTAATAAAATATGTGAGAAAAAGTCTGTGCGACAGCTGTTTTGGTTGTTTGCACAGGAATGTGCCATCAAAAGTAAAAGTCATGCCAACTGACAATGGCAATCCTGAAAATAAATATTTTCTTTTTTACTATTTTACATTTCAAATCTAAAGGACTGGTAAGATTGTGAGAGGATGTGTTCCACGTGATTGGCCTGAAACTGCTGCTGTAAGGAGGACGTGGCTGAGGGTCAGGATCTGCCACTTTTCCTCCAATGGCGGTTTAAGTCCTTCCTTCTGCCGTGACGGAGCAAGGCAAGTTCCTGCTGCTGGCCTGTGGAATGAAGGACTAGTGGCTATTTTTCTCTAATCTCCAGTCAATTGCTGAAATAAAGGAGAAAATTATTTCGCTTATGGCTTCTCCAGTTCCTGTGTTTCTGAAACACACAAATGCTCAGAGAATACTCGTCAGCTTTGCGACTGTTCACTGCAAATCCCTTACATATAATTTTTTTATATAATCTCTCTTTTCCGCACTGATTTTTTAATGACTGAAATGCGAGGCTGGAAACAAATGTCTTCATGGCTACAGAAAAAGGAGAATCTGAGCAAGCCAAAATTACTGAAGCTTGATTAAAATAAAGATAATTTTTACTTCTCCATTTGCAAGCACAAATGTAGCAAAAAATCCTACACAAATTAGGTGAAGAAAGGTTATCTGATAGATATTACCTCTTTGTACATCCGATAATCAAGGTTTTATTATTACAGCTTATTCTAGCCTTTCCTGATATTTCCTAATATTTTATTACAGCTTCACAGCCCTGTGCTTCAGTGCTAAAACCCCTGAGTGTGGTGTTCTATAAAGAAAAAGAAAAAGCAGTAGAATGATCTTGATAGTTAATGGTTTTGTGTAGTACTTATTTAACTGCAGTGTTATGCCCATAATGTAATTTGACTATAGTTTATAGGTATGATGCAATCACTGCTTGCTGCTCAGCTAATTTCTTAAACATAATCAAAGACTGGAATTTAAATTAATTCAGAAAATTTCTGTTGTTTCCGCTTTCTGATTTTAAGTATGCCTTGAAAACGTGTGTTAAATACATTAGGTTAAAATTCCCGGGCTATTCCTGATTGCAGTAAAATCCTTAATTTTAGAGGAAAGGCTTGTTTCAGGAGTCTCTTCTGCTGCAGGTGACTTGCTCATGCTGCTCTACCCTCTTAGAGATAAGCAATGCTCTCCCTGCTCCCAAAAACATTCATTTATAACGCATTCAAAGAACATAATGGTGGAAATTTTCATATTGCCCTTTTTTCATACTGCCACCTTCTTTAGCTTCAGGTCCATGAGGCTGGGCCACCACACTCCAACCTGTTGTTGTTGCAGGCGGGCTTCCCATCCAAGGGCAGGATGTACAGCTCTTCAGCAATTTTAGAGAGCAGAACACACAGGCATACACTAAAAAAGGCTGCTTCAGAATGAATTGCACGTGCGAAACCTAGGAAAGAATAATATACTTTCTGATTTCCTTTTTTTTTCTTGCTGTGTATTTCATTACAGGCTCATTTAAGAGGGAATTTGCAGTATTTTTAAGTTCCACCTTTTCCTCCAAACACAGGAAACTTCCAGTGGAAAACGGCAAGAGTAGAAAGAGAAACTCATTGCTAAACCCCAGAAGAAGCTGGAAGAGGTGAAATAGAATCTCAGGTAGAGCTGGACGGAAAGCTTGCGGTCTTGTCTGAGGTCCTGTCCGGAGAAAGATTAGCCACCAGCATGCCCTGAGACAGCTCTTGATGCAGGCTTCTTCCCCTAGGCACATTTGTGCTGGGCACCCAGGGATTTAAAGAGAGACCAGCCAGTATCTCTGCAAAAATCTGATTTTTGCATGAAAGGACCATGGTGATCTGGAGACAGAACAGAGAATATGAGTGGAACATCTGCTGGGGAGACATCCTGGCAAGAGGACATGGGGAGGAGAGTTGTCTCAGTGTGGTCTTGCAGATTCTTCTTATCTATCAGATTATTTGTGTTAGTTTGATTTAGTTTGGGTTTTTTCAATTGCTGGTTCATTAACTTGATTATTTACTGAATTTATGCTGTAACTTACTGGATAAAAATGTTTTGATTTATTTGAAATAAAAGACTGACAGAAACCCTCATGTTATGTATGTATTATGTTCCAACCTGTTTGGAATTAAGAAGGGCAGTCTCCACGTGTGCTGCATTATTGTGGCAGTAAATCCCCCGCACAGCCCTTTACTCAAGATGCTGTAGGATCAGGATGCCCAGGAATTCCTGTTATCCCTCAGACTTTGAGTAATGGGGTTGAGCAGTGAAACATCTCTTGGCTGCATCAGAAACTCCTGGATGACTAAGGTGGGGACTGTCTGTTCAGAAGGGAATGAGAGATAATCAGTCATCTCTTGACAGCCTTGGAAGATTCCTTAACTGAATCACGGACCAAGTAGAACAATGACATCATTACTGGATTTTTAAAAAATTTTCAGCAAACACCAACTTGGATTATGGGCATTAGTGACAATTTCATAAGAAAACTTTCTTTATTTACTGAGGGTGGGTTTGCCTCCAATTGCAGGCAAACCATCCCCCTCCACTAAGGCTCACAGTTCATTTATTTTGATACTGAAGACATGCATTAGTCTAAGATGGTGTTTTGGGATGACTGAGACCCCTATCCAAATGATCTCTGTATTGCTCATTGAAACAGTTGCATTTCAAAACAAAGTGTAATGCCTAATGGGCAAAATTCCTGGGAGAGGATCTATTTTGAATTGGTACTGTTCTCAGTTCTGTGGTCAGCAAAGGACAAACGCTGCAGAGTCCTGCTTCCACAAAAAGTTCAACATTTGGACAGTTGTTCAGCCTGGAGAGGAGAAGCTCTGGGGTGACCTCACTGTGCCCTTGCAGGGCCTGAAGGAGCTGCAGGAAAGATGGAGAGAGACAATTGATAAGGGCTGGAGGGACAGGACACAGGGAATGGCTTCCCAGTGCCAGAGGGCAGGGCTGGATGGGATATTGGGAAGGAATTGTCCCCTGGGAGGGTGGGGAGGCCCTGGCACAGGGTGCCCAGAGCAGCTGTGGCTGCCCCTGGATCCCTGGCAGTGCCCAAGGCCAGGTTGGGGTTTGGAGCAGCCTGGGACATGGGAGTGTCCCTGCCCATGGCAGGGGTGGCACTGGATGGGCTTTAAGGTCCCTTCCAATCCAAACCATTCTGTGACTTTTCTGTAAGCCTGGAACCCTCAAGGCAATGGAAGTGCCCTGTTATGGGAGAGGGAGGAACGGTGTGAGTGACTTAGAGTGGAAAAGGAAATCCTACTTGTCGGAGGTTTGGACTAGGCCAAGACACGTGGATGAAACATCAGCTCTTAACGTTGAAGGTTTTTTGCTCTTTTCTTAATGCCCTGAAAGCAGCCCATATCCAGCTTATCAGCAGAAAATGTACAGTTCCAGAAACCTCGCTGGGAAACTCTCTGATGCTCTTGGTAATGCACTTGCTCCCAGCCAAAAAGACCGGGGCATGTTCTAAGTGGCACCACTCAGCTCTGTTTTTGAAGATTTCAGTAGCAGAGTTTCTCACTCCAGCCATGATACCCAGCAAGACTCCGTGTGGCAGTGAATATTTTCTTAATGGAGCAGTGTATGAGTAGGTCAGGTCAAATCCTGGCTCATGCAGTTGGTGCTTTCCACCCAAAATGGTTTCTCACGGCTTTGGTGCTGAAGGTGTGCCTTACCTGGAGGAGGGATTGTAGGATTTTGTGTTTGCTTCCATTGCAGCAGGAAACGCAAGCGCACTGCAGGTCAGGGGGTCCATACCTGCATCCCAAATTACGTTATTGCACACAGGTGTGCAATAGGGTTGGCACGCTTGAATTCACTGCCAAAATGTTCATGATCAAAAAGTGCAACACACTTGGTTCAGTGACCTTGAGTCTGGATTTAAGAGTTAATATTAAAAACTAATGCAGATGTTGCTCTGTAATGTAAATGCAGAGTATTTTATATATTTGTATTTTCCAAAGCCAGGTTCTAAGTACATTCAACCCACAGTCTTCAACTCAGTGAAGATATTCTTTGGGATCAGAATGACAATTACAAATAGGTAATTACGTTCCTGCACCAGATATGCTTGAATCCCCAGAATAACTTACAATTTCTGTTATTCATAATTTATTTTTAATTTCCAGGAGACATCAGAAGATTGTCGATTTAATATGGACTGGCAGAAGGCTGCTTATCAAAAAATCATTGTGATTGAGTTACTGCTCTTCTTAAATCACATATATGTAGCAGAATTGCCTTTCCAGTCCAAGAAGAAGTCTTAACAGTCTATTTTATTTAATGATACTTTTACTTGGTATTTAATTTATCAGGTCATTAACAAATCAGACAGTCTGTGAGCTATAAGATATTGTTTGTTACTACTCTCTATTCCCACTCAGCAGATGTATGAGACAACTCATTCTGTGACTTGTCACACTTGTTCTCATTTTTTATGACAAGCCTAAAATCTTACATCTCTTTGCTAGTAACTGTGAGTTCTATTATTGTACTCTTTTTTCACATGCCAGGGTAACCTTGTGAGTTAATTAGTATCTAGACAGCTCCTCAAAACCGTGCAAAAATCTTGCATGAAATCAAGTCTCTATTTGAAGGTTTGAGGTTTTGAGAAACATCTAAATGAATTTTCCTTAGACCTATGACAGGGTGCTTGTCTTCATGATGTCGAGGAAGAAGTTAATATCCTTTGGAAGACATTGAAAAGAATCTACAGTTATTAAAGTTTGTTCAGTTGTTAGTACTGGTGAGGAGAGGTGAGCCCAGATTTAAAAGGTTCTCCCAGAACACATTGATCCCTGTGTTTAACTTGCACAGAACAGCTGCAGGTTCTGTTTTCATATTTCTCCGTTCTATTGCAGCATTGTCTGTTCTTCTCAAAATTTGTCTCTGAAAAAACTCATGTTTAGTCTTTACCATTTGTACATTTAAATTTGGAGGTGGTTTTGCACCTTTTCAGACTACTTGGAATGGTAAAACAGATTTCACTGACAAAGGAAATCTGTTTTAAAAAAATAAGGATCATAACTTTTACTGTAAGTTTGATGAGAACCTAGTTTTCAATTTCAAGAAACAAAACAGCCTAGTTTTAGATTCGTTCCCCCATGCTCCTCCGTAACCAATCCTGCTGGTATTGCATCAGTTTGCACAATATTGACCCTTAAATAGCCTTTAAACCTGACCTTAATATTGGTAAAATCTTAAACATTAAAATAAGTAGCAGCAGTTACTTTGGGACTACCCTGGGAATCTTAGTGGCCTGACAAAATAAATCCTCTGGGTGATGACAACAGAGAAAATGATAATTTGCTTTTATTACTGGCAAAATACTTTTATATCATCAAAAGATGCCTAGATGAAAAAAATACTGCTACCAAAAAAAGGTATTACCCACCATCATAGGGCCTTTCATTTTCATATCATATTTAACCATAGTTTTGCAGCTCTGAGAACAAGATTGGCTGAGGATCTAACAGGGAATTGCTAATCACTTATTTAAAATTAACGTTTTAACTGTGACGTTCAAGCTTTTTTTCTTTTATTACGAAATTAAGTTAATTTCAGTGCAGTATTTCCTCTAGGTTCTTCACAGTAGACGTATATAGATTTGTTTAATAAGAGTTCATCTTAAGCTTAAAATTTTCATCAAAAAGTATCTTTGCTCCCCTTTTATCAAGTAATTTTTTCCCATCCTGACTCGTAACTCTCCTCGATTTGTCTGCCAATAGAAGGAGCTCCTGCGTTAGGCAACAAGCTGGAGCTCCCAGGAGAACCTTTCCTCTGATCCAGACAGATGGATTCTGGCTTTCATAGCGTGTGTGTGTGTGATGTGTACAAAAATTTTGATTACAATTTTGGTACTAACTATCCAGTCATATTTCAAACAAACCCTGTGAGATTATTGCCAGATAAGAGCATAGCGCTGTTTAGAGGGAGAGATTTTTTTCTTTTTGGGCAAAAAAGGTTTATCTGCTTGTATCTTGCAGTGTCTGTAAGCATTCCGCTGTAGAGGGGGGGTCAGCCTTGTCCTGCTTTTTGTGATGAAGGACATTTCCTGACTGCAAACTTAAGCAGTTGGGTGGTATTGGACAAACACTGAAGATCAGAATAACAGAAAACACTGGGTCCTGAGGATTTTAAAGGTGTTGCTGGTATCAATATGGAAAGCAAACATGCACATCCAGTGTGGAAAGAGGGTGATGCCCCTGGAATAGCCACTCATTCAGCGTTAAATATTTCATTTTTCAAAGATGATTTTCATGTTTAAGTGATGTTCACAGAACCACAGAATATGCTGAGTCATGCGAGAGCCACAAGGATCATCAAGTCTAGCTCCTGGCCATGAATAGGACCATCCCCAAGAGTCACACCACGTGCCCAGGAGCATTGTCCAAGCCCTCCTGGGTCTCAGACTGGTGCTGTGACCATTCCCTAGTGAGCCTGTTCCAGTGCCCAGCCGCCCTGTCAGGGAAGAACCTGTTCCTGATATCCAATCTAAACTTCCCCTGACACAACTTCAGGCCATTCCCTGGCTGCTGTTCCTGGTCCCCACAGAGCAGAGATCAGAGCTGCCCCTCCTCTTCCCCTCACGAGGAAGCTGCAGAGCTGCMRTGAGGTCTGTCCTCAGCCTCCTCTTCTCCAGCTGAGCAGACCAAGTGCCCTCATCCACTCCTCATACAGCTTCTCCTCAAGGCCCTTCACCGTCYTCATGACCCTGCTTTGCACAGTCCCTAACAGTTTAATGTCATTTTTACACTGTGATGCCCAGAACTGCRCACGATGTTCCAGGTGAGGCCTCCCCAGCCCAGAGCAGAGCCGGACGATCCCTCTCTGGCCCGGCCGGCCATGCTGGGCCTGGTGCCCCCAGGACAGGGMACAGCCAYTGACCAGGACCACCAGGTTCCTTTCCCTGGCACTGCTTTCCAGCCCCTCATGCCCCAGTCTGTCCGTACCTCCAGGGTTATCCCACCCCAGGGGCAGAATCCAGCACCTTCTGCAGTTGAACCTCCCACGGTTGGTGCTGGCCCAGGCCTCTCATTTGTCCCCGCCTCTCTGCAGGGCCTCCCTGCCCTCGAGGGAGCCGACAGCTCCTCCAGTTTTGTATTGTCTATGAACTTTCTTAGTGTCTGCTCCTCTTATTCCTGTGGAAAAGTTATTGTCACTTGCTTTTTATTTTTTCATTCACTGTTCCTTATCTGAGGAGTTTTTTCTCACCTCTATCAGTACAATGGTGCAGGAAATAAAATAAAAGCCATAAAACATGCTTTGCTTGCCAGAGTGTAATGAAACAGAGGGCATTATAAAAGAAAGATCCCTCCTGACTTGCTTCATATGGCATTTTGCCTACACAACAGTGAATGATCTCTCTTAGAGAAAGACCTGGAGTAAAAATTGAATTGTCGAGCAAAAAGCCTGTAATACTTTTTTTCCCAGACATGTACAGACTGGAGCCTTTACTTGCACTTAGGCTGCAAAGCAGAGACCCTAATATACACTTACAGCTTCTGTAGACAGATGAAAAAGCATTGAAAAGACAAAAAGAAGAATATCAGACCAGACCTAAGAGACATGGTGTGATCTGGGGATTCTACTTCTTCCTTTTTCCTCTCTATATGTTTTCTATTGGCTTTGTGAAGTCAATAGAGGTATGAAAATCCCAATCACACAATATAACCCCTGAATACTCCAGGGCCAGATTCTCAGGTGGATTCATTTCTTCTATCCTTCACATCTTTCATCCAGTACAAAAAGACCCATAAATTGACAGTCTGTGCCAGGTAGAGCACTCCCCTGGTATGTGGAGAAGCTGTTGTGCATTGCTTATCTGGTCTGGATATTTCTCTGTGCTTGCCCTCTTCCCAAGAGAGCAGGAAATAGGTGATATGGCCAAGCTGTGCTCCATCATATCTCACACTGGAATGCCTTCTATTATTCTTTTTTTCTCATTAAGGTATCTATCCTATACTACTTCACTGCAAGATAGAGTTGCATTCCTGCTCTCTACATTAATAAACGGAGAGCTGAGATGTAGAGATTCCAGCCGTCAGCTCAGCCTCAGCTATATCAGTACCCAGCATATTGAAAGTATCACTCAGGTGACTTTGTGGATTTACGATGGAGTTTTATGTTTTATCTAAGTTTGACTGTCTTTATTACTTATCTGCCAACAGCTTTAAACGTGTTTTATGTACACAAAGGTTTGCAGCAAAGTTCAAGAAAATCCTATTTCAGCTAATTGTTGCTCTCAATTTCTGTCAAATCCAAAAGAAGAAGAACTTTGGTAGAGGGAGGAAAAAAAGCCTGTGCTGCCTAGTCAGTCTAAGTAATTTTGTTATTGTGGCCCCAGACCGATTTGAGTGCATAATTGCCTCTAAACTTGGAGAATTTTGTTATGATATTGTGTCAAAATTCTGCAACCATAATCAATAGATCAGAGTTCAAGCTGTTGTCTCACTAATAAACATGCTTCCCTCACAAATGATCTGGGGCAGTTGGGGAAAATCTATCTCCCAGGTTTAGTTTTTCCTGTAAAAGTGCACGGGTTCAGCTGTTGCTGTTACGACACTGTGGTCTAACAGCAGCATGAATTTGAGAGCCTATTAATCTCAGTGCCTACCTTACATGGGAACAGGGAGCAACTGCCTACAAGGTCAGATTTTTTTTTCCTCAGCCACATTTCAACTCTCTGGCAGGACCTTTCAGTCCTTAGATTTGCTCCGGGCAGACCACTCTGTGCCACCCCCTGGGCTCAGCCTTGCTCGTCCACATCTTTCTGCATAGCAGAAATGCCTTCGTGATCACAAGTGGTGACAGGTAGGTCTTTCTGCCTCTCCTGACATTCCTCCTTTTACATCTAAGCCAGGCCTATGGCATTAAGGAGAGGAAAGAAAATGATAGGCAACTCTGCTTACTGCACTTGTTAGGCATCCCTGTGCTTCTTGTAGTTTTGCTTCTGTTTTGCAATTATCCACAATCACACTGAGTTTTGTCTGAGGGAATGCAAATAGAACATTTGCAGCATCCAAAACAAGCAGCATGGTCACAGAAGCTCTTAAATGGCACAAATAGTGAAATAAACAATCCAAAAAACCGTACTGATTTATATGAAGGCTAAATCCAAAAAGTCCCCTCCTTAGCCAGCTGAATTACTTCTCCCCTGACAAGGCTGCTGTCAGGCTTTCAGTGCAGACCACTCAGACAAAGATCCTACATGGGAGAATCTGTCAGAAATCCCATTTAAAGTGGGGGTTTCTCTTCCAGTGTCTTCAGCAAGGAATCCTTTAGTGAACATCTTCTTACACAGAATCACACAATCCCAGAATGGTTTGGGCTGGAAGGGACCTTAAAGCCCATCCAGTCCCACCCCCTGCCATGGGCAGGGACACTTTACAGTGTCCCAGATGGCTCCAAGCCCCATCCAGCCTGGCCTTGGACACTGCCAGGGATCCAGGAGCAGCCACAGCTGCTCTGGGCCAGGGCCTCTGCACCCTCCCAGGGAAGGATTACTTCCCAATATCCCATCTAACCCTACTGTCTGCCAGTTTGAAGACATTCTCCCTTGCCCTGTCTCTCCAGGCTCTTCTAAAGAGTCTCCTCTTGTAGCTCCTTCAGGCACTGGAAGGACACAATGAGGTCACCCCAAAGCTTCTCTTCTCCAGGCTAAACAATCCGAACTCTCATATGTCTGATTCCAGAGATGCTCATGTTTCTGGACCTTCCTGGTCCCAAAGACTCATCAGACACTCAAGTTAGTGGATCTGGAAGAGGAATCATAGACACCATCTTACATCCAATAGTTTCTAAATTGCTGATTTACTCACCAGTCATTCTTCACCATCACAGTGAATAGTTTTGTTTCAAAGGTATGCAAACATATCTCTACTAACACAGGTGTAATTTTCTACGCTGTACTGACCAGTGGAAAATATCACCTTGCACCACTTAGCAATAACATTTCCCTTTCTAGTAACTCATTTTCCTGTTTACGTCTTCCACTGAATTTTATCATCTACACCAGCAGCCAAGACATATTGCACCAATGACTAAATGCAACAACTGTACTTATTAACAACTAATTAATATCAAATGTGACTTTAATAAAACATTTGGAGTGAATATATGTTCAGAGCTATTAAACCACAGGCTCTTCTTTAAAGCATTTCGAGACTGTATAGACTGTTTTCTGCAGACAGCGATCCAAATATCACTGTAGTGGAGATCTTCAGTCTTTGCAGGACCTTACGAGAAAATGAATTTGTAATTATGCCAGTGAAACTGCTTCCTTTTGTGGTAATACTGCAGTAAATTTCATGCATATATTGAAGTAGTTCATACTCTGAAAACATGTACTTTCTTGCTCTTAGTGAATTAGCCAATAGTAAATTTTCCATACAGACATACTGACAGTCTGCTTCTCTTTGATGCTCATCACAATTATCAAGAGCAGATTTCAGCCAAAAATTCTTTCATCCTAATTTTCACCCTTTTTTGTGTGTTAAAAAATGCAGTTGGAGATCTTTATGCTGTACAGCTTTATAAACTGGGGTTTTTTTAATATTCTCATTCCAGGCATTTTACATTTTCTTAATTGTATGAGTCATTTTCTTTTACAGCAAAGACCCTTGGTCCTTTCAAAATGATATAATTTAAATGTACAAATTCACAAGATTAATGCCAGCAGAATGGGGTTATCTGTTCTTATATTAAAATGTTTTATGCTTTAACAAAAAAAAAAAAGTCCTTGCTTTATGCATAAATCTCTTTGGTCAAATATTTAGTGTGCAACCATGACCAAAACTCATGCTCCAGAGGATCAGGGCACAGGTACTGTGCAGTTCCTCTCTATGTCAGTAGTCTGAAGCTCTCTAGATCTGACCAAAAATTCTCTGAGAGGTGATGTTGAAAGAAAACAGGTTTATTCAGGGTGTGTTCAAGTGACTAGGTGGGAAGGTAAAGAACTATGCTTTTCCTCTCATGACTTTGTCCTCAGTTTTACCGCTTTGCCCATTTGATTATTTACTCTGGAAGGCTATTAATTTAAATGTCACATCTGGACTTCTCATTTTATGTATGAATAAGCACCAAATCACTCCGCTTATTACAGAAAAGTTTCAACACCATGCAACCTTAAAGCTATAATCTTTCACCCTAAAATAAGTGCTATCTAGAAGGGACCGCTGTATGACTATAATTGTGTTTCTCTTAAAAAAAAAAAAAGTAGTATCCAGAAATGTTCTTTCAGGGAATTATTTTTAATTTACAGCGGCATCATCAATTTCTTTGTGCTAAGTTATTTTGTTTCTTTTTGAGAGACACTTAAATTTTGTCATATTTTCCAATTTAAGAAAAAAAAATCTGTCTGCATAGTATGTAAATAAACATATCACTCCTTACAGTCTTTGATTTCGAACCCTCCCTACACTCTTGCTTTCTTCTGAAATGAAATGAGAGCAACAAAACATTTACAGCTTTGGAGTGAATATTTCTGACGCTCTTGTTTTGGGGCCAAAGCCACAGGAGGGAGTGGAGTGTGACCTCTGGAAACTTTTTATAAACTGAAATCGAACTTTTCTGCGTGTCCCAGCGCTCAGTGCTTTTGAAGTGTCCATTTCTCCTAGGATATATTTCCCATTCCTCGCAACAAAAACTTCTGTTAGCATTTCCCTACAACTGTTGAAGCCTGATAAAGAGATCCCTTTCACAGATGGCACTTATCTTCATGTTGGCATACAGCAGTGGAAAAAAACCCCATCTTTACTAGGAGTAATGTTTCCAAATGCTCCAGAGTGGTGGTAGGAGAGAAAATGTTTCCCAAACACTTTTTTTAATAATTGAAAGTATTTAAGTACTGAAATGCTTTACTAAAATGCTTTTCATGTCTTTTTGACAAAAAGAATTAATTTTATTAAAGTTTATTACCTTAATTTTAAGCACAATGTTCCATAAATTCGAAACTATCAGCAGTAAAATAAGATAAATATGTTAATGGTAACATGACGTCCTATACATCTATTTTATTTTCTCCATCGTCTCATGATCACAGATTGCACGGATTGTTAATCTCTCTGGTGAGGGTTGGCGAATATTTTTAATATCAGGAAATTTTGTCTCAACTTTGCTTTTTGAGAAGGAAAGAAAAATATTCAGTCTAAAGCAATAGCATGCAGACCTAGAATGAAAGCTGGTCTGTAACTTAAGCCAAAATTAGTATGTGATAATGAAATTGTACGTATATTACAGAGAGGTTCATTCCCATCTCACCTCCCCTGGTCTGGTGGTGCTGTGAAATCTAAATTGAATGGCTGAGGGAACAACTGGAGGTGTGGGAAAGCAGGGCTGGACAGACAGATGGTCTGCTACATAAGTCATGCTCTCAGAAGCCGATTGTTTAAATTTTTATGTGTTCAAAACCTGCTCCAACCTTCTGAAGCAGAGCTTGTGTTTTATCACCAACACACAGTAATATCCCCAAAGGAAGTGATGGTCTCACAGAGCTTTGGGAAAGATAGCAGGGCATTTAGACACTGTATTTTCTGTTTTATGCTTTCCCTAAACTGTCATCCAATGCCTTTTTCATAATGATTGGGTTGGTTTGAGAGCCAACACATTCATTTGTGGTCTTCAAAGTGAGCTCTTCTTGGGCTAATGACAAAAGGTTGTTATCCCACTGCAATTTCCATGGACCTTCACTTAGATTGGGTGGTTGTTGTCCAAAGCTCTCGTGCTAAAACTTTGCACGTGGTGCTTAGGGACGTGGGTTGGTGGTGGGCCTGGCAGTGCTTGGTTAGCAGTTGGACTCAAGGATCTTAGAGGTCCTTTCCAACCCTCAGGATACTGTGATTCCATAAGATGGAAGTGTGTGATCCTCTGTGGTCTCTAAGGCACTGGCATGGCTGATGCAAAATAAAATCACATGCAGAACTAAAGATATTGTAGAGATGATGGCAGGTAATGCCTGCCAGAGACACAGTGAAAGCTGAAGAAAATGGTATAACCAATACAGGGTTTTTTGAGGAAACTGGTATAACCAATATAATTTTTTTTAGTACTGTACACATGCCATCAGCACCAGGTCCCTGGAGACAAACACATTTCAGAGCCAGAGATGGAAACATACCACAGTCCAAAAAACCCAGTCTATTTGGGAAGCCAGGGTTTCTTCTGCACTGCAGCCTTGATCCAGGACTGTAGGAATGTGAAGAGACAGTACTGCAGCGCTGCTACTGGGTGGTTTCTAAAATGTTTGTAAAGTTTGTTGTGGTTTTAAGCTCAGCGGGAGATGAAGCACCGCACAGCCACTCGTTCAACTCACCCTTTCTTGTCTGCCCATCCAGGTGGAACAATAAAAAGGGAAAAACAAGTGCTGCACAATGCAACTGCTCATCACGTGCTGACTGATGCCAAACCCTTCTTCCCCAATCCAGATCAGCTGTGATTCTAGGTAACTCCCCCAGTTTATACACTGGGAATGACATTCTACAGTGTGGAATATTCCTTTGGCCAGTTTGGGTCACCTGTCCTGGCTATATTTCCTCCCAGTTTCCTTTGTGAACCTCCTCACCTGCAGAGAAGGAAACAAGGAAAGTAAAATCCTTGACTTAGATAAACACAACTGAGTGAAAACCCAGACCATCAGTGTTATCAACACTATTCTCATTCCAAAGCCCAAACACACCACTGGAACAGCTATTGAGAAGAAATTAACTCTATTCCAGCTGAAACCAGAACTAGTGTTATTTTCAGTGTTGTTTCCACAGCCAGGTGATCCTTCTTTTCTTTTCCCTCCCAGAGTCAAAGCACAAATTATGTGAATGTTACATTTTGTGAGAATTTTCCATTTCAGGTTTCAATTAATTTTTTTAAAATTTCCTATATATATTAAGGCATTAATATTGCAGCATGAAGAAAACTCCATCATCTGGCATATTCTGGTAATAAAGGATTTTTTTTTTAATATATACTATATTATTGCACTCTACAAATACGGGACTAAAATGATCAGAAAAGGGCTGCAGAGAGTGACAGATAAAAAAAAATAATTTTAAAAGTTCTCATAATTGTGTTACTGGTAAATCAGATTTTTAACAACGTGATTTCTAACACTGCAAATGAAAGTTTCATGATTTTTTTTCCTCCAAGCCTAATTGCCAAGTATTACAATAAATAATTTTCCTGGGAAAAGGTATAGGAAGAGACACTGGTAATTTAGATTTCTAATTAGGATACAAATCCCCCTTTGCATCTCTGAAATTAAATTAAGCTGATAATAACAACTTTGTTTGAAACACTTTAACACTTTTTGTTTTCAAGCACCGTTTTTTTTCAGTCTTTATATCCCTGTTGTTTCTGTCCTAACTCCATCATGGTGGTTGTCTTAACGGCACCCAAACTGGTGAGTCCCCTCAGTGTCTCCTTTCTGTTGGCCTTTGCCACATTTAGGAGTGAGATCAGTCACAATTACTAAGTAAATGAACTTGCTTTGCTGTAGGAATCCAGTCCCTGGGTATTGCTCCTCTTTCTTTTCCCAGAGCCATATGGAGATGCAGCAGGTTTTTAATAACATCCCCATGCTGCTCCATGTCCTGAGAGCTGCAGAGTCATCCTGAGTAAAGGGGATCTGAGGGCTCCTGTGCATGTTTAATGTTTATTCTCATTCCCTTCACATTGCAACTGGGTCACCCCAGAGGAACTTGTGTAAAACATTGACCTACTTCTGGAAAAGAACGGAAAAAAACTGCAACATTTATGCAAGAGGCTGTTTTCCATTACTGGAATTCTTTAGGCTCCAAAATGATGTGGTTTGGAGTAACAGAGGCTTGGAGAGAAAGAAAAAAGTCAGACAGGAAAACTAAAGGGGTCCATAATTTAGCGGTCACATGGAAAACTCATCAGATATTTGGAGAAATTCAGAGACATGGTGGTGAAGTTCCCAAAATAATGTTCTTCATATCTGATGAACAGGATACTGTCCTCAAGTAATTCACGTCTAAACTGTCTTCAGATCAGGACAAACAGGGCTAGTAGGCTACGGTCCTGCACTTCGGGCTGTAGTTATTGACATTGAAAAGGCATAATGTGTCTGTTTATTGACACTTTCCGTGCCTTAATTATGCCTCCCCTGATAGGGGAGAATTTCCAGAGCTCTTGCCTGGGCTCTGTAGATGAATGGGACTTTTCCACTCTTCTTGATTTCAGATGGTTGTTTATTAAGTCTTATCAAAGAAGCTGAGCCACTGATATGACTCCCCTCAGAGAATGTGAGAGTAAAGGCAAGTTATCAAGATTACACTGTCTTTTCAAAGGTAAATTACCCAATGAAAACCCCAAACAAAAGATATTTTTACTTTTCTACCAATGTTCAATAAATCTTTCTGTCACATGAAAGGAACTGCGGAATTTTTCACCCAATCCTCTCAATCCACTTTTGCCGCAGAACATGGAGTAGTAGAAGAAGAAGAAGAAGGTCTGGAGAACAACAACAATCCTCCATTTTGAAGTTTTTCCTTTTTACCTATTTACTATATTAAACCCAACACCTCTAAATTTTCACCCTGTGACAATCTTACATAATGTTCTATCACCTAATTCACACCAGTGTAGATTCTGTTTCTTCCCAGAGGGTAGGTAATTTTCTCCATGGACGAAGGTCAAAGACAGGGTTGTCCAGGGGGGCAGAACTCTTCAGAACAGGCAGAGAAATATTCCCTGCCCTTTGAACTCCCACGTTTATAATTCTGAAGGTTACTCGTTAGCAGTCATCTCTCTAAGGCTTTTCTACCTTTTTTTTTTGGTAACCAACAGAAAAATGGGTAGGTCTAACGAAAGAAAACCACCATGTCTTTAGAAAGCATTTCCCAGCATCTGCCCTTCATGATGGGATTTCTCAAGTCCTCTGAAGAGCCGTGTGCAAGTTGCATACACAAAAACCACTAGGTGTCAGTTCTGTGAGTGGCTGCCAAAATTGTCTTGGGCTCTCCTTTAGATGATGTAGTATCACGGCAGCTCTTGCTCTGTCTGGCAGCTCAAAATCACTTCCCCCTTCACACCCTGCCCTGAGGGAAAGCTTTCCACCTTTTTCTCAAATCCTACGCAGAACAAACAAAAACAACGATAACAGGAAATTTACAATTGCTGAAATCTAGTTTAGCCACGGCCAGCACCAATTCACTTTATTGTGTGTGGTATGGGGGAATGGAGAAAGAGCAGAACAGACTATCAGAACTAGAAGTGATAGGGTAAGTCCACTGATATTACTTGTTTATATCAAACTGTTCATTCAAGGTGAGAGAAAAAGAAAATTTCCGCCTTTTCCTTTTTTGATGTGTCTGGTACCAGAGGACATGAATGTCCCATGCTTTTTTTTTTTCTCTGTCTGCACTTGAACCCACCCAAGATACTGGAGTCCCTGATAATCAGTCAGCAGTTTCACAGTCACACTCAAGCCCAAGAAAAATAAAGATTAAATTTATATAGTGAGTTTTGGCCTTGATAAAAATTAGTTGAAAAACACAAGCACCAATTGGGAGCAAATCTGATGAGGTCACAATGAGCAGCTTTGGTATTTCATTGCAGGATTGGCTTATGGAAGAGGAAAACCAAGACATTTTGAGAGCCACCAGTAAGATACCTAAAATGTGAGGGCATAAGAATAAGAACACATTCATCTGACTTGGACTGATTCTGAAAATTTATTTGTTCATTGGGGGAGGTTTCAAGCTAAATTTAGGCATGCCATTCATGCACCTAAATAATCGCATATTCCTAATATATAATTTAACACTTTAGTTCTGTGAGTAAAAAAAATGAAATAAAACCGCTCAAACATTTGATAAAAATGAAAAATAGTGGCTTTATGATATAGTAAATGCATAAATCTGGTACTGAGTCAGGTAATTTCCTGAAAGTAACTTGTGAATTATCCATAAAATCATTGTACCATCACTTCTGTGTAAACTTCTATTTGAACTTTTATTTTTTTTTTTCCAGATTCATACAAATTAGTCTTTTAAGAAACTCTAATAAAATTTTTCTGGTAATAACTTTGGGAAGAGGAATCATTGCTAGAATCTGGATCTGGAAATGTAGCTATGTGCTTTCAAGACATTTTTAGATATTTAAAATATTACTTGCTGCATGTGGGACATATTCTTTCTTAATAAACCATCAAGTGAAAGACAATGAAAATTACAAGATCTGCAGCAAATTTCCGGAAAGATTAAGTACTTGAATTCTAATTATTGCTCTCCAAGTACACAAAACACTCATGTGACAGGTATCTGTATTGTCCTGTCAACCACAGTGCAGAGTAAATATTTATTTAGATTATTTTGAGGTTTTATTTAATTCAGTTGTTGTTCATCTTATTTCACTTGCTCTAAATATGAGCACAGAATTCTATCTAGAAATCCTCATTCAGTTCTCTGAAACATTTTCAAGGATTTTTCGTTTTGACAGCACACAAAGTTTTGTGCTGAACAAAGCTGCCTTTTCTAACATTTTCAGCAGGAGCACTTAGAGAAGATAATAAAAAACAGGGCACTGTAAATGATAAAGTGTTATCAAGGTTTTTGTGACAATGGAATGAGCAATAGAGTGGGTAGCTTACTGTCTCTAAAAGTCCTTCACAAATCCAGTGCATGATTTTTTGAGAAGTGAACTCCGGAATGGATGATTTTCAGATGGTAATCTCTGAAATAGCTTTGTCCACTCCTGGTGCTGCTGCACAACCTGCCATGCTCAGCTGTGCATGCCCTTTCCCTCAAGGAGATAAGAAGAATGATGTTCGGATTTATATTTCTTGTTTCTAGGTTAAGCAGTCAAAGTGAGTGTATTGGGTTACTGACAAAATTTGCAATTGGATGGAGAGTGTTCTTGCTGGACTCTTGAAATTAATCCTTGCAATGGTGAGTATTCACTGAGTCTGAGCTCTGTCAAACTACAAAAGGGCCACCACTTTCTTAACTTCTGAAGACTCTTAGTTTATACCAAGTGTTCTCTCACTAAAAAACCTGTTCCATCTACTTTAGTATTTCCCTTCTGCTTACCTATACTTATTCTAGGTGATATTTATAAGATGATCTAACTAGAAAAAATCTAATACTATAGATTGTCTGTTGAAGGAGGTCTAATCCAGATTTTATTATTCTTTTATATAACATTTTCCAGCATGGAGTCTTATTCTGTGTGTACCCTGCATAAGATACAGAGGAAAATTAAAACTGGATAACTTAAATTACCATAATAAATTGTCATTATAATTAATGACAAGGCAATCTATTACTGAAGAAAAAAAGTGGTAGCAGAAGGTTAAAGCAAAAATATACCTACTGCTAATCAAGCCTTTCATAAAAACTTAAAAGAGTTAATGAAAAGGGGAAAAAGTTGAAAACCCACAAGGCATACGCTTAACAGCACATATTTTTCTTTCTGTTAAAGATGATAATCAAATCCTTGTATACCTTCATGTCTGAGTTACTAAGCTGTAATCTTTGCTTGAATTCCTGATAGAAATATGTCTTAGCTCAACTCAATTATAAAACATCAAGAAAGGACTTCAAAATGGTTTTAATTCATCAGTCTGTGTAATGACTTTGTAATACTAAACTGGGCTATGATGCTTTTGGGACAGAAGAATTTGCAGCATCAGCCAGTCAAAGGTCCTAACTCTGCAATTTCAATGCTGAATTTATCACTTTTGGCACTGATGTCAACCATACGTCAATGCCTGCTCATGCGATGGGGACTATCTGAATCTAAGCTATTAATTCCAGGCCATAAAGAAAGTATATTTAGCTCTAATCCTAAGTTATTTAAAGTTATAGGCAGTGTTGTAGATGGATAACAAGGTTGTTTAGCTGGAGATGTATTATCTATTTACAAGGGTTGCTGATGACTTTGTAACCTACAGGAGGTAAAGACATCATTTTTTATCATTGCAAATGTGCGTTGGGCAAAAACAGGCCAGTCAGGAAATAGTAAAGGTCACCTGTACAAGAATCTACCACCCTCTCTTCCTAAATGAAGCAAAGACTATCCAAGCTTTTAATGGTCCTCCACATAATGTGTCTTCCTATCACATCTCCTTATGAGCAGAGAAACCTTCACAAAGGGCACACGATATTCTGAAGAAAGTTCTTTGCTATGGAACCACAGAATAGAATTAGAGAATTACAGAATTCATGCTGGAAGGCACCTCAGGAATTCTCCTGTTTGACCTCCTCCCCGAAACAGGGCCAGCTTGGAGATAAAGGCTTTTTCCATTCCCACTTTGAAAACCTCCATGACTGGAGGAAACTTCCTATCCCAATTCCTGGCATCCATAATGGAACAGAAGGTTCTATCACCTTTCCAAGGTTATTGATGTTGTTCCTCAGGTATTCCACTTATAAATATCCAGGCAGAGTGCAACATTTTAAGCACTACCCTCAGAATCTGATCATTGAAGCAGTCTTTAAAATCCTTTATACTACAACACATATAAAAATACAACACAAAATCAAGGTAAATTTAAAGCTGTCGGTCTGCTCGTAGTTCAAAATGTCAGTATGCCCTCTTCAGACTGTTGTCTTAGTTCTCTGTGCTGTACTCAATCACACTTGGATGAAACAAAAATGGTAGTCTATGGCATATAAATTGTTGCTTTAAATTCTGTGCATTATTCACTCACTTTCCATTATTTCCCTTGATTCACTGCCAGATGTTGCTATTGTTTTAGAAGCCGCTGCTGTAAAACTAATTGACTAAATCCCTTCCACAAACATTCATAAATGCATGAGAAGTGTTTTCAATGTCTCATCTACATTACACCGTCAAAGTGCACTTAAAGTTCCCTAAATTCCTGACTCTTTCTACAGCCCTCTTGTGCTCATCCATATTAACTTTGCTGGCAGCTTAAACTCCGTCTGGATGCAGGCTGATGCAAATCTGAGAGCGATGAGGTATTATCATCCTTATTCCAGGACACCCAAATCCCTGCATTATTCACTTCCTCTAAAAGGGAGACTGGAGTAGGTGGAGGCTGTGCAGGGTTTTGTGTGTTCCCATATCTCAGTTTTGAAGATGTGGCTTTGTTGTGGCTCCTGATCAGTTGCCACCAATTGACCTTGGAAAGTGGAGATGTGAAAGAGACACATCCAGTGGTGGTTTAGTAAAGAAACACAAGGTTTTGGTAGCAATTTTTATTTACAAAAAGAAGAAAGAAGGAAACAGCAATGTTATATGTAAGTTCATGCTGAGAACAACCTAATGTATTGTTTCTCTTGGGACATGATAGGAAAAATGCAAGAATTGCATCTTTTTTTCCAATATTACTATGATGCTTCAAAGATATAGATTAATATATGCACAATATTATTTATAAATAACAAATGTAAATATTACTGCAAAAAGTGTCTCATTGGAGAAGATGATTGACCTTTCTCTCCCTTGTGAGAGAAATCACATGTTTAGGTTCTATTATGATTTCAGCATTAATCAATAGATTTTTAAAGATTTTGTTTAATTACATGAAAAGCTGTTGCAAAGTTAACCTTTTCGTCCCCTGGAGCAACTCTGTATTTTCTTCTCTTTTTTAATTAGGTTTTTAAAACATTTTATATCCCACAGTTTGATCGTATTCTGGAGAAACCAAAATCCTTATTATGGTAAATAAGGATATCAGAAGTACCATTTAAAACAACAGATTGTCTTTCTAAGAACAACCATTGACTTCAAAGACTAAAAAATTCTAGACACATAGAAAGCGTAACTATTTTCCTTCATGGGACAGGTAAATTTTCCTTTCTGGAACATGAACGAAGATATTAGAAGCAGCAACAGCTATTTTATCACTGCCATCAGAAGGCAAAAGATTAATTACTGTCACTGTTCATACTATGGTACCTTGTGGGGTACAAATTACGTTTCTGTAACCTCAGCACCTTAATCAAAACCAACATGATCAGAGCTCATATTAATCTGCTGCAGCCAGCACCAGTCTTTCTATTCCAAAGGAATGCAAGGTCAGCAGGGTGGACTTCCGAAAGGAGGGAGAAACCTTATCAGGGAAATGCACATGGTGAGGTCCAGAAGCAGTGACAATGTGAAAAATCAAGTTAACATCCTGCAAGAAGGCATGCACACTGCACAGCTGCTGCCTTTCTGTCAACTTGTTTCATGCCGAATCTAAACAGGGGTTCACATGAGTGTCTCAAGTGCCCACAAGCTCCTGGTAATTTGCCTGCAAAACATCTGAACTTCTATTAAATGGGCAAACACCACAATATATTAAAAAAAAAAAAAAAAAAAAAAAAAAAAAAGGAAAAAAAAGGTGTGTAAATGATAGATGCTCAGAAGAGTCTTTCCCTTATGAAATTAAGCTGAACTGTAGACTTCAGGCTTCTGTTTTCTGTGCCTGTCTGTGCTCCAGTCGGGCAGTCACACCTTCCAGTGCTTACAAGGAAAATGAGGTGAGTTCACTCAGAGTGAGTCATGCAGCTGAACTTGGGGTAATCTCCAGCCCAGCCAAAGGGCTCATTTATGAAGATTTATCTACCAGGCTGCTAAGTGAAATGATCTTACAACACTCAGCCTATGTGTGTTTTAAACACAAAACTGCTGCAATTGTTCTTTCAGAAGAGCATTTTGATCCTGAAAAGAAGAGCAATGTCCTTCCAACCACGTAAACTTTAAAACCACTGGAAAATATTACGAAAAATAATGAGCTGATTTACAATCAGGCTAACAATACAAGGCAGAATAGTTTAATGGCTTGAGAGGTCAATTAATCATAAACTCAGTGGAAATGTGATGAAGGACACACTGTAAAGCTGTGCAAGGTTAAACCACTTAATACAAGACTACAATTACCCCTTCAATTTGCTGAAGAAATTTTTGGCCAAATTTTTAAGCATACATACCAGAAGCTGAGAATCTATGCTTATATTTTTGTGCTCATAGATATCTTTCATATATATCTACATCTAAAAATTGCCACCAGACTTAGATAACTTATCTACGTATCATTCCACTCTATAAAATTAAGTCAAGTTTTAGACACTGAAACTTTGTGGCCCACGTTGAAAACTTTTACACTGAAGTTTTAATTTACAGCCAAATATTTGCATCATGATAATTCAGCTGTAAAACATAGTGGAATATACTGTCTGACCCATGTGTTCTTTTCAGGAGTCTCTGTGTCAGTCATTCATGAACTGTCTGTCTCTATGTAGCTGAGGTGCTCCTGAGTTCATAAGATATCAAAATATATTGTAGTTTCAATCTGCACTAGAATGTTCTGTGGAATAGTTAATTAAAGATTTAAACATATTGCTCTGAGTCAGGACTTACAGGCATGGCAAAATTTGCCGCTGTCACTGAGGATCTGCAGGTCAGACAAATGTCTCCTTCACAGCTCTTTTCAATGGGAAAGAAAAGTTCTTTAATAGCCTGATAAGAACACTGTGAAAATTAGTGAACAAACAAACAAAACTATTTTGAAACTGAAGGTTACATTTTGTCTATTTGTAAGGAACCCAGCACACCATCAGTTTTCATAAGCATTGGGGTTCCACAGACAGAAGTATTAACAAAGAAGTGAATTCTAACTAGATAACATCAATAGGAAAATGATATAGAATAAAAAATCTCAGCCCAGTTGAAATTTAATATAACTGTGCAAGTGCCAACAAATTTACTCATGTTTTTCATTGCTTGGATAGGTGTTATTTGCACCAAGTTACAGAAATTAATTACAGGAGCTCTTGTTCCTGTAGAAAAATGACATCAGATCTGGGTTCAGAATTCAGCATTCAGAAATGCTTGGGTAGCTCAACATGGATCACACTCCTGTGAGGCTGTTAACAAGGACATGCAGTTGTCAAGACAAGTTTGGCAAGATGAAATTCCCCCCGAGTCCAGGCAAGAATGTTCCAGCAAATACAGAAATTGACCCCACCTCAAGATAACGACTTCTCCCCTCCTCTCTCAGATATACAGGGAAATACGAAATTATATTAATTCTTGGTGGTATATTTCTACTTACTAATGTTCTTGGAGCAACAATACAGAAAGTTTGCTCTTCAGTATTGCTAAACTTCTTTTTCTTTACTTTCTTCACCCGAGTTCATTCCAGCTGCATGATCTGGTGCCCATGTCAAACTTAGAAGCTTCAGGGAAAGCCACTCACTCTCGGAGTGCTGAGGAGGCAATTTTTATTTCAGTGCAAGCTGGACAAAAGGCCCCTGATTTCTTTTTCTTTCTCCCCAGCGTTCAGCAAAGCCTTGTGACATATTCATGCCAAGCTGTACAAGCCTCAGAGAAGCCAAGGCCACTTGTTTAATGAACGCTGACTATGCAAGTATTGGCTCCATAACCTTTCTGATCTACTTTTATGAAGCAACTGATGTTAGAACATGAATTTGAAGCAACGTGTGCTGCTACTCTTGCTGTTTCCCTGTTTAAAAATTAACAGGAGCTCATAAATTTATAACCATTAAGAGACAGGCTGCTACTGAAATGTAATCAAAGGTTTAAATTTGCAATGAGAGGCTTCCGTCTTGCAGGTACAGAACAGAGGGAGATCTTGCTCTAAGAAGTGACCCCTCTGCTGTGTTGGGGACTTTTTCAGGGGCCACAGAGAGGGTCAGAAATGTTATGTGAAAGTATCCTGCAGATTTTGCAGAGGAAGAATATATTTCTTTAAAGAATTCTTCTCTCTCTGTATAAAAGCCCTGTCTTGGACTAGTGTAGATCCTTCAATTTTGCTCGATCATGTTCTTCTGTATGCTCTGTTTTATATTGTAATACTACATTTATGAAACAAGGAGATAATGTGCTTAGTTTAATGGGACTGGGAGTTTTAACCTTGAACTGAAAATCTCATAATGTAGTAAAGAAAGGCTTTAAAATTGTTATTTAAAAAATCTAACAGTTCCATACAAATATTCTTCTCTGAATAACAAACACTCTTTGTTCCTGCTCACAAATTTCCTTGAAGAAAAAGGCAGCCATATTAGAGCATGCAGAATAACCCAATGGCTACTTTAATTCTTCTTCATGGTTTTTTTTCAAGGTAAATGGAAATAAGCATGAACAAAATAACCTAAATAATGATACGTCACAGCTTGAGCTCTCCGTCATGTGGTTTTGTGTTTATGTGAGGAAAAAATGTGCTGCATGAAATATTGTATTGTGACTTAAGCTATCACCTATATCATCATATTAATGCTTGTGAGATGCTGAGCTTTAAAATCCATGTTTATATCAATACCCATGCTATTTTTATGATGTCTCAGGAGCTGAAATTACATTCTTTATGAGGAATCTGACAATAATTATGCTAGCTGCTCTGTATGCATTCTGCTGTGAGGTGTAGTCCCTACTTCAGCGTAAGTGTCTGTCTGACTGTAAGGGAACAGCCTGCAATGTGGAAGAGTTCAGCTAACATACCAAAACAGCATAAAATTTACCTGTCTTATTTACAGTTCCTCTCTAGAAACTGTTCTTTTCAGGCTTTAAAATGCTAACCAAGGTTTCTTATGTGAGACTGCTACACCATGCTTTAAGATAAAGCTGGTTATACCTAATGCTTTATGAAGAAAAAAGAAAATGAAAAACCCCTGAATATGCCAAAATGGAGAGGGGCATAATATGTCCTTGTGCAAGACATGAAAAATAAACTGCCTTTAAAATGTGCTGAGAATTTTTTATTTGCTTGTTTGGCTCTTTTTTTATTTTTATTTTATTTCAAATTGGAGATTGAAACAAGGAAAACAACCACTAAATGCCTTTGGTCAAATCATGCGTTGGAAGTGAACCCTGGATTAATGGGTTTAGGAATGTCCTGCTAAATTACAAACATCTGTAATGATCCCCCAAGGACAAATAGGGCACTGTGGTTCAATGAGTGGGTAATGAAATTGCTGTGTAGCCATCCTTATCGGCGAGCAAAAGTTTGCTGGTGCTGCAGGACAGGCTGCCCCAATGTGCTGGAAAACCACTGCTGGCTTATCACTGTAATTTCCCCTATGTGTTCATAAAAACCTTCTATGTAATATTTATATCCACTTTTTAAAAGCAGACTAATTAGAGTCCGTCACTTTGCCTTTTGTTAATGAATTCTCATACACAGCTTGACGTTACTGGGAATATAAATGGTTTTAACAAGCGTGTCTTTCAAATTCTGGCTGTAACAGATATCTTTGTGGAATATCTTCTCCTTCAAGATTTGTTTGATAAAATTAAGTCTGGGTTAAGAATGAATGTGATTTACTTATCACTGTGCACTTACTGTCCCTCTTGATCAATGCAATCATTTTTATGCTTTCAAATATGAAAAATTTCAAATTAAATCAGATCAAATCAAGACATTACCTTCTTACAAAATTCTTTGAAGAAGACAACTATTTTAAAAGGCTGGATAAAGTCTCTTAAATGTGTTTAAATATGTTAAACATAATTTCATTGTCTAATCTGATCAAAACTAGAAACACAGAGCTATAGTTTGGGCAGACAGCATTTGTTTCTTCATAAACTGTTTAATTCAAAGAATACTAGATCTTTGGAAGAGAACATTATAATCCGCTATTCTTAAAGGGTTGTTTGGAAAAAAAATAGACATTTTTATTTAGCTGTGTCTGATCTAGATCTCTGAATCTTTTGAGAACCCATCATATCTGTCCCTTAAGAGTAAAATTAGGTAAATCTCTGACTTCATCCATGTAGAGGTGAAATGACCTTTATAAGACAAATTTTTAATGTGGGACCAGAATCTGAAAATTAGGGATGGTTTTATTGCAGACCAAATCAACTCTAGTCTCAACACATTGCAGAGTTTCTTTTGGAAGGCTACGGGAGGAGACCCTTTCTGTTCTTGGCCCCTCACAAATGTTTGGGTCTGTCCTCAGAGCTGAGTCACAGTGATGTCAAATTGTGCTGTGGACATGAGGGGTGACCCATAAACATTAGAAAAATACTGCAGACAACAAGAAAATGCAAGACCTGTTCACTGAGGAAACACTTCAGCTCCAAAGCTATGGTTTTAGTGTGGCAGAAAACCAGATGAATGTTTATAACCATCTTACTGCCTCTTTTTTCTCTGATTGAAAAAGTTTGAAGAGTGGGGTTTCCTTTCTTTGCTTTTTTTTTTTTTTTGGCAGCTTGAGGCTCCATTATAGTGGGGCAATTTGGAAAATAAATCAGAATATGAATTTATAACCTGGGTAAACTAGATATTACTATTGATCAAGACACAAGGATGAGTATAAGAAAATTACATAGCAAGTTGTCAAATGGCATATCTGCTTTGAGATATTGGTCTGTCATGTCATTGTAGTTTATTCAATTTACATGAGACAGGAATATTCCTCCTCTGTATAAATCACCATTTTTCTAGATAAACTTATTTCACTCCATGCTACCTTTAAGAAACCAAAAAGGCATACAGATCTGAAAAAGGGGGGAAAATATCTACTGAAATTTGGGATCATGTCTTTTGGCTACAGAATAAATGATAAATTATTGAAGCATTCTGCATATCACTCAAGACAGTGGACATCTAATTATACTTAACCTCCTACCAGAGAAACTTGAAAAAAAGATTCTGTAAAGAAATGAGGATATAATTTGTTTACTACTTTTGTTCTCTCACCTGTACATGGATTGGCCACATACATACCAGCTTATTGAATTAAGGGGAAAAAAATTGACAGATCACATCCCTAAACTAAGAATAAACCATAAAACTAGTGTAGATATAAGCCAGTTAAAAAAAAAAAATCAAACCAAACCAAAACACCATACCAAACTTCACATATAATTTAAAAAGTTTATAACAATATTTCAGTAGACTGAGGTTCACTGGTGATAATGAAATCAATCATACCACTTATGTTAACAGTATAAACATAGGAGTTTTTAATTTTTTTTTTTTTTTTTTTTAGTATAGATGTTTTTAAATATTGGAATTCATGTTTTGCTGAAGGTCTGGATATGTCCAGATATGCCCAATACAGAGCAAGGGCTGACTTTCTGCCTAGTTTATCTGACATTAAATGAAGATTCAGTAGATGTGCCAACTACAAATGGAAAGGGTAAAATCAGAAAAGCTTCATCAGAGGATGAGATACAACCAGAAGAGGACATAAAAAGTGACAAGACATCATTCTCAGAGTACTTGAGTAGCATGAGGAAGATGAGGTCTCATAGTCAATAAATGAAAAGGCTGAAGTTTTCACATCCTTTCACCACTGTTTTGTAACTGGTGTAACTGTAAATATATGTATGTTTTATTTTAATATATATTTACACAGACATAAACATTATATATACAAAAAACATAAAATATATGCATGCAATTCATATAGACTCATGTATAGACCTGGGAAGTTATCACAGTGATGGAAACATTGAGAAGATTGACAAATCAGCTTCCTTTCAAACCTCAAAGCAGCATTCTGCAGGGTTGACGTTCATTAATGACATGCAGTGGTTGGCTCTAAATCATTGTCAGACATTCTCATTGCTTATGCAAAGAAATAACCTTTAAGACGCTTAAATAAACTTTTTTTTAATGTATACAATGACATGGAGTTGATGAATGTAGTGGGTGCAGGTGGTGAAAGACCCTGACGGTTTTAGTGGCCAAGCTCTGGGTGATGCAGCCTGGAGTAGAGTAGGCGACCTTCTGCCCTTCTCTCGTCTTCACTCTCAGCCTCCATCCCAGAATAAAAGGGGACAATCACATCTGCTCTCAGAACAGTTAATCTTAAATTGAAGACCAGGATTTTTTCTGGTTTCAACACACAACTCCCCCACGTGCTCAGCATACTCTATTGTTGAAGAATTTAGCACTTCCTTTGAATGACTACACCACCTCTCCCTTTGCCCACTCACCGTTAAATAATAATTATGCATTTAAGCAGGGAAGATGGAGAGAGACAATTGCCAAGGGCTGGAGGGACAGGACACAGGGAATGGCTTCCCGGTGCCAGAGGGCAGGGATGGGTGGGATATTGGGAAGGAATTGTTCCCTGGGAGGGTGGGGAGGCCCTGGCACAGGGTGCCCAGAGCAGCTGTGGCTGCCCCTGGATCCCTGGCAGTGTCCAAGGCCAGGCTGGACATTGGGGCTTGGAGCAGCCTGGGATAGTGGAAGGTGTCCCTGCCCATGGCAGGGGGTAGAACTGGACAGGCTTTAAGTCCCTTCCAAACCATTCCATGATGATTCTATGATACATCTATCCTGCCATAATTATTCAATTTGTGTCCGATTTCAAGCCAAGCATGTACGAATTGTGTCATTTTTAGTCTAAAACTAATCCATGAACACAGCAATCCTCTGATGTGGATACAGTTTTTGCTAACAAGACCAGCTGATAATGATGGAGCTCATACAATTAGCACAAGTAACAAGGTAATAGGTGATCAGTCTGCAGGGTGAAAAGCCGGACAAGATGCTGCTTAGAAAAGCTCTTTTTTTCTTATGGAAGGGTGTGGTGACAAGATATTGGAAAAGCTGACTCATGTCAAACCATTTAAGACCTATGCAGCAAGAGAAGAAATAGGCAAGATATATTTTGATGATAACAAGGCTTTTGACTCAGTCATAAACATAAATTCATGTTTGAAAAAATAGTCATATAATTATGTGAATTTATGTTTCTATGACTGTAGAAGTATACAGTCATAGAAATGATGTAAAACTGATTAGAAAACCATAATTAAAAAAAACATAAATGCTTTATATTCCACAGGAAAAGATACATCTTGTGATTGTGTAAAAATCAGAAATATTTCATTAGTTAGAAGGAACAACGTCTACTTTTAAATTAATATTTGGATCAATCTGAGATAGATTAAAATATCCCTGGAGAATGGATTTGAGTTCAAAGTAGATTAAAAATAGACAAAATTCAATAGATATCTTATTGAAAAAAAAAATCTTATAGTCAATGAACACCAGAGTATGACCTAGCAAAGGCATAAAGTTGCAGAAAAGCAGCTGTCACATGGGGTACAGTGTAGCCTACAAGATTAGTGAAGCAATTATTCCATTCAGCCTTGGCAAAGTCTCTTTGGTGTTCTGTGTCCTTTCAGATGCCAGACTTCAAGGGTTTAGCTGTATAAGCCCGGATATCTTTCCTGGAAGAGAACTTCATTACTCTCTGATCAGCAAAAATTCAAAGCCCTCCTCCACTCACAGAGGGTTTTTTTTTTTTTTTCCCTGTGTTTTTAAAGGCATGAAACTGAGCGGATTAATTTGTTATGTCCAGTCATGTTCACAGACATTTATTGGTGTTTATGGTTTGGCAACACCAACCAGTTCAGTCAGGTGACATTGGACAATCCATTAGCAGGGATAACTCCTGATGATGATGAGTAACAGATGCTCTGTTTTGCCTCATGAACAATGGATTATTTGTGAATATAAATAAAAACTAACTTGTTTTGGGATTGATGGCGGTGTGTTAACTCTGAATTTAGGAGCTGGACTTTCCTGTTGTTGGTTTTTGGCTTTGTTTTCAATCTCCTTTTCAATGTCCTGGTGTGCATCTACACAAGTTTGAAGCCTAGATGAATAATTGCACTAATTACTGCATGGCTGAATGCTTACTACAGACACTGTTATACCACTCACAGAGCCTTGCAATGCCTTCCTTCAACTGGGCAACTCATTAATTCACTCCAATTTCATTAAAGCTTCTATGACTTCACTTGAGATTTATCAAGATAAAGCAGCTTTGACTGCCCATGAAGTTTCTTTCAGCTGTAATGTATGAGGACTTGAAATAGGTAAGATGTCTGAAGTCTTACGTGCAGTTGAATACAGTCAAATGAGCTCACCTGTAAGTGAATGGAGGAATAATGATTGCATGAGAAAGGAAGGAAAAAGAAACAGATAATGGGGCACTGATGGTGGAGAACCAATTGTCCTTGTCTAACTTAAGTTCATGTACTTGACAAGTTTAGAGGCTTGGCTGTGAAGGAGAAGATATTCTCCACTTAATAGCAGCACAGCTTTTTGTAAATTGCTGATTTTTGTGATATTTAGGAGCATGTGGCATATACTCAGGAAAACATGATCTTCATTTTCTCCTCTGCAGTGCTACTCACAATTGATTTAATGTAAAATTAGCCTCTAATAAAAGTGGGAAGCATGAGTTTCTCGTAGAAAGAGAATTCACAGGGAAAACCCATACTTAAAAGTACTTTCCACTACCCCAGGCTGCTCCAAGCCCCAGTGTCCAGCCTGGCCTTGGACACTGCCAGGGATCCAGGGGCAGCCACAGCTGCTCTGGGCACCCTGTGCCAGGGTCTCCCCACCCTCCCAGGGAACAATTCCTTCCCAATATCCCATCCAGCCCTGCCCTCTGGCACTGGGAAGCCATTCCCTGTGTCCTGCATCACTTGATATCCCCCTGTGCTGCTGTGGGGATGTGTGTTAAGTGTGAGCATCATACTTTGAAGCCCTATAAAGTTTTTATTCTGGCTTTTGTGAAGCCACAAATCACCACAAATATTGAAAACTTTTTTTTCTCGTTAGTTTCTAAATTTAAAGTCTTTGAATCATACGAATTTTCCCTCTTTTGCATTCACACCTATGTAGGATGAGTCACTGTTTTTACTTCTTCAGGGAAATCCATAATGAATCCAAAATCCTAAGTGGATGACAGCATTATATGCTCCCTCTGTGTAGGTGTAACTGATTGCCAGGTGCAAGTGAGCTGCTGCCTCTGACTCAGTTCCATACTCAATCAATTTCTGCGTTTATTTGGCAGCTTTTCTAGGACCATTTTTACTCAAATATTTTATAGCTTACTTTCTGTCAGCCTTACAAGTATTAGAGATCAATAAACAGGAAGAATAATCAGTATGTGTTCAAAGAAAACTGAATTAATTTAGGCACCATTTGCTGTACACAAAACAGTCAAGCATCGAAATTTATCAGTTAGAATGTGCAATAAATTCCTGGAAATGATTGGTTACATAAATCATTGAGTGAATCATGAATGTGTACAAAAATCAAACATGTTGCTGCCTGGGCTGAGTACTTGCTTCTGTGTAGCTTAGTCTGGTGTGCTGTAAATGATTTTTAATATTGTGACTTAAGGTGATGAGTGAATAATTCAATAAAGTTTACTTTATCTTAAAAGCTTCCTAGATTAAAATTCCTAATTGGATGCATTGGCTATAAAATAATTGCCCCCTGAAATTCTCTAATCACATGCTTAGGGTTTGAAGGTCCAGGTTTTTCTTTTGTCATTTTATTTCATTCATTTCATGCAGGAAAAAATGATCTGTGGTTCAGTCAATGTGCTGTGATGTGGCTGGACCTGAGACATGTAAGTTCAAATTTTCAAAGGCAGGAATAGTTTAGTGGCTCACTGCCTTTGTGATTTTCTTCCCCTTTTTTTCATCCCATAACCTGTGGTTACTTATTACATTCTGTCAGTCTGGGCAGGAGGGCATTTATCTAAGTCCATTATTTACTACTTTTTTCAGCAGACCTGAAACTCAGAGGTCTCCTGCTGCTACTCAGGGTGTGAGGGAAGCATTTCCCCACTTCCCTCAGCTCGGCTCTGCAATTCTTCCATGTGATGGAAGGAGGAAATGTCTCTCTGTCTCAAACTGAGCCATGCTCACAATCACGAAAAATAATGAGCATTTTCAGCATGCACGGCTTTAAACGGCGACTGTGGTTTGTTTTATTTTTTTTATCACCATCATAAAAAATGAAGTGAAATTGTTGAAGGAAGGTGAGAGTGACAGTTTTGCTTCTTAATCACAGAGTCCCTGGCAGAATAAGAGGGATCAGCATGCACCTCATCATCAGTTTCCAGTTTTTCAGTGTGCCAACGTGACAGCAAAAGAAAGCCATGACCCAAGTAAAAAGGAAAAAATTGAAAATCAAAGAATTGGGATTTAAAGATTAAACTCCATTTGAATAAGAACGGGTGGCCAGGTGGAAATTTTCCATTGTTTTTGGTAGGGAACTTATCTCTTCATATTGATGTTGTCCCCATTACCTGTTTTCTTAACACTGCATTGTCTCTCTGTATTTCAGATCTATTCAGATGAAACCACTAAAAGCCTTCAATAGAGTTGCCTAGCTAATCCATGATACAAATTAAAAAAAGAAAAACAAGCAAGAAAATAGGAATTTTTCATTCTGAGAACCTTCTGTAGGAATGCAGTGTACAAAATTACAATGCAACATAAATATAGATCATATCTTACACATATATACACAAGTATATTGTAAAGCTAATGTTAGTAAAACAGCAAAATTTAACAAAACATCACAGATAAAAAACCCCAAAACTGAAACAAAGCTTTCTCTTGCTAACACTAGAACAACTAAAATATAAAAGATGCTCTAAATATGCATCCAGTCTGCTTCTAAAAATACCTAGGATGGTGACAGCAGAAAGTATTTCACATATAATTTATGCTTCTAAGCATGTTTCTAAGTCCCAACCAAGATTAATACGTAGAGAGTAAATATTCATTTTGTAGACAGATGAGACCAAAGGAGGCAATTAATAGGTCTTCCTGCTATGTGGACTTTATTCTACTGCTATCTGTTCATGCTGCCAGAAAGTTCCCTCATTAATCATAGAATTCTTTCTTCTTTAATATAGACACTGTCCAATGGGGGCTTGTGACAGCTTAATGAAAAATTCCTCTTTACATATTTAGATGAAAAATCTGATGTCTTCCTTTTCCCCCTCATAGTGGTTGTTTCTGGTGGGATGCAATGCCATAAATTATATTTGTCCTCTATAATCATCAATCCAATCATTTGCCTTTTCTGTGCTCCTCACTGTTATCCACAATTTTTATGAGGCTCCCTGACATCAGAGAGATCACATTTTGAAGCAATCCAAAACCCCCCACTTCATCACTCTTAATTTGGGGACAACTTTTGGTTTTCCAGTGTTTTGTGGTGGCAGGGGTCTAACTGGCACCGAAATGTGCCATGGCTCTCGGAAACTTCTGTCCTGTGAGAGGAGAGAAGTCCGTGTGAGCACTTGAAAGTTATCCTGAGTGGTTGATAGCACCCTATTGTAGTTAATAACAGCTTTTTCTTCTAGCTGACACATTAGCTTAATTTCCCCAAATAACTCCTTTACTCTGCACTGTACTCCCAAGACATCACAGCTATATTTCATATCACCACCCAAGTGGCCAGTAAAAGACAGAGGCTTTTATGACTTTTTTTTCTTTTTTTTCATAAAGCAAGCAAGTGTATTCCCACAGAGTTATTTAACTTGGTTCTTTGGTACTTGTGAAATGTGATGTACCAAACCTATCTCTTCTGCAGCTTGAAAATTTGCATCCAAGCATTTGTTCTTCCTTTGTCAATCCCCACAACGCTTAGGCATAGCAACTTTTCTGTCCTTGGTGGTGTTTAACCATCAAAATAAAAATACAATAGGTTTGTGTGATAAAAATACAATAGAGTTGTCCTTTTCTACAAGCAGGCACACATCCTACTAAATGAAAGTGATCATATTCCTCACAGAGCATTAATTCTACAGCAGTGCTCCAACATCAGCAGCCCCTTTACCTCATGGGGTTACAGGTGATGCATTCGGGAGGAGCAATACCCTGTGTCTGGTTTTCCAAGACATTCTCATCCCAAGAAATTGACATTCCATGTAGATCACATGGCTGAAGTCATGTTCCATCAGATCACAATTTTCATGTGACTTTGGCTTTAAATCTCCTCTGCCTTGCGGACAAATTTTCAATTTATTTTCATTTCTTTTCATCACATTTTAGGAAAAAAAGCAAAAAAGCAAAAAACAAATCCACAAACAAACAAGCAAGCAAACTCCCTCTCACTCATACAAGCAAGATTATTCATTTTCAAAAATAAAGAAGGCAACAATTTAGATTCAGACCTTCTATGTTCCTTTATGTGTTTGAACCTGTTATCACCTGAGTCCATCACACTTAAAATGAGGCAACTACACTGTGCATAATCTACAGAGATGTTGAGTATGTGGTTGCCCTGGCAACAGACAGAAAGTTCAGGAAAAACTTCCTCTCCACCTTTACTTTTTTCTATTACTCCTAATGATCACCAAAATTATATGTTTTTAAGGCTTAAATAAATGACATATTGTAAATCAGGTATATTAAAGCAAAGTTTTTTAGGACTGTTGAATGTCTTGCCATCAATTCAAATAAAATAGGGTTTGTGGCAATAAGATATGTGACAAAATTGATGATTGAGTGTCAGGAATGCAAACGAAATTGCAGTCTTGTGCCTTTCTTCACTTTGGGGAAAAGTGTCTTTGGCAATTACACATAATGCCAATGATTTATGGCATTATCTATACTAAAATGAATATATATATAAAAAATAATATTTCTGGACTAGAAGCTGAGCTTCTAAATGAAAGGCACCTTCTTGGCCTAATATGTATTAGTTACCTGATGAAGTCAAGAAATTTCAAGGTCAACCTTTTAATCAATTTTACAGGATCAGGTTCACCTAATTTTTTTTAATGCAGTCTGATATTGCATTTTAGGCATGGTAATTTAAAACTCACTAGTCTAATGAAAAGACTAAGTGTTTATGCTGCTTCAGGAGAATCATTTCACAGTACATTAACAGTGTTTATATTGGAATCAACTGGAGCACTGCATCTGGCAGGTCATGGGTACAAGGAAATGGACGGGAGCAGAGTTTAGGACATAACAAATTCCTGGGTCCTTTGGACTGTCCAGCTCTGAAATCAGTTTGGCCAATGAATCCTGGCTGTGTCTCCTTGCTTTTAGGCAACAGGAGAAAATGTCCCACATGACAGGCAATATCTTTTCCAGAGTATTCTTGCTGGGATTTGTAGAGGAATTATCCTGGGATTACACATTTTTGAAAGTTGTTCACTCTGCTTCATCCAGAAGTTTCATTTCACCTCAAATAACATGAAAATTTAAATCAAATATAAAGAAGAAAACAATTTTAAGGATTCAAGTGCTCTTGGAAACTGTCTCAGCAAAAAGAACTCACGTGTCTCAGGAATATGCTCTCGTCTCAGGTTATTATCTTGATTTAGGTGTATCTTTCTCAATTCACATCAAGGCTCTATCACATGATGATAATTTGATTTTCTTAAGGTGAAAGAGAGAATAACAGGGGCTGTGCTGCAGCTCAACAAATATTTTAGCATTATTCTCTGAAAGAGGGGAGGCATTTAAAGAGGAAAGATTGCTGCAGCTTGCAGAACAACCTGTGTCCTGGGCATTTTCTTAAAATACACAAAAATCCTACTCAAAGACTTGTTCTAAACAGTAAGAAGGGATTAAACTCAGTGGAAAGAGTAAGCCACTGTTACTTTTATCCCAAATGTTCAGAATTTACCCTTGGAAGGGTATTACTTCTTACCCACCCAAATCAGGCTGGACTGAAAAACAGAGGAAACATGCAATTTATTTTATAAAACACAGGTATATCAGGCAGAAATAAGAGAGGAAGGAGCACATCCACACATTTTAACTGACAACAGGGATGCAATAATATGAAATGACTCTGAAAATGCAATTGAATCATCTGATTCCAACTGAAAAAGATAAACAATTTGTGCAGAGCAGTAGTGAAATCCTGTGAATTTCTTTGGAAATAGTGGTAGGAAATGGCATCTGGAGTGATTAAACATAGGAGACACCCTCTTAAGCGAAAACAAAAAGAAATGTCTTTAAATGCATTGTTTTTGCAGGAATTACAGCCACTTCTGTGAGGCTGAGGTCCTGGAGAAGCTTCTGAGAGTGACTGGTTTAAAAGTGCTGGGGGCAGGAAAAACTGTGACTTCTTGCAGATTTTCAAGGAAACAATTAGCAGTTTATCAAAAAGATTGCATTGTGGCTTTTATAATTATAAACAATAATTACTACAAAGTATTTGTGGTTAAATTTGCCCAGTGTCCAGCAGCCAACTAGAAGAGGATTGAAAACATTTATTTTAAGAGTGTCCTCTTACCTGATGCTGGATAATTCCACTTCAGGCCGTGTTATGTTCTGCTGAATTCAGTGACAAATTCCTGCTGATTTGTTTTCCTTTGCTATGTGCTTCAATTTCAATTTTCATTTGCATTTTTATGGTTTAAGTATTTGCAGAGGGAGTTGAATACATCCAGAAGGCCCACACTGAGAAAATAAAGATTTTAAAGACCATAAGAATATTCACTCTTGCCTTCACCTCTGTGGAAACTTTTGTCACTTAACTCTTTTGCACATGATTGATTCACTGCTAATTAGTTTATACATTTGTGATACTAAGTGTCCCCACTGGGGGTATTAAGTTCACAAATTTTTTACTGATATTAACTTAAGTGGAAGGTACTGAACCTCTTAGAGGACTGAAACTGTGATGGTAAGTCCTGCTGTTGAATGCAAACCAAATAATCCTAAAAAAATATTGGTCTAAAAGACAACGATAAGCACTTGTAATTTTTTGTTTGTTTTTTAATCTTTGAGTTAATCCTTTGTGCTTTCTCGATGTGTTTCCATTTGATATGGTCCTGAGGAGAAAACAGAGCACAGGTGGAAAACTATGCCATGAAGCATTTAATAAAATTAGACTACTTTATCAAATTAAGAGAAATTAAATATCAGTGAAAGTCTTCATGAAAAGAGATCAAATTAAAACAACTGCATAAGCTGCTGCACGGATATTGAAGCTGCAAATAAAATAAGTTGCTGCAATAGACCTTTAAGAAATATTTCCAAGAAAGCATGTGGTGCCAGATAGAGATGGGCCCTGGGAATGTCAGAGGTGAAATAAGAAAGCAAATTAAAGTTTTTATTGTAAATGAGAAGCAACATTCAGATGTTAATAATCAGGAATGGGCAATGCAGAGGTAAAAATAAAAGCAGTATCTGTGCTGGAAGTTGAAAGAGTAATGTGATCAGAATGTTGTTAAGAAGAGGGCAGAGATAATGTGATGAGAATTTACAAAGCCAAAAATAAATTAAATGTGTGATCTTTGGACAAAGCAAATATGCTGCCACATGAACCCTGAGGAGCACTCTTGGAGTAGCTTTCTTACATTTTGGCAAAGGCAGAAAACAAAATCAAACCCATCACATTCTTTTGATTCCACAGTTTAAAGGGAGGAGAGATGTGCAATATTCAGATGATTTGTTACCTATCACACAGCAATTCCTTGACATATTGTTGAGTAAGAAACGATTGACAGTCCTTCAATGTTTATTACTTAAAAAAAACCCCAAAACCAATCCCTATCAGAATATATTGGTGTCAAAATAAAGCTTGTGAACAAAATATCAAGGAAAGTGAGGAAAGGAAGAAAATAAGACCCATGAATACCACTAAAAGAGTTTGCACTTTCCCCTAAGCCTCTCTAAACATAAATCTGAAGTCTTTTTCTAAGTTCTTGTTTCCCAGTCTTCTCCCATTGGATCTTAGTCCAAATTCCTTTAAGAAACTCTATGTCACTGGTGCTCTGAGTGCATTTGCATGGTGGGGAAAAAAATAGGCAAAACTCCTGGTCTGAAAAGGAAATACAAGCAGAGGAAGAAAGAAAAACTAAATAATTAATACGAATATACAAATTATACATATGACTGATATCCACACTGAGAATCTCTAAAACCATTCTGCCACAATTACATTTATATTAAAGCCCTTTCACACTGCCACAGAAGCCTCAGTGTAAACCCCTTGTGCCCGTGATTTCTGAGAGAACACGATTCGGGGTCCATGATGCTGCAAATTAGAGTGGCACTTGTTAAAACAGCAAGATTTGGCTTCATGAAACAAGGAGGTGGCATTAGCAAGTGGCCTGAAGCAACGAATCTCGCTCGGAACCCGAAGCACAGCAGCACTCTGCCAACACAAGCTCTGCTGCTGAGAACCAGCCCCTCTCTGGCTCAGGTTGCTCTCCATATTTTTGTGTTCCTTTACAGCTGAAGAGGGAAATGACAAGACCAGGATAATTCTTACAAAATCCTACACCTCCAGGTCAGCCTCGGCTCTGATAACAAATTACAGTTTTCCGCTCGTAACTCTGGATCCAGAATTTAGCCTTTATATTATTACAATACTAAGAGTGATGCAACCCTTGCAAATACAATTTCAGAGCATTGGCAGGGGTCTTAAAGATAATGTGAACATGATGACTGTGAGGCTGTGAGCTATGAAGCATGGCTTGTGGCACAGGAAATTGGATGGTGACACCAAAGCAGACAGCAGTGTTCATTCAGCCAGATATTGTGAGAGTAAAATGCCATCAGATCTGTAAATAGAGTTCATTTTTCAACCTCAAACCCACATTACTATACATGCAAGGATATATATATATGTATATATATATATGTATATATACACATACCTATATACACAATATGAATAATTAATAATACCTAATGAGGGAAAACCTGTACGTATTGTCATATGTATATTACATAAATGTTCATACACATATATGTGTGCACAGATAAATTTATTATTTTGGACAGGGCTTGGAGAAACCTGGTCTAGTGGAAGGTGTCCCTGCTCATGGCAGGATGTGGAAAAAGTTGAGCTTTAAGATCCCTTCCAATTCAAACAATTCTATGGTTCCCTGACGTGAGTAGGTTCAGGTTGCCATCACAAACCTGGGTTTCTTGGACAAAACCGTTTCAAGCAACTGTAATTTTCAAGAATCTGAAACAGTTGAATTATGGGAAAAATGGTGACAACTGAAAATATATAAGAATTGAGATTCATAAACGCTACAGACCTACATTACAATGCCCCATTATTCTTCAGCCTTCAATTACCACAAGAATAAAATCAGATGCTCCAAGTGTTTTCTTTTGTTATGCCAATTTATAAGTTATTATTTAAACACAGTGTGCTGAGTTATCTGATTATAATTCTTCATCTTGCATTTTAGTCTGTTTTCCCATTCAAGTTCACCGTAAAGTAAAAAATAATAAAAAAAAAAGACTGAAATAACTTACTGAGAAAGATTTTATACAGGGATTATTCATCAAGTCCTGTTTGCATAGTTGTGAGCAGGATTTTGGTGTTTAAATACAGGTATGAAGAACTATTTTAGGTAGTGTAGTGCAACCCTGAGGTTGCAGGAATTATCTACTACTCCTGCACTAAAGTTTTGCATCTGGGACATCCACAGTGACACCAAACACCCATGCTGGGCAGCTGAACTTCTCCCAGGGTGTCTGCTTAGTAAAGCCAGTCTAAACAAGTCTAGGGTTTAGATTTTAAGCTCCAGTAATAGCTGGCTGTAAAGGTGCCTGTTGCCTTAGACCAATTATATTGCTTCTTTGTGTAAACCCTGATTCCTGAACCACATCTTCATTTTCCCCATCAGAAGCTGCCTTAAGAAATGAACTTTTTAAATTTGGTTGTTGTCCTTGGTAGCACTAACTGTGTTTTTTGGGTTTTTTTGGGTTTTTTTGTCCCAAAATCTGATTTGTTTGACAGACACTGTTTGTCCCAGTGTTTCTGGGGCTACGTTGGAGCTGACCCAGATGGTCAGGTTGGAATTGTCCTCCCTACAGTCTCTGTATGTGGCAAAATGCAAAGTAGGTGCAGTGGGCAAAGTCAGTGCAGACAAAGAGAGGATGTTCCTGACACAAAATGGGTAAGATTTCTGCAGGACCAGCCTCTGCTGCTGCTGACCAAGTGAGCAAGACCTGAAACACTGTCCATGTAATTTTATCAAGGGGAGTAGAAAAGCTCAAGCTGCTTCCCCTGGTCTTCTTGAGCAATCCTCTCTTGCTCCACTGGACCACTGTTGGAATAAAGCTCTCCCCATATGACTTTATTCCCCACATCACTGGCAAACAGTCCCATGCCAGTCTTTGAAATATCCATAACTACATTTGGCCCATTATTCTACATTATTCATGCACATTTTCCGCATTTGCTAGTCTCGTCCTCAAACTGTAGTGCCAAGGAGCTTAATTCCAGGACTTGACTATTTCTCTATAAATCTGCTCTAAAATGGATGACTTAACATCTTTGATTGCTTGTTGCAATGCAGCTTATGAAGCATAATATCGTTTGGAGTCTCACAGCCCTGACACAATGTGTGCATAATGTACTGTAAATCACCTGTGCAAAGCCCTTGAGATAGAAAAATTGCAAGCAGGCATGGGGAGCAGTGCGCTTTCCTAACTCCCTCAAGTCTCTCCAGAGGGATATTTCATTATGTCAATCCAGGCAACGTGAAGGCTAAGAGCTGAACCATGCAGTTGCTACCTTCAATTATTCACAAATCCACCGCAGAACACGCGGAAGTGGCTGGCAGCCTTGTGGGAGCGCCGCTGTGGCGGCTCTGCTCTCCAAGCTCAGGTTTTCATACCTGGTGGATCCATTCAGGTTCCTTAAAACAGATAAATTATTTAGTGTTCTCTCTCCACACCCTGTTGTTGCAGCTGTGCTTCCTCCTTCCACGCTCTTTGAGAAAGTTGCCTTTGGCAATATTTCTTTCAGTTTTGCTAACTTCTCCACAGGCAAACAGCAAGAAATAAAAGTGGACACAGGACTTCAAAACATCAACTTATTGGTGTTTTAGAATCCAGTGAATTGTGACAAAAAATTAGCCTATGGTTCATACGACCACAACATCACCTTATGAACAAGAAGACTACACAAATTCAGAAAATTGACACATTATTTTATGTTATTCTAATTCCTGTAAAATACGACAGTTTAAAATGTGTCCTGAGCTGAGATCACCCTTGGCCTTTGTAGGTATGCATGTAGGCTCTAACTGGCAAAATATCTTTGTAATCTACCATGAGAAGTACCATGTAAATATCTCCTAAAACTTGTTTTTCAAGTAACAAACAGGAGAAATGAAAATAACGTAATTAAACGTAATATTTATTGTGGACAACCATGGTTGAAATTCTTGATTAAACTTACAAGTTGGGTTTTTTTTCCTATGCAATTGCTAACCTTCATTTTGGTGAAGAATTAGGCTTTTTTCTCATGTTCATTCCTTTTTCTTAATGACTGAGGATCTTGCATGGTTCTACAAGCTACACACTCCTTCCCCAGAGCATTTCTTCGCCTAATTGCTGAGAGAAGACATTTGTCTGTACCAAGGCTATGGCATTCATGGAAATGATGGGAAATAAATCCAAACCTTCTTCAATGTCTGATGTAGCTGGCCAGGTGAGACTCTCGGCAAGAGAAAAACCCACAGACCTTTCCTTTTAGAAAATGTGATAAAAACAAATGTCAAACACCAACGACTCAAGGTCTTTTCCAGACATGTTATTCCTTACCCTTAACTTGGCGCTTCCCACTTTAAAAAAGCTTCAGACTTCTGTTTGGGCTTGCTTTGCTTGTTTTCCTTATTTATTCAATTATTTGTTTTAATCTGTGATATGTTGACTTGTATATTTTCTACAACTTTGGCAATCTTGTGTTCTTACACAACGTCTTCTTCTAGTAAGTCTATTGCGTGAGTAGACCCTTCACAGTTGATCTTTCAGGCATCTCTGATCTTAATGTCTTTGGCAATCTTTTTTTAAAGCTATGTGCTTTTTCTTTCAGATGAACAAGGATGTTGGTCCTGACACTGTTTAGCAGTCACCGAGTAGATGTATCTTCAATACAAGTTTTTTTTAAAATTTTTTTTTATGTGTTGCAGTGTGCATTTCACGGTCAAAGAAATAATTCTCTACTTACGTTTCCTTTATTTTCATGATCCTTCAGGACTGTTTATTGCCATAGTTATGCACTTAGCTCTTCTTATTTGTTTATTTTTTTACTTTTTTTAGCATAAAGGATTTATAAGCACATTTGCAGACCTATTTTTCACCTGCCTGAACACCTTGCCCTTGTAGCCAACAGTAAATGTCAGAATATATGGAAAATTCTAAGGCAGGTGACACCTTAAAGCAGTGGAGGTCTGTTTAGGCCAGGTAATTTAGCATGCCAGATCAGAAGAGCCGTGTCTGCAGGGCAGGACTCTCGCGGCTTAAGGACAGACAAACGGCACACATGTGCAGTGAGGACAGTTTAAGAGATCAAGACTTCCACTCATCTTTTATTCTGCAAGCCACTGCATCATGAGGATGTTGCAGGGATGCAGGGTGTGAGATAATTGTGCTACTTAGAACACCTACGTGTAAGTCAACATTTGTGGGGGCGCCCTAAGAGTTCAATTTCGGCTGAATTACGGCCTTTTATTTTTTAGCAGGGTTTATTGCTGAAAGGCAATGAATGCAGAGAAATACACAAATTGATTTTACATTGTATTTCTCCCTGAGATATGCTTCTGCACAATATATATGGGCTGCCCTTTAAGAGGTTATAAAACCCCTCATGCTCTGTTAATAGAAAATAAACGAAGTGACTGCAAGTATCCCCAGGACTTTGCAAGTGCTATTCTTTAATGCAAAGTTAAAAAATAAAGCTTTTTTATACTATACTTATAAGCCACCACTAGAGAACTTCCTGGAATACTTTCCCTTTCTGCCTCCCCTCCTCTGCGCCTTACTTCAATCCATGTTGGGTTTCTTTTTTTCCTCCTTATATTACGTGAGTGTGAAATCCCACACCTGTGCACTGGCAGGGTTTTGGGAGCTCTGCATTTCCTCACCTGTTGTGTAAACATGAAGGAGAGTAGATTGCTCTCTGACTACTTGATTACAGGTGTTGATTATCAGATTAAACGAAATTCTGTCTGCTGCTAAGGAAGCCTTTTCTTGTGCAAGGGTTGGCGTTCACGGCCTCTTTGCTTGGGTTCCCACCCAGAGCTCGATCAGCATCTCAGTCTGCATTTCCACACTGCAGCCTGCAAACTCCTCAACACTAGAATGCTGATTCAAGCACAGTGATCTATAATCACTTCTGGTACCGTAAAAGTCTTTATTCAGAAAGGTTATCACAGACATTCGCAGCCTCTCCTGGTTTCGTTTGTTTGTTTTTCTCAGCTCTGCAAGCCACAGCGCCTAAAATCTTCTTCAGTCACAATTCTTGGCACATCCCTCCTTGTGTTCATCCCTTGGTGTCTCCTGCTCTGATGGCTTTTTGATGTTTCAGTTGCCGTTCCCAAGGAGTTCTCTTATTTCTGATTAATTTGTGCTGATTCATTTTAGCCCTATCATTCCACCCTTCCCCACACATTTGCTCCTTTTTATTACATTTCCCTGTTCACGAAAATCCATTTATATTCCTAAGGAAAAAAAAAAAATCCCCTTCCTTTCACTTATATTACTGCAAATGCTTTTTTCAGTACACAGAACTGATACTCCTGGTCAATGAAACCACTGCCTCTTAGATACAATTTTATAAAAGCTGTCTGAGGGACATAACCACCCTCTGGATGAAAAATACAGCAGTATTTTTCTATTTCAGCTGCCAGGGGTTTTGGGGTAGTTTTGCTAGTTATTATTTATAGCTCCTATTTTTAATTTGTTTGTTTTATTTTGTTTCGTTTTTTGTTGTTAAAAAATCTTGAGGTTGCTAAGCCAGATTCTCAGCTGGGGTAAACTGTGCTATTTTCATTTAGCTCGGAGAAGTCTGTTGATTTATGCAGTATCTGGTCTAATTTCTGTCTTTAGCAGACTAAGTGCTCTTGCAGTATGAACCTGAGTTTTGCTCTAGCTGTGGAATTTATGGACGCCTAAAATTAGCTTGGAAACTGCTTATGGTTAGTGCCACACTCTAAGTAATTGTGCTATACACTTCAATTTAGCAAGGGTCTGCTACAGTTAACATCTAAAATAGGAAAATCATTGTAAGCCATGGGTGATTGTGCTGATCTGAGCTACATAAATATTATTTTATATTTAAATATAATATTTAAATATTAATTTTTGGTGCAAAGTGATGGAATAAGTGAGGGATAATTAACATGAATTACTGAATTATATGACTTTATTGATCCCTACTCCTAAGTATCAAACTAAGCATTTGACAGTTGAACTGGTAGAGAAAGTGTGTCTCTGCTGAAATAAGTTTACTTTAATCTTGTCTGATTCTGAGGGAAAAACATGGTAAATCAAAGGAGGTTTTTGTTAGTTGGTTTGTTTTTCTTGTTTGTTTGTTTGTGGGATTTTATATTTATTTTATTTTATTTTATTTTATTTTATTTTATCTTATCTTATTTTATTTTATTTTACTTATTGTCTCTATTTGAGAGTTTGGGAAACAACGGTAACAGTTCTCCAAAGAGAGCTAGGTGGCACCTTGCACTTAGTTTGAAAGTAGGGCATTTATTCCCAAATATTACATAATCTGGAGTTATATTCAACAAATTCTCTTGTAAAAGGGAACAGAGCATAGGTGAGGCTAAAGATTGATAAAACGATGCTTCTAATATTGCATCATAACCAGATGCACATCGTTTGTCTGAGATGAGGTTTTCTGGGTATCGTTTTATTATAAAGTGCCCCTATTACTTTCTCATAATTTGTTTTCATTTTGTTACTTAAATAAAATCCTTTAGTTTTATAATTTCTTTACTTCTACTCTGTGAAGTGCAGAAGACAGAAAAGGAGAAGTTTCCAGGTGTAGGCCCTATTATATAGTAGGAAAGAAGAAAAAAAATTGAAAGGCATTCTTTCTTTCTTTAGTACGATAAATATCTTCCTTCCAGGTTAAAATATAATTATTTTTCATAGAATCAGAGAATGGTCTGGGTTGGAAAATCATCTTGTTCCAGCACCCTGCCATGGGCAGGGACACCTTCCACTCTCCCAGGCTGCTCCAAGCCCCGTCCAGCCTGGCCCTGGACACTGCCAGGGATCCAGGGGCAGCCACAGCTGCTCTGGGCACCCTGTGCCAGGGCCTCCTCACCCTCTAAGGGAAGAATTTCTTTATTATATCTGATCTTAACCTTCTTTCTGTCAGTTTGAAACCATTCTCCCTTGTCCTGTCACTACACGCTCTTGTAAATTGTCTCTCTCCATTTTCACTTGAGTCTTTACCACTACATGACATTTGTTACAATCTTTAAAACAACTGTTAAAGTATTGCTGAAAAAGGTGTCCTTTCTGGTTGTTTTCACCTGCACAGGAAGACAAAATTATGTTTAAGGCAGGTAATTTTCCTACAGTCTTCTGGTGAATCAGTAATGATTCTGTGTCTTGAACATTGCTGTGTAAACTGAAGGTTGTTGCATTTACTCATTTTAGAGAAACAATACTTTTTTAGAGAAAGAATTTTTTTTTTTTGCATTACTGCACAGATAGGAATTTTATGGAACTGTTGCTCCATTGGCAGTGTTGTGTTGGCATCAACACTAAACCATATTGCAGGATATAGTGCGTTAGAGGCATCTGATTCCCATGTTACCAGCAAGGAGACATCTGGTTCATGACTTTTAGCATAGCATGCCTCTTGGTGCAGCAACAGCATCCTAAATCAGGCATGACAGAAGCTCACACTTGGAGACCAAAAAACCCATTTGCAGTATCGCTAATTTCTAATTGTGCGTTAAAACCCAAATGGATTGCATTCGCAAAATGATAAATGAGTTTAAATCAACACCAGCCTGAGATGTCCAATTTGGAGAAATTAAGATTTTATTCACTGGGGAGTTCCTACCTTAGTCATTGAGGCAATGTCTATCGTGGCCTGTATATCAAGAAACCAGTTCTACTTCAGGAACTTATGCTGTGTGAAATGAAGATTAAAACAAGGCATTGTTCTCCATCACGGAGTTTGGTATGGCTTCCTGTGCAACAGCTCTGAGAAAGCTCTCTGGGTATTGATGGTCTGAACAATCTCTCTCCAACAGTCTGACCCTGTTCCTGTGAAAATATTCTCGAAGCATTTCCACGGAGACTCTGAGATAAAATGACTCTGAGAAGATAAGATTCCTAATGCGTCACCCAGTGGGTCCAACTTTAATTTCCTGAATAGATATCTCTCGCACGAGGTGTAAAGCTACAGAGGGCTGTTGCTGGAATCACTTTTTTCTGATTGCATTATGAATGATGACTATTGCCCCACCAAGGAGCCTCACTATTTAGATGACCAGCTGAGACACAAGGAAAGGGAGGAAAAAACCCACATCTAGACATTTCAGTGTGGGTTATCACATATATGAACAAACCCCTCTCCAATGTAAAATCCAGCATGATGAAAACTCACCATGACCCTCAACATGATACACCTCATAAACATAAATGACAAAGTCTATCAAGTTAACTGATTACTATAAATTATTGACATGGATGTATTTATTGCATACAATTAAACTGCTCTTACTTTATGCTGTAAAGGACTCTTACAGGTTTACCATGATGGCTAATTAATTTACAGCCCACTTTGCAGATTTATGTTGTGTTGCTTACCAGTGCACAGAGCAAACAAGACCTGCAGAAACAGGAATCATGATACATCTTGTTTTCCATTGCTCCAGGGTCTAATTTTTTTCCCATTATCATGTAGACAGCCAAGGAGAGATGAGAAAACCTTAAAAAAAAAAAAAAGAAAAGAAGAAGAAAAGGTGGTTTGCCTTCAGTTATTTCAATATCCAGAAAACGTGAATTATGTCTAGATCTAGCTAGGTTGGATGGGGCTTAGAGCAACATGGTGTAGCTGGAATTGTCCCTGCCCATTGCCAGGAGTTGGATTAGATGACCTTGAAAGGTTCCTTCCAACCCAAAACCCTCTATTAATCTATCACTGGATTTGTTTAAGGCCACTTGATTGGAAGCAGGTTGGAGAAAGTTCACCTAGTTGAAGATGTCCAGCTGTGGCAGGGATGCTGGACTAGATGACAGATAAAGGTCCCTTCCAATCCAAACCATTCCATGATTCTAAGAATGGTGGGAGATGCCCCATCCCTGCAAACATTCAAGGTCAAGTTGGACAGGGTTTTGAGCAATCTGGTTTAGTTGGAATTGTCCCTGACCATGGCAGAAATTTGAAACGGATGACTTTCAAGGGTCCCTTCCAACACAAACCACTACAGGATTCTGTGATTTTCTACACAGCAGGAGCCCATTCCACAGCCCCAAGTGCTTCTTTGTCCCTGACCAATGCTGGTGAAGGCAGAGCATGGAGGGATGGGACTGGCAGGATTCCCCTATTTCACATAGCTGGATCTTCTCCAGCACTTCAGGTGAGCTTCAGCATGGCCTGGGGGCACAGGCTCCCACTATGTCCTCTCCTGCTGACCTCTCCTGCTGTGTCCTTTCGGGCAGCGGATGGAGATCCCTAATGGTTCCTCCGTCCAAAGGATCTCTGTGACCAACACAAGAGCAAAGCCGTGTTCAAAGGCCAAGCATTGGATCAGGGTCAGGGGCTGGCAGCCAGGAGTCAGGAGGAAGAGAAGGAGGAGGAGAGTTAGTGGAGAAAAGCCTAGCTGAAACCGTAATGACAAAGACAGCAGGAAGCCAAGCCCGTCCTGGACGTTCCAACCTCCTGCCATAGTATCAGCATTCCTGCCTGAGGCCAGACTGCGTGTCAGAGCAGAGCTAAGGGCACGCAAATGAATCCGTGGAGGAGGAGAAGGGAGAGAAAGAGGAGGAGATTTGATAGAGAAGACCCTTGCTGGAATCCTAGAGAAAAAGAGGTAGAAGCCAAGCCCACCCTTCTCAGAAACCCTTGACCCTCCAACTTTTTGCAGTATCATCAGTATCAAACTCAGAGGCCAGCCTGCTCAAGGAGATGACCCACAAGGTGCTGTGCTGGCTGGGATCAAGACCAAGATGGCCAAAATCAATGAAACTATGGGCTGGCAACTCCTGGCTGGTGCTTCAACCAGCCCTGACTGTATGGACCTCTAAAGCCAACCTGCCTGAGGAGCCTGTTAATTAACATCTCTGGTCTGATGAGCGAGGGGACATTCTGAAGACCATCCCAGTGCTCCCTCAGCTGGAGGGGCCCTGGCTGGAATGAGAGGAATAAAGCCAAGAGGATAGTGCCAGGCTCTGTTCTGTAGTGCCAGGGACAGGATGGGGAGCAGGGGCCATAAAATAAAGCACCACAAGTTGCACCCCAGCAGGAGGAAGAACTTCTGTCCATGGAGGGGCAGAGCCCTGGAGCAGCTGCCCATGGCGGCTGTGGAGTCTCCACTGCTGGAAACTTTCCAAACCCACCTGGATGGGTTCCTGTGTTCCCTGCTTTGGGTGACTCTGTCCAAGGCCACCACTGCCTTGGGCAGCCTGGTTCAGCAGTTACAATAAAGTCTTTAAAGTCCATTGAATAAAAATGGTATCTCATCGCAAATGAAAACACATTTTCTTTTATCCTCCTCCTCTAGCATCACCACAAATAACACACTTTTACATCTTCTACCACCATCCGGAGGGAAATGGCTGCCTGGAGGATGTTGATTAAGGCAGGAAGACTAAAAAATGAGTGGTGTTTGCACTGAAATGTCTACAGTTCATGATCAAATCATCTCCTGCTTGTTTTTTTTTTTAATTTGCCAGACTGGGACATCCTGCAGAGGGAGCATTTGGGAAAGACCTTGTCTTTTTTTAAGTTGCCATCATCGTCATCATCATCAAATGTTGTGGAATACCAGCAACAGAGAACACCATTTAAACTAAAAGTAAAGATTTAGACTCAATATAAGGAGAATATTTCATACAATGTGGCTGGAGAGGCCCTGGCACAGGGTGCCCAGAGAAGCTGTGGCTGCCCCTGGATCCCTGGCAGTGCCCAAGGCCAGGATGGACAGGGCTTGGAGCAGCCTGGGACAGTGGAAGGTGTCCCTGCCGTGGCATGGGGTGGCACTGGATAAGCTTTAAGGTCCCTTCCGACCCAAACCTTTCTGTCATTCTCTGATTCTACACTCTGAACAGGCTGCCCATCACAGCAGGAATGTGTACGTCCTTTTTAGGACACATTCAGAGTTTACGAGGGATGAGAAACTAGCCATTTAAAAAAATTATAGTTCTATGTCATTGCCTTAGTGCTTTTACACAGTAGACAAAGTAAATTGAAATTTCTTTCAGCATTCCTACCAGCAAAATGACTCCTCATATTTTACTATAGTTACCAATGGAAGTATTGGCTAACCTATTCTTTATTAAAATGTTCATTTTCCTTGTACTGCAATGCCCCTGGCCTTGGCATATTTCTTGTGAGCTGCTGCTGGAAAATTCTCTGTGCTTGGCAGAAATCAAGAATTTATGATGTGCCTCTGAGCAGCACTGAAGCAAACAGCAAAAGCTGTTATCTTTAGTGCACTTTTGCAAGGCTGTCTGCTAAAATGTGCGTTTGATCTGAAATTCTGGTTCGTGTTTCAATATTATTTTGATCATTTACTGGGGAAAAAAAAAGAAAAAGGAAGGAAGGAGGGAAGGAAGGAAGGAAGGAAGGAAGGAAGGAAGGAAGGAAAAGAAAGAAAGAAAGAAAGAAAAAGAAAGAAGGAAAGAAAGAAAGAAAGAAGGAAAGAAAGAAAGAGAAAGAAAAAGAAAGAAAAAGAAAGAAAGAAAGAGAAAGAAAAAGAAAGAAAGAAAGAAACAAAAAGAAAGAAAGAAAGGAAGGAGAAAGAAAAAGAAAAGAAACAGCAGAAGCAAAAATCCACAGACCAGCATAGTATTCAGGAGTGGAATGATCCCATAAAGCACAGATCAAATGTTTCTTATCTGAGAGGTGTTTTAAATAAAGTAGAAAAACAAGGATGAATTGCCCTTGGCCTTGCTAAGCCAGGCTGTGATGCGTAGCATACGCCTGGGCTTCCATTATTATGCTGACTTTGGATAAGATCAGGACCTATGTCTCCAAACCTGTGACAGCCTTGGTTCTGGGGAAAATGTGTACAGCTGAAGTCACTGTTGCAGGCACACAGTGCAGATAAACACCCATGGGGTGTCTGCTAAATAATTCTGCAAATGAGCCCACAAGAGTGACTTCGTTGGGAACAGCTTTAGTGCAAGTACATTTTTCAATGACACAAAGTTTGCATCCTAGAAATAATTCAGCTTTTTTTGCTTACTCACCTTATCCTGCTGGCTGCATGTGGAAGGTGGTGTTTTAGAGTTGGGATTTAAAAGGTGAAGTTTCCTGTTAGCAAAATGAAGTGGTCCCTGACACACTCTGGAAAAGACTGTAGATCAAATTCCTTATCTTAGTTTATTACAGCTGGAAATGTTGTGCTTTTTCTATGGGAAAATTCTCCACAGTGCCAGATGAAGTGTTTTTCTCCCAAAGTGTTTTGGAATGGTATCACACTACCACAGTTTTACGAAATACTGCAAGGTAGATGAGCAACCTGGTCTAGTAGAAGGTGTCCCTGGCCATGGCAGGGGGTGGAACTGGATGAGTTTTAAGGTCCTTTGCAACCCAAACAATTCTATGACTCCATGAAATGTGTTTGCTCTTTCTGGGCCTGATCCTTCTCACACAGATGATCATAAAGTAAGTTTAACTCACAAGTGGTCAGTAATCTCACATGACAGAATTAACTGAGTCCCAGGCTGTATCTTTAAAGCAATCCACACTTACCTCATTAATGATGAAAGCTTTTCTTAAGAGGGGCATTTTCAATTACTGGGGGAGTAGTGGTATTAAAAAATAAAAATAAAAAACCAATTCACCAAAAGGGTTATTTTTAAATTGAGGTCATTGAAATGAATTAAAAACCTCCCATTTAATTTAGTGAGGTTTGGCTCACACTATTAAATTTTGGTGGTGGTGGGTTTGTTATTTGTTTTGGGGTTTTTTTCCACAGAGAATCAAGTCCAAAGTTTTTCTGGAGGCTTGGAATGCTAAATAATTTGTTCCAGCACTTAAAGCAGTTCACTGACTGCCTAAATTACTTTTTAATGCTTCAGTATAGCTCTGAAAATAGGCTGGCTGATTTATCAGTAAATGCACCTTTGTTGACAGCTGTTGTCCTTTATGCACTACTATTTTTTATAATGGTTTTCCTCCTTCTAGATGATTATATGTCACAGTACCCTAGCTTTGGTAGCATATGTCCTGATATAAAATAAAATATGTTCTGGGGAAAATATATAATTTTCCAGTGACTAATTCTGACCTGCAAAACTGGCTTCAGTGACCATGCCTGCCTTGGTGACTAGGACACAGAAATAACCTCAGCAAATGAGGGCACTATATATATGTATTTTATCCAAACAAATGGAAACTTAAAGGCAAAGTTCTTAGGAGCATATAATGATCAAAATACAGGCTGTCTTTCGAAATTCTTGCTAGTCAAATTCTTAGAGGAATCTGCTGCAACAGTGGCTTGATGATTTGTGAGTCATTTATTTTTCCTTGCTTGTTTTTGAAAAATTCCTTTTCAGAATCCTTAATAATCCTCCTCCCTCTTTTTTTTTCCTGCCTCGCTTTTGCAACCATTCTGTTGAACAGCAGCTAGAGTTTGATTTCTAATGAGATCATTTGCCATGATTTATAGCTTGTTTTTTCTTAAGCCAGAACCTCTCACATTGACTCATGCTGGGTATTATTAGATTGCTCAAATAGCCGTATTGAATTCAACCAGAATACTGAAGGACTATGTTTCTACTCAATGAAAAAGCCAAGTACAGCAGAAACCATCCCTGTTTAAATTCCTTCTGTGAAGCATTACAAAATTGAGATGCAAAAAGAAAGCTAGAACCCATTTAGAGAATTCCTTGACATCTGAGTTAATTCCCACCATTTCCAAGCATTAAATACCGTGAGATGAGGTGCGCACATTAAAAAATTGGCCCACAGATTTTTTTCTGCCTGTGGTGAAATTTATGTTTTCTTATCTCCTCTCAATCGATCAAACAACTCAGTCTCGCACAGGATATTGTCTCTTGCCTCTCCACAGCAGAACCCTGCAAGTTAGACTTTCTTTTGTGCCCGTATTTAGCTGTCTTCACTGAAGAAATAGTGTCACCCTTATCTGTGTTTTAGCTGGAACAGGTATTAAGGTCTATGTGTTTATTTTAGTTTACTCACTGTTTTGCTTTTCTTTTTCAACCATTTGCCACCTAATGTCGGCAAAATATAAGGAATAAAAGGTTGGTCTGTGAAAATGTTTTCAATTTAAAACTCAGTGTACCTGGCATAGGAGAAGAAATAAACAATAGGTATGACTGGGGAGAGGGTCAATTCTCTTATTCAATTTTTGAGCTACTCTGAAAGGAAAATTTCAGCATTTCTGAAAACAGTGTTCCAATGTCTTAGTGCACTATAATAATTGTCAAAACCCAAGTGGATAAGATTTTGAGGACATTTTTGCAAATAAAATGCATTCTTAATGCATTTTTTTCCAGTTTAAGTCTGAAATAAGAACCCAGTATATTGATCCAAAAGCCTCTTTCAAGGGAAATAAACGGCAAGTAAACATGTCATGTATACCTGCTGCCAATGGCCTTCATGCTAAAACAGGGTAATTTAGATCGATATTAGGAAAAGGTTCTTTATTCAGAGAGTGGTGAGGCCCTGGCACAGTTTTCCAGAGAAGTTGTGGCTGCCCCTGGATCCCTGGAAGTGCCCAAGGTCAGATTGGACTGGGGGTACCCTGGGATAGTGGGAGGTGTCTCTGCCCATGTCAAGGGGTGGGACTGGATGAGATTCAAGGTCCTTTCCAGCACGATTCTGTGATCATGATTCTGTGATTCTGCAACAATCAAAGCTACACTGAAAAAAAAACCCCAAAAACCAAGTCTTATCTAAAAACAAGTCAGAGGGATTTAAAAGAGTAAAAGTTACTGATGTTTTGCACTTTAAATCCTAAAAGGCATGGAGCTGCTATGCCCATTGTGATGTTTTCCCTTTTGTGCACTGAAGGCTGAATGAACAGATGTATCAGGCCAGATCAAAAACCAGTCTACTACAGCACCAACATCCTGTTTCCTCTCATGTTCTCTGTTGGATATTTGGAGAATAAACAGGTATTATTTTTCAGTTCACAACCAAACTCCATACGTAGGGTCTGCTTCTTGAAACATTTAGCCACCTGTGGTACCTGCAGAGATGGTTTCAGAGGTGAATTGTTAATTGGATCCCAGAAGATTACCAGTGGTTTTTCAGATCTTAAATTAGTACAGTAATTTACAGCTGCTGCTGACTTGCTGTCTGCAGTAGAGATGGGATAGGGGAAGGTCTGGTTTACAAAACAAGAATAAATTCCGCGGGATGCTGGCAGCAGCAAAGGCTGGATGAGCAGATGGGATTTCCTGTGCTGCCTTCCAAGGGTGAACACCCATCATACTCCTGCTCCCCAGGCACAGGGACATCATTTCATCCCACCTCCCCTTGCAGCTCAGCCTTTGGGGTCCATTCTCTGCTGACGTGATCTGCGACAGTTCTTTGAGCTGAAAAAAATCTTTACTACTTGGCAAGGTATTCCCTTCCAAACCAGAATTACTTATTTATTTGTCTTTGTATTTGTCTTTGTTTAGAAGTGAAACCACAACCCCCAGCTTAATTTCTCACTGCCAAAGTTATTTCTAATCCTCTCACCTGCACTGCAGGATAGGATGTAGAATTCAATTTATACCCTCTTCACTATTTCAGTACATTAAAGCTGAGTATCAAAAGATACCTTTGCTTTCTATATAAGAGTGCAGTCCACAGAACTGTAATCTTTCTTCTATTTATTTCTTCTTTTTATTCCACCTATTCTACAGTTTTTTAATGTAAAGCACGTTAATAAAACCGCCCTTCAAAAAATTCTTATCTTCCAATTCAATAGCTGTTGGAAAAAGATATTTGGAATTATTATTGCTGAAAAATATTTGGCATAATAATAATATTTAAAGAATGTTTAAGGCTCAGTGTATGATTTACCCTCTTTTATTTACGCTTTCACAAATTTCAGATGAACTTTGGACTGAGAAACACTCTAAGTTACAATATAAATATGGAATAGAAGGTAAAGGTTTAGCTTCACAGTATTTTAATAAAGTGGCATTGAATTATACTGAAGAAGTAATATTATGAATAAACAAAAAAGAAATTTTTTCTAATGGAGAAGCTTGTTTTTACATTTAACCAGTACCCCCAAATGGTAGCATTCCGTATCCACTACAGGAAATAGAAAATAAGATTCATAGCCATGAGTTGAAACTAATTTGCAAGACCAGATTTTCATGTTAGTGTTTTTGGAAAGCAACCATTCTTTTAAAATTGAGCAGTAATGTAACATCTTATATCATTTTGATTTTAATTAAATTTTAGCATACACTGGTTTATTTCCTTACATTTATTTTTGCTATCAGTTGATTTGAGGCAGGTTTTGAATTATTATTATTTTCCCCAGTATGATTTTGTTATTAAAAAATTATAAGACTATGTACTGGAAAAAAAAATTTGTAAATGAAAATGTCTTTCTACTTTTAGTCTCTGTGATAGCTTCCTCTAGTAAATATTGCAGTATTAAATACTGAAATGGATAATCACTTATAGAATCAGTGTTTCATATGTGTTTTTCATACAAGAGAATTTGTCACAGTAAGATCTTTGGTTGTCTAAACACGTTATACGCAGAATTTTCTGAATTTCCTCTGGAGGAAACAAACATTCTGCCAGAGGGAGAAAAAGGAGGCTCAGTTATGTGTAGGATAAAATGAATCTTTGTGTTTAAACCAGATAACTTTGAATGTATGCAAGTTAATGAATATGCAATGCAGAAATACCCTGGTGAAAGGCTGAAACTGCCTCTTACTTCTATGTAAGACCAAAATATTTTTAACATATAGTGCAATTCTTTCCCCCAAAACCAGATCACGCAAATATGTGTAACTACACAGTCTACTGGGTAACAAAATGTTGTTCAGAATCAATGCAGATTTCAGTCTGCACAACAATCTGGGGCAACACCAGCCCTATTAATGGCCAGGTAATTTTATTTCTTGAAATACAACGCAGCAATGTGTCTTTACAGAATCGATAGCTTCTCTGATTACAGCTAGCGTGGCTCTCAAGGCAGGCTGCAAATGCCATGCAATTATACCCCAAGGCACTATTTCTGCCTCTTGTGCCAGCTCTCCTGGAGGCTCAATCATCCAAACATCTCCTCCAAGCTCCAACAGAGACAGGTAACCCATTTCATCCCTAGAATCCAAGGGCTGCCAAGACAGGAAAGACACAGCACCAATAACCTGTGGTGTGTCTTCTAATTAAAAACCTGAGAAAAACTTTAGCTTGGACATCCACCTGCCACCCATTAACACTGTGTTACTGGACTATAAAAAGTAAAACCACAAAAAAATTCCCCTCCTATAAATATCTGCTTGATTCAGTGGAAAGTGACTGCCGTCATTTGTTCCCCTTGAGTGCATAAAAATTGCTGCCTGTTAGCTCTTTGGTTCCTGCAATTTCTAGAGAGTTTTGAAGCCTTTTCTCTGGTATGAAAGTCTCTTTTATGATGAATTATTTTCAGTCAGCCCAGAGATTCAAATTTAAACCGATCGGTGTGCTTATTGCTTGACTCCAAAGATTAAATGAAAACTGAGCTGAGATTAGGCTCACCACTCTGTACTCCAACTTGGTTTCCAATGAAGGGCTAAAAATAGCTATTATTGTTCCACCAGCCTGAAATGGTGGATGGGTGCTTAGCAAGTTCTGTAATAAAGTACACAATTCTCCTTTTTTCCCCCCTTATCTCTCCCCATAATGACATACAGTTCATTTTGTTGCAGTTTATTGGCAGGCATTGTAGATTTGACCAACAAAATCAATACCTAGTGCTGGATCCTGCACATTCACTGGGCAATTTGGAGACTTGCAGGAGTTTTATGTTAAGAATTTGCAGAAGAGACACAGTGCCCTGGTAACTAGAAACAAATCTTAGACCTTAAGCTTATCCCAACTGTAGACAGGAGGAACTGGACAGACATATTAATAATGTCTACTAAAGCATTTTGGACCTGAAAAGTGCACATATATTGTTGCCCTATCTCTATATTCTCTTTCTCTGTCTGTCTCTAGGCTTGACATAACAATTTTTATTTCTTCTTCAGGGAAAAATGCACTTAAATTGCTGTTTCTTCTGTGTTCCATAGTCCTTAGGTCAGTGTTCACAGCATTTTAAAAACGAGTTTTGCTCTTATAACTTTTGAGCTGCCACAATGATTTGTTAGGTCTTTAGCACAAACAGACGCAACAGGTGAAAACGGAAAATATTTAGATTTTTATTTAAATTTTTTTAGGTGAAAATAATTCTTTTCTTTTACCCTCTAGGCTAAAAGCAATTAAATACATAGTTATCATTGGCATTTAATTTTCAAAATTGCTATGAAATATATGCAAGCATGTAAAGGAAGTAACCTAGGGATTCCTATGATTTGTTAAAAATCCTGAAACCTTTTAAAGTAGAAAATATCTGTGTGTGAGAAGATGCTTGTAAAGGAAATAAAGCAGAGCAAGCAGACGGGCAAGCAACATGAGCTCAGGTCATCTAGACAGAGAAACTAACAATAAACCAATGGCAGTGACCACAAAAGTCAAGGGTCACCATGAGAAACTGGTTTAGATTCTGGTTTAGGGTCCAACCTTAGTGAAAAATGGATGGAGGATGGGAAAGTCACAAATCCCCGATTTCAGTAAGGGCTATATTATCAATCTGAAATGCATTCTGCTATATATATTACAATATATATGTAGTATAAAAGCAGATTTCTTTTTCCACGTTGTTCTTCATCAAAAAATTAGCAGAAATGTGGCCAAATTTATCCCACAGGAATTCTTTTCTCAGAGAGTCTGACTGAATTTCAGTGATAATAAAGTCAACATCTCTAAATTTTGGGGTTTTTTCTGTTTCTTTTGTTTCCTTGTGAAGAACAGCAAGTGCTAAACCTCAATATCTACAATGGGTACCTCACTACAGATGCTGATGTTAAACGGTCTCTCACTATGAAATTTATATAGCAAAAGTAACCCATATATAACAAAATATACATAACCCATATGTAGCAAAAGTAACAAAAAAAAGAACAACAAAAAATCCCACAACCCCCACAAACTCCCACAAGTTTGTAGTGAAAGATCCTAACCATCCTTAACTATAGATACATTCTCATATTAAGACATTTTACTTTTCTACAGTTTTTTCCCCCCACACAAAATGTATAACAGAAGTGCATTAATCGATATGGTGTTCAGGTTTATTGCCAAAAGTTTTGTTGCTGCAATTTTGTCATGCATTTTTAACATTTATAGTTGAAATATGGGACACTTTCTTTTCTAGGTAACGCAGGGTGGGTTTTTTTGGTAAGGGTTTAACTTTTTTGCTCTGAGCATATATATATATATATAGCTATCTCACAGTTTTTCTACCAAAGAGACAAAATATTACCAAATTTAAAAAGTGCTGCACTACAAAACAGTGACACATGGAAACGCAAAGATTCTGCCCAGCTGAAATGTGATGGATTCAAGAGAACTGGAATTAGAAAAGGCATTTCCTGGGTTTGTCTGTGACAGCAGGGACATATGTAAAAATAAGAATAATCATCAAAAACTTGCTTTAAAGTTCTGAGTTTTTTATATTTAGGAGCTTTAGAATAGGGTATTAACATGAGGGGCCTCTGACTTGGAAAATCTTGTTTTCATTTCCGCCTGATTGCTTGGATTTAATGACTGATAAAGCCCCCTTTACTTCCTCTATGTGCAAGTTTTCAGAATTACAAAGAGAGAATGAGGTGTGGGCCTTCCTTGTTTTTCTGATGTGCTCATAATTTTACAGTTTTATACTTGGGATTCAAATTTGCTGAGCTCTGGTTTTAAAACGTGTACTTTTCACATGGATAAATGAGGGAAAACAAAAAAACCAAACTGATTTTTGAGCCAAAGTTGGCTTCTCAGATGCCTGGAGGTCCACGTTTTGATTCTCCCCATGGACAAAGAGGCCAGAGTGGTGAGCTCTGTCCAGGAGTTGTAAGCTTTATTCTGTGATCAAATCACTCTAAAATTATTTGTAAAGCAGCCAGGCAGCTACAAGTCAGTGCTGCTGTTCAATGGGAAGTGACTCTGAAAACCATATATATCCATTTTCCACAGGAGTTTAATGGCAAAAATACAGCAAGAAAAAACCAAAAAAAGAGCACTTAGCATAAATCAATTCCCTAAAAAGATTGGCCTAAGTGAGGTCATATTTGGCAACTGTCTTTTGTCCAGAAATTGGAGGGTTTTTTTTCCCCTCCAAGGAAAACAGCTTCTTTAGTAATATTGAACAATTTAACTAAATCTATAATGCATTTTTTTTCTGTTGTGCCCAGATGAACAGAGATCCTCACTCTCTAGAGATAACAAGATTCATGGGTAATATGCAGAAGACTCAAAAGCGAACAAATAAAAAAACTTTCAACTGTCTGTGCTAAACTCAAACTGCTCAGGGCCTCTTCTAGGATTAAACAGAAATTGCCACTATTTTTGAACACAGAATTTACAGAGATTGTGAAGCTTTGCCAAAAACCTGCCCTCTGAATCTTAACCTGCTTCCTCATGGCAATCTATGTGTTTAAAATGCTTCCTCATGGCAATCTATGTGTTTAAACTCCACAGAGGGTACAGAATTTATCTTTAAGTAAATAAATGAATGACTGTTGACTGCATATCGTAATAGAGTTTTCCACTCTAAAGTGAACAACAAAGCAATGTGAAAAATAATCAGTTATTGAGAAAGTACAGACTTTATTTTTAAAAGAATTCTTGAAAAATGATTTCTCAATTTTCTTCTGCTGTCTTCTGCCAACCGATCTGAGGTAAAAAAGATGAAAATAAGGAAAGCAAATTTGAAGTGTAAATGAGAGGCTCAGCCCATCAGAAGCTGAAAGTGTGGGCAAAAAACTAATGTTTTAAGCAAATTCAATTTTTACACAGATGAGACTTCCCTCAACTCAGTGTTGTTACAGGAAAACAAAGACAAAAATTGTGGGCCAAGCCTCCATTAGGCAATGGGTGCTCTTCATGTACGGAATGTTATAAAAAAATCTCCCATCTTTTTTTTTTTTTTTTTTTGGTGCCTTGATTCCTTTTGGTCCCTGGGTTTTTATAATTACTGAATGTTTCATGAATGAAAAATATTTTTTTCATCTCCTTACGCTCTGAATAAGCAGTTATACATCTGCCATGAGTTTGACAAGTATTGAAGAGATTTGCTCCTAAATGTTACACTTCACTGAAGTCAGGAGCACATACAGATCCTTTACTGTGAGTTCATGTAATTTTAATATTTTTTCTTTAATTACTTTGGAAACTCAACAGTTCTGTATGAGTACTTCAAAATGAAAAAATGCTTTTATGTTTTTTTTCACTAAGACTTAGGCAACTTGAGAGATCAAATGAGTCATAATCTGGAATTCACTAAAGGCTTTTCGTTTCTTTCTTCTTTACCAGAGCAACTAATGGAAATTTGTGTCTGTTTAGCTAATGAAAAATACATTTGAAAAAGAGTAAATACTCATCGAAGCAATATGATTAAATTCATATAACAATTTAAAATAAATCATGCCGATTGAGGTCTAACATTACAAAGTAATGCTTCCCAGCCTGCTAAAAAGCTTTCTTTACAGTTAATTCTTGTCTATCTTTTTTTGTATAAGCCTCCATTCTTTTTGATCAGTGTAACTTTTGTAACCATACAGACACTGCTTCTTATGCAAAGCTTTGTATTCAGTGAATTTTTATATCATGTATTCACTGCTATTTAGTTGTTAGCTTTCCTGTTTTGTCTTGTTTTCATTATAAAACCCCCAGCTTTTGGTGTTTTGCTTGACAGACTGCCCCGACACACACGGGAGACATTTCAAAGACCACTCTTGCATTTTGTACCCGTGTAAGTACTGAGACAAAGTGATTCCCCAGCAGTTCAGTTCAACAAAAGGGGTCTCTACCATCAGGTTTGAGGGAGTTTTTTAGAGAAAGACGCATCCATTGCACTTCTGTACAGTTTCAAATCTGTAGATGGGTTTGACAATTTTTGTTGGGAGAGCCACATGGGTCATTTGCAGTATGGGCTTAATTTCTCCAAAGCCTTTTGCTGGATCAGCCCTGCAACACTGACATGGGAGCTTCCACAATACACGTAATGTGCTGATGAATTATTTTATGTAAGCCATAAAGTAATGTAATATCCCCTTATTGAAAGATTCTTCTATTTCATTTATGTGAATTCAGAAGAGGGAAATGGCACTTGAGAGGTGTCAACCTCAAAGTCCAGGCTGAGAACACTCTAATTCTGGTGTTTCAGACCTAAGCAAGAATGTACATCCCTGAGAAATTTCTCTGTCTCTTTCTAGCTCTATCAGTTAATCTAAAAAAAAACAAGCCAAAACACAAAAACCCCAAAATAATTAACTTGTCTTATTCTATTCTTTTAGACCATTGTGTCTACACTGGTTGTACGCAGCACTCTGAGCCAGAGAATCACAAATAACATTTCAAGACCCTTTTTTAGTTTCCAGGTATGAAATAACCAAGTGCAGTTACATCCACTATAAACAATGCTGTCAGTGAAGCGGGGACTCTAAGAGACCAGGTAAAATATAGCTTCCCATGAAGACAAAATGCTTTAAAAATATCTATTTATTGTCTAAAAGAGTAGAAATATTTTACACAAACTCATCTGTCCTGCCATCATATGAGTACCAGTGTTTACTGGAGAGAAAAAAAATAAAATATCTGCAGCAGAGTCAGATAACTGAAGTACAAAATAGGCCTGTTCTTCCCCTTCTGGACTGTGACTATTGTGTAGTCACACAGCATCCACTAAATATTCTGCAAATTTTGTATGGTCACCTGAGTTTTGGGTTGGGTAGTGGCAACAACTGTTCCCAGCTTTAAGCAAAACTGTCAAACTTTCAGAAAACGATTTTTTTTTTTTTTGTTTTGTTTTCCCTATTAATTCTGTGGTTCCTCATTTGTTTGCCAAGGCCATATTTTCCCATTTAAATTGCAGCTCTTTGCATTTGTACTTTTAATTATGAGGCTGACGCAGAGAAGCTCTCGTTGAACGGGTGTGCAAATGTTTCATTGGTTTATTTATCAAACAAAACACAGCTTACAGCTGTGGTGGGCATTTTGCCCTGTAACTTGAATGGTATTCAGTGATACAATGAACTGTTGTATCACTGGGTCTGCAACAGAATGGAAGAATTTGGGATTAATTCATCAGTGATTTGGTACAATTAAAATAAAATTAAAAGAAGTTCTATGCAATTATTAGGTGAAAACAGGTAAAAGGCCTCATCTTCTTTCTGCATTCATGCTTTAGTAGGCATTAGAAATAGCTGCATGCATAGGTCAAACTGCTAAGAAATTGTTTGCTCCTTCACATTGAAATTTAAGCTCTAATATCTGAAAAACGAGGTGAGATAAAGTTAACGTACCCGTTGCCACCAAGCATCAAGCAATCAGCTCACTTAAACCTTCTTATTTCACTCTTACATCCAACCTTCTTTTCCAGCTGCTGCTCCTGAAAGAAGATTATAAGGAGAGATTTTTTGAAGGACAATTTTTCTGATCAGCAGCTTTCCTTAAGCCCTTGGAATAATGAGACCTCACTCATTTTTTTTTTTTTTTCCCCATTTGCAGAGGATGAGCTGCTGTGATCGTGACCTTGAGCCTCAAAAAGTTGCACAACAGGTGCAGCAGCACCAAAAAGAGTTTCATAGATAACTTCATGGCTACGGACATTGATGCATGTGCTACTTGGCACCAGGGAATTTAAGAGAATAATAAGGTGCCTGCTTTTACTTTTAAAAGACAGTGACGTGCAGGAAGTGATTGATTACAACGGGGAGAATTGCATAACACAATGTCCTCCTGACTAGATAAGTGTATTAAGAATGTGAGAAAGAGCAGTGGGTGATATATAGCAAAATAAATGAGTTCACAGCGCAGGAACAGTGGAAAGCAAGCAAAAGCCTCTGCTGTTCTCAGACGTGCACAGAGGGAGAGTTTCAGGTAAGAAATGGCAGGGTGCATAGAGCTGTCCTGCACAGAACTGGTTATAAATCCACCTAAATTTCATCACAATTATCTGCAGTTTGCATTACAGTGCGAACCCTTAATCCCAACATAAAAGGCTAGATCCTGAGTCCAAAATGGGACATAATACAAGGCACTGTAGGAAATGCTGGATTAATAATAAAAAAGGAGCTTAAAAGCATCCGGAGAGCACTGGCTGCTTTGGTGATAGCTAGCAATTCCAACAGTAGGGTTTCACAACATTTCAGTGAGAATTATGGCAAAGATCGTTTTTCTTTCCCCCTTCCAGTGTTTCTTGGGAGCCGTTCCAAGGCCATGCAGGGAAGTTTGTAAGGATATTTGACTGGCAATAGCTTTTTGGAGGATCTTCTCAGTGTACTTGTAGCAATCAATATCTGAGGGTTTGAGAATGGTAAAGTAGCCAAAATTAGCAAAATATTGGTGTAGAATTAATCCCTTTATCCTGTTTTTTGTGACAAAAAAAAAGGATTTTTTGGCAATATTTGAAACTGGTGTGCACTGGTGTTCTTGTTTAGCTGAGATAGAGTTAATTTTCTTCCTGGTAGCTGGTACACTCCTGTGATTTGGATTTAGGATGGAAAAACTGGTCAACTTTGATGCATGCTCCTCAGTGAACGCTAGGAAGGGACAAGAGTAAAGGGAAAATATGGGGAATATGCAAGTAGAGTTAGCTATGCATCCAAAGAGAAGTGACAAACAGGATCACCTTTTTTTTTTCCATCCAGAAGGAAACAGGTCTGCACCAAGCAGAGAGATATTTTTTTTTTAATCTGCATGAAAAGGATAGCTGAACCCGGTGGTAAATTAGGTTACCTGGTGATAATGAGCAAAAGTGAAAAGGATAATAAATCAAGAAGAGCACAAGCAACACTCTCTAGATGAGATTGCAGCTTGGGGAGGATAAGAACAAACTGAATTTTGATGAGGCACGTTTTGGTAGAGTGCAGGAAGCCACGCAGGAAAGCTTCTGAACCACCACTGAATTCCAACTTCATTAGTAACTGAGAGATACAAATCCAGACAGCCATTTCTAGCAACAGCTTTGGTAAGACGTGAAAAGGAGATAAGACAGAACCATATATTTGGAGATTTATGTTATCTGTCTGTCCTTTCTGATTACTCATGCACATTCTCAGGCTGAAGGGGGAACTTTTGTTGCCACCATAAATTACCACCTCACGAGTGTACATCCTGCCATTTATCCACCCCGGGCAGCCCTGCACCCCTGGAGGAATTCCTGTCCTCTCCTTGAAACTCCTCGTGGAGCTGTGTGACCTGGTGCCACTGACAGGCATGGGATGAGGGGAATCATCCTTAGTCAACCTCATTAAAGCTCCTCTTTCAGTCTGCAGCCTCGAATCCTCCACATCGTTAAGGGACAAGCACTTGAGGATCCAGACTCCTGAGCACTGCAGAGAACAGTTAATCAACATTCTGTAAAGAATTTTGCAAAGATTCTCAACTTTTCGAGGGGCAATACCCCAATATTTTCTCACCTATTGCATAGGAAGCTCTAAAATTTGCATGCTTTTACTGATTTTTGCTGACTGCTTTCAATATTCGTGTACAACCCTATTGCTAAGATAATTTAATTTGAAGCCATTATTTTCTATCAGAATTACAAGTAGTCCTCTAATATCTATGCCTTAGCTGAGAAAGAGAATGTGAGATAAAAACCAGAAAGATTTATTTATGTGCTCTTTTATTCATTTATTTATTTAGAATGCTATTTAATTATTTAGATATTTTAGAAAATATTTGGCTCAGGAAAAAATTTACTCCGAATTGCCTACAAGTAAATCAAATATTGAACAACTAGGAAGATCAGCTACACTTTAAATAACAAGAAATCTCAGGTTTTAACAATTTTTTTCCTTTGCAGAAGTCTTTGTAAAAATTTGCTATAGTCTGGGCCTGGCAGACTGTTCAGAAGTAATTCTTTATTAAAAAAACATAAGAATGCTTGGAAGAGCTCTCATTGTATTTTTATCAGGATTCCTGCCCTCCCACCCTTTCCTCCTTCCAATACCACCCTGAAACCTCAGTCCTTATTTTTCTACAGTTGTGTTGAGGTTGGAAAAAGAAAGAGAAAAGAAAGGAACTAAAAGCTCATCTTTAGTTGCCCAGGTGAGTGTTGTACACTGGAAACATTAAATTCTCTCTTTCTTGCCCAAGAAGAGTCTAAAATTTTAGAAGCACCTGAGCATATTTGGTTTGTGATACCAGCTTTGACACAGGAAAAGACATCAGAATATGGATGTGATCGTTGATGGTAAAGGCATCAAGTCCTGAAATGGGAAAAATAACAATTTTTTTCCTCTTTCTGCTGTGCTCATCTCTTGATAACAAAGTTTATGAAGAATTTTAGGAAATACAGGGAAAGATTAGAAATCAGAATCTTATTTAGGGATGCTAAACTATGCAACCATTTTCTTGGGGGAAGAAAACACAGAAATGTTTTTTCATTATTACACACAAAGTGATTAATTTAGGGGTTTTTTTCATGTGTTTTTTCCCTCTCTACTTCTTTCTGCCTAATTGTGATTTAAATTCCTGACTCTTCCCTGCTTTGGTAAGGAAAGATGTCAATCAAGCTAGATTTAACCTCAAAATATGTGCTTTTGGCAAAAGGAACTAAGAATATAAGGAAAGAATATGTATTTTTATAAAAAGCAATTCATTAACGGAATGGAATCAATTGCTTATGTGAGACATTTAGATTATTTATAATGGGATAAAATTAGACAGAAAGTGTAGGCTGTGTGTTAGAGGAAAACAGAAGAGTTTAGATGGAATTATTTTTATTTTACACAAAATTTTACAGGTTTTGGTCAAGTTATTATGTTATATTATCCCCTTATCAACAGAAAAACAATACTTAATAGAATAGTGACAGTTTTTTCCCGAATATCCAGGTTCTTTATTCTGTCATTCTTCCTTTGAGTTGTACGTAGGTCTTCCACCAGTGTCCATAAAAGCATAAGAAAGAAGCTGAAATCCTAATTTCTGCATTTTCAGAGTTGTAATATTTTACTCCATCCAACATGTTACCTCTCTGTCTCCCCTTCTAGACAGGGCTGAACTGTGGGCCTGTGCTACTGAAGTCTCAGCATTTCCAAGGATCTCTCAACTCTGAGATACTCTTTTCTTATGTCTCTGTTGGTTCTCCACTCCTCCAAAAAGATTTTTCTTCCTGAATTTTCCTCATTGAACTTCCTTGAGTTTTTTCCTCAACCTGCTGCCCATTAAGGAAGGGAAACTGGGGATCACAGACACTTGTTCCTTTGACGAGAACGAATTTGAGGATGGAACCATCCGAGGATGTTGTTAATGTTTTCTCTAGGTATTTGTTCTTGTGTTGATTTTCAAGAAATAAAATTGAAGGGTTTTTATATCAAGAGGCTCAGTGAACCCCTTTTGTTCACATTTTAAATGTAATGCCACAATAGCAGGCGGGAAACTGGTTAAAAACCAGGTTAGAAATGAAGGCCTGATATGATTTGCACGTTGATAAATCAGTATGCTATACTTTTAACTCTGAAGGTTTCAGATTTTCTGATTTGAAGCCTGTGGAACAGCTCATATGGGACTAGACAGCCTCTTTTATCTGTTGATGTACATCTCTGGAAAAAAAAAAAAGATTGCCACCTGGATGTCTGGAATGCTTTTATTATGTGTATTGCTCCACTTTAAAAACTTCCCTGGAAATCAGAGAGTTTAATGGAGCATAATATGTCACAACTTACATGTCCCCTGGCAGGCTAAATGATATTTATGTTGTCAAACCTGTGAAAAACATGCATCTCAATTCACAATACAAGCAAAATGTTGACAGCTGTTTAAATTCATTAGGCAGTGCTGTCCACCTGAACAGTTAGCAGCAGAAAGCAAGCAGGAGCACAGATAATAAACACCAACTTATTTACAGTTTTTACCATAAATAACTGGGTTTTTTTATATTTTTACAGTAATATTTTTGCAAAATAGTTTGCCACTGACTTCATAAGATTTTAGTCATGTTTTTTCAGGAGTTTTTCCATTTTTGCTACTCTCTTAATGGACTATTTTAAAAGGAAGATTTTTGCTTTTAAACACTATAGTTTGGAGTTTTTCTAGGAAGAATGATGAAGATAAGGATGTGACCATATACAGTGTAGAAGTTTGATAATGAGATTAGGCTCTTAGTCCACTGCTCTTCTGGCTAATCTGGAGTTTAAATTCAAACACTTTACAGGCTATATCTCTTAACAACTGAACTGAATTTGGAATATGAGTCTGAACAGACATGAGATGGTTTTGTTACCCTAAATAATCAAAATTGGCCAATCTACAAGGACTTGGGCATTTTTTTCAGTCTGTGGTGTTTTCTTTCACCACCTCAATCCCTTCATTTCTCCCCTCAGTCCATCTCCAACTCTAGTTTTATTCCATCATAGACCTCACACTCTTCCCTGCCTGTGGTTAAACTTTTCTGCTTCTTGGGATATATCCAGAGACTCTCCCACATGATCTGTTTTGCCACCTCTACTTTAAATTCAGGAAAGCATTTCCAGAGGATTCCTCGTAATCGGCCTTTTGACGGTAATGGCAGATGCATGGTAGCAGTGATTGTAAGGGATTAAAGCATGACCAGCTAAGAAAGACCAAAAAAAATCAAACTGCTAAACAGTACTGAGGCCCTGCTGAGTGTTTACAAGCTATTTTTTAATTTATTTCATTTTCCCAAGCTGTTACCGAGCTGACGGAATACACTTGAATAGCGCGAGCCTCAGCAAATGAAAATGTCTTTGAGACACAAGATTTTTACTAATCAGACATAACACACCGAAACCAAGGGATTTTTAACCCAAAATGTGAGCCACCCAGACCATTTGTAGATGAAAAAATAGTGTGAGTGATATTACCATGGCAGATAAAAAGCTAGGCAAATTTCCAGCTTAAACAGTTACAATTAATAAGTTTATAAGCCACTGGTAGAAAGATCTAAAATAGACCTGCTGAATTATTTAAATAACCAGCTTTGTACCTAATAACATGACAAAATCTAATTATTTATTAAAAAAGCCTCACCAAATGGCCAATATTCTGAATCTTGGGAAAAAAAAGATGCTTTCAAATCTTGCATCCTGGAACAACTCTCTGCAACGTATAAACTTCTTTTTGGAGACACGGTCAAGCTAAAAATCACCATTTCCACCTTATTTATATCTATATGAAAAGCTATCTCAAAGTAACCAGCTTGAGATAATCAGTTTGAAAGTTTGTTTTGGTCAAAAATTAAATTTTGGGAACATGATCGAGAAATTTTCATTTTTAAAACCAAACAAAAATAGCACATACAGAAACTGTGAAAAAATTTTGTTACAGCCTGTGGGAATCTGATTTTCCATTTTATTTTTCTTTGAAAATAATTTGGTTTGTGACATATCTTGCATCATAAATTCCATTTCAGTGAAGCATTTTTATCCAGACCCAGGAAGCAGATGCAGATCCAGATTCTGGCAGACATGGTTTCCTCATTGAGCATTTCAGTTTTGGATTGAAAAAAAGATTATTGAAATTTTGGTGTTTTCTACTGAAGTGGACTTTCTGCTTAAGCCCAGATCTTCCTAAAACTCACACAAAGTTGGCCTTTAACAAATAATGTCATTATGATTCATATATTAACTGTGTGATTTCTTAAGAAGCATAATCATAAACAATCCAAGACACTGTGGGTGAGACTCCTGCATTAATATTTGCCTATTAAATTATGAAAATATATTGTGAATGTTCTGACCCCTAATAAAATGGGGAAGGTGCTTTGCCAGGGAAGTGCCTGGGGAATCCAACCAGTCACGAGTGTGTTTGTGGCAGTGAAAGCCTGGCAACTGCTGTAATATCCAGGGTGGAGAGTTTTCCTCCTCACAGAGGTCCTTAAAGGCTGTTCCTCTGCCCATTAACTGCACAGAAACACACTCATTTCACACAGGCTGCTTCATTCCACACATAAAAATAAATGGACTTGGTGAGATACCAAGATTATAAGCTCTGGGTTGTGTTATGTGTGACTCGTAGCTACAAACCTACTGTTTTTCTACAGCCTGTGGGTTTATGTCACTAATACGGAAAGGAGAAGATTTAGAGGATAAAAGTTAACGAGCTGCAGTTTCTTCAGTTTCTTTTACACAGTCAGATTGGTGGCTTTGGGAAGTGGGTCTGTGTTTATAGCAATAACGTACCAGCAGTGAAAATACTTGTACAACCCCTGCCTCGCCTCCCTCCCTGCTCCCAGCACCAGGGAAGGGCACAGAAAGATGACTGTGTCTCCTAGTGCTGTCCTTTAGACAGGCAAACTATTAAAGAGATATAACTCATCTTTGTCTGAAAGAATTTTGTAATAGGCCCCTGAAACGAGAGCAGTCCTAATGGGATTGCGTAAATAATGTCACTGCAGGTGGGCCAACACACACACAGGGGATAACTAGCATTAAAAGTGTGTAAAGTGGTGTGGAGGCTGACTGCTGCTCCTTGTACTCATTCCCAAGATGAATTGGTGAATTAAAATCTCATTACCTGCGTTACATTGTGTTGCCTTGTCACGTGTAATTATCAAAGTCAATTTGCTGCTATAACTTGATGGCCGAATCTAAGGAGAGCATCTTCAAAATAGAAGCGAGTGTTAGCATCACAAGATTCCAGGTAATAAACTATGTGCAATTTCCCAGTGTTGTCAGGCTGGTGTTTTTAAATGTTTGCCCTTCGTTATGCTGGTGTGCAGCCATAAGTCAAAACTTGCCTCCACAGAACTGGAGACAAAGTGGGAGATTAATCTTCCCATTTTTGTGTTAACCCAAAGTCTTATTGGAGACGCTCAGTTCAGCCAGCGAGTAAGTCAGGGAAAGAGAATGGGAAGCAGAAATTATATTTGAAAACTGATTTTCATTTACACTCACTCTGAGGGCCCTTATGAATACCAGGAAGAAGTACACAGTCTCTAATGAAACTGGTACTTGAGCTTTTTCTTTAAACTCTAAGATATCTGCATTGGTGTGAGAACAGTGTTAGGTCTGAATTCAGAACAAGACTAGGGAAAAGAGTATTTCTGCGCCACCACAGCTAGCTTCTGAATGCAAAGTTTGGAGAATGAAATGTATTATTGTGATCAGAACTGTATGAATTGAGGAGAGTGACTTATCCTAATGCAATAGCCTTCAGAATAATAACTTTTAAAGTTCCCCTTTAACCTAGAAAGAGAGTTATGTTGCCAGAACTACTACAACAAATGCTAGAAACATCTCAAAGGACATTCTTATATATTTATCATGAAGATACTTTGTGCCTTTTCTTTCTATTTTTTTTTTTTAACCAGCAAGAAGGTATTAGAGTTAGGAAAAGTCTTATATTCAGGTATAAACTGGGGGTCCAAGAGAGCTGGAGAGAGACTTTGGACAAGGGATGGAGTGACAGAACAAGGAAGGGTGCTTCCACACTTCCAGAGGGCAGGGTTAGGAGGGATATTGGGAAGGAACTCCTGGCTGTGAGATGGGGAGGGTCTGGGATGGAATTCCCACAGAAGCTGTGGCTGCATCTGGATTCCTGTAAGTGTCCAAGGCCAGGCTGGATGGGGCTTGGAGCAGCCTGGGACAGTGGAAGATGTCCCTGCCCATAGCAGGGGCTTGGAATGGGATGGACTTTAAGGTCCCTTCCAACCTGAACCATTGTGATTCGAAATAATAATTGACATAAACCTGTCAACGAATGAAAATTCAAAATGAACGCTCATCTGGTTTCTACAAGAGGACTTGGCTGCTCTTGCAAGGTCACTGCTGCTCCTTTCCTGGCAGCTGGAGGGACTGATGGGCAGGGAAGGCAATTTGCAGCCCAAGTGAGCCCCTGAGCCTGCAAGTCTTCCACCACTGCCCAGCAGCCCAAACCTGACTGGGACCAGCTGGTTTGGATGTAATGGATACTCATGTGCTTTTTGGAAAGATCATATTGTCAGCATTGCACATTCATTACTTTTCAAAGGGCTTTGTGAAGGTTTGGCTATGAAAGGTAAATGTGTGAAAAGTCCCTTTTATTTTGTCTTTTTTCTCATGCACATTCATTAGGAGTTACTGAAGCACAAAGAAGGAGAGGGAGACTGACACTGATAACTACCCCTGCTAAAAGTTAGTGGAGATAATTATCTTGTCTTAGTCACTCCAGTCCATAGTTTAATTTTCAGTGCAGAGGCTGAAGACAAATCTATGGGCTACAGTATCTAAGCATTAAATTCTTCAACTTTCATTCCTAGAAGAAGACTGCCTTACTCTTCAGACACATCACCACACACTTCACTAGGGCTCTTGGGTTTTGCTCACCAACCTAACAAAATTCGTGGTCAAAGTGCAAAACTGGTGATGGATTTCCTAAGGAGGAGGGCTCTTGTGGAGCAGGGATTTGTGGTTTTGTGCTGTGTGCAAGCACACTTCTCGTTCCCCTGTTTTCCATGCGGTGGCGTGGCAGATGGGTGCAGTCAGACACCAACTGTGCCTTCCCATGTCAGAAACAAACCAAGAACTATTAAATCCAGATAAAGCCCTAACTCTGTGCACAGAACCCACTGAAATCATGTGCGTGATCCAGAAAGGAGACCAGTGCTTCTGCAGCTGCAGCTTAAATTATTGGGTTCCAATTACCCATTCTTCAAGTATTTTATGATCTTTGTGACAGTAGCACAAAGCAATCATTCCAACTTGTGCCTGTAATTAAACTGTTTATGGACATATTGTCATATGGTTATTACCTGCAGTTTCCAGCTAAAATTTGTATGACTTTATTTTAGTCATTTAGCACATACACACTGTACTTTTTCCAGAGGAGAAAAATGTGAACTCTTTTGCAATGAATTTATTAGCAATGATTGCAAGAATAGCTGTACTAATACTGAATTACAACACTTACATTTTACATCATTAACCAGTCTTTTCTACTGTAAAATTGAGCTAGAAGAATGATGCAAGGCAATTTTGGCAATATCCTTTTATTGTAACCAGACTACCTGCTACTGCATTGTTTATGAAGTGATGAGCCTTGCACTGAAGGGAAATTTACATATAATAAAGCACCCTGGATGTTTCTTGCATAGTGAGAACAAAGTGGTAGAAGAACAAAAGAAAAAGCTTCCAGTGATGTTTCACCTAGACACTGTTGTTGCAGGAGTGTACACTCACTTCTTTCACTGGAACTCCTGATTTATCTCACACTGAGGGAGATGTAAACCAGAATTTTTTTCCCCCTGTGATGTGAATGTGTCTCAGAAGATATTTGCTCTGATTTACCTCACATCCCTGCCAAGGCAGCCAGTCTTTCATCGAGTGATTGGCCTCAGAATAAACAAATATTTGGCTTTCCTGCCACGTTTGTCAGTAGATAAATGCGATGTCGATTTACAGATACATGTATATGCAGCCCTGCAGAGGGTCAGAGAAGCTCTTGATGGCCACGGCCTCCACCCCAGAGGTTGTGGCATGGCCTGGGCTTGGCCATTTAAACACTGCAAGGGCCCCGTGATTCAGCCTTGTTGAGCACATCTGATGGTCAATGAGTCGTGAGGGACGATCTGTTTTTCCACTTCTTCTCTGCAGTTCTACTTTGTCATAAATATTTTAGTTTTTCATCTCGAATGCTGCTGTCACCTTGCACGTGGTTGGCAGGTTCCAAAGCCTTAGAGATATTCATACACTAAGCAGTAAACACTTGTGTAATACTGAGAGTAAATTAGATTGCATTTGAAACACACTTCTGCAAGGTGTAATTTCAGTGTTCATGCCACCAGACAGCCCTGACATAAATTGAGTGTGACTCATAAATCGACCTGGGCTCCCCAAAACGGTTCTGTAAAAACAATATGCCTATTGCATTCCATCAGTTCCTCTATAATAAAAGGTGAAGCAGATTTGATTGTTTTAAATAACAACGAAACCAGTGTGTCAGTTCCATTACTGTCTGCACCTCCAGCTGACATAAAGTTACACACTAAATTTTGAATAGCCAATGTTGATCTTCCACATCAAAGTCAAAGCTTAAATTGTGACATTCAATTTGTAATGTGCCACTGCAGAAGCATCTCCCAAAGTTGTTGCTGGAGTTGCCATCCAGATTTTCCTTTCATCTCTCCTACTGATCACTTTTCTCAAAAAAATGAGTTATGAAACACGATTATTTAGATTCCCTGTGCTCACATACTTTATCACTGTATGAATGTGAATGTATGTATAATAATATTGCATAGAAGCCTCAAAACAATCAGCATTTTGAACATTATGAATTCAGAGTTCCTAGTTCTTCTACTTCAGCAGTTAAATCTCTAACATGAATGCCAAGTAACAAGAAATAAGACACTGCTGTGGCTGCAGATGCGGTTGATTGAAAGCCTAACTGCATTTTATAATTCAGATTAGACTTTTTACTATATAGTTTCATATCTCTTTTGTACTTGTCTAGAGCACACCATTGTTTTGATGACACCGACAGTATTCCTTGTTATATAATTATTCCGTTATTCCACTGTGCACATCATAATTGCTCAAACTGTATACAAAGAGAGTGAGCAGGGGTATGATTTGCATCTCTATTAATGGAAGTTTGGTTTTCTGAACATAAAAGTTTCAAGCAATCTGTCTTCTTTCATTCTGCATTAGCAACCACTGAAATATAGTTTTTAAAATATTCAAACTGAGTGGAGCCCTGCTACATGTCTCATTTTATTTCAGCATTCATTTGTAAGGATGGTGACGAGTTAATTTGATGTGGATGGTGGAAAAGCCCTGTTGAGATTTGTACCAGTGTAATTCCTGACAGGGCTTCTGCTCTGTGTCCTTGCCAAAATAATAACTGCAGCACATTCCCAAGTGTGCTCATCCAGAGCGAACTTGCAGATTTTCAACAGTGCATGCAAAATTGAATTTTGTTCTCCCAAAAGTAAGAGTCCGGTCTGGCTGAGGCCAAGTTGCTGCTGCATGGGGAAAAAAAGGAACATGAAAAGGAAAAAAGGAAAAGCAAAAAAGAAAAAAAAGAAAGAAGTTCAGGGAAGTTCAGGGAAGGGAAAAGGAAAGGGAAGGGAAG
>RAHM01000457.1:159308-197677 GCA_003713295.1 Parotia lawesii | reverse complement strand
AGGAAAGGAAAGGAAAGGAAAGGAAAGGAAAGGAAAGGAAAGGAAAGGAAAGGAAAGGAAAGGAAAGGAAAGGAAAGGAAAGGAAAGGAAAGGAACAAATCTTGAAGGTAAAGAAATCAGTGTCTGTGATAACATTATTTTAGAATGATGATATGCACCATCAGAGATTTGGGCTCACAGAATCTGGATGAATCTGGATTTATCCTAAAGAGTATATTTAAAAGAATTTAAATTTAAATCCTTAAATTTTCCTCATACCACTCTGAGGAGAAGACCTGTTTCAGCAGTGTAAGTCAGAGAAATCCCAAAAAGATGAAATGTTCACCCATATATAATTTAATTTATCCTGTATACCAGAGAAGTGATGGAGATGAATTCTTAAATTTTGCTTTTTTATGACAGAGAAAATTAATTCCCTTTCCCAGAATGACAGGCAAAAAAAGAAAGATATCAGATCAAAATAAAATCTAAAAAATTGCATTGGCCTCAGTTGAGGAAAGCATCCCACTTTTATCCATCTTTTATTTAAAGGTTAGAACTAAATTCCAATTAAATGTTCTTCTACAATGAAACAAAGAAAACCACTATGTGGCACTGAACATTTTTAAATTACTTTAGAGGCAAGGGCCAGATAAACCACAAACATGACAGGCAAACCACAGAAGAAAAGAAATCTCAAATAGTACTTTCAGTAATAAATGATATGTGGCACATTTGACATTTTTTCCTCCTTCAGCATGTTTCAATAAGACATTTATAAGATCTTGAGAGCTGTGAATGTTTAGCAGGGACTTGGTAACACAGGCTTTGGTGTTTTTATTGCTTGGCTTTTGTCCCATTACAAGAGCTTTAAAAGCGACCAATATAACCTTAAAAGTCACCTTCAAGGCTGACAGGCAGAAACATTAACTTTCCTAGGAAACAACCTGTTGCTTGGTCTGTTGGTCTTTTTTTTCCCCTCCAAGTATGACATGCAGATGGAGGAAAAAAAGAAGAATTTATTGTTCTCAAAAGAACATTCTGTTTGGTGACGGTGAATGTCTTGGCAGGGTACCTGGGACTGAGCTCTAGAACAGCAAGGAAATCTTGTTTTTAGTGTTCAGTGGGTGGAGTGTGGGGCCTGTTAATGCCAGCAAACGGTGCAGAAAATAAAATTGCTTCAGCACAATCAGAAACTGCAGTGGTGTTCTCAGAGTAGGTTAAAGCCCTTTGCAGTGTCCCCAGGTAGTCCAGTGACTGCACGTGCTCCTGTGGGAAGGGGACTTTGGAGAAGGCCTCATGTCATATCAGAAGGCCTCATGTCATATCAGAAGGGCTCCTATCAGATCCCAAAACTGTCTTTGGAAAACTCAGTGTTTTTTTCCACAGTTATAGTGCACAACATTCACATTATGAGTCTGTTTGGCACCGTGGCAGAGCTTCAGTGTGTAAATCCACTCCTGCATCTCCTCACCTTCCTCCAGCAATGTTTTTAAGCATGTACTACTTTCTAAATTCATATCCTGTTCACACACACAACTGACATCTGCTCTGCTCTGCCCCCTACCCTAAACTTGAATCCATATCTATTTTAAAAACAGGTTCCAAACCCTGTTGTGATCACCAGAAAAGCTGGACTATGGTGATGCCCTGAAGGTTCAGGCCAGGAGAGCAAGAATCCACCTTGGTCTACTAAAAGTACGTGGCAAAAACAACTGGATTTTGATTATCCTGGGTTTTGAGCCTCAGAAACAACCAACTGTGTACACAGAGTGTTATGTTTAGCATCACAAGTGGGATGCTCATAGTCCTGAGGCCCTAAGGAAGCTGTAAAACACAGATGTTTGGTTACACATGTCTTTCTATGCACAGCTGGCACTGGACCCACGCCATCACTGTGGTGGCAATATGCAAGACCTGGTTCCAACTTTCTGGTCACTGTGAAAGAGTAATTGAGTTGCTGACTGATAAGAGTTTGTCTGTACCTCAGACTTGAAACTTTCTGGCATCCAGATCCTTCGTAAATGCATCTGTGATAATCCTCTGCTTTGGGAAATCTTCCATGAGCTTTGGGTATGAAGAAACTTGCAGAATTTTAGGCCAGATGTCTTCTACTCCTATGCATGCTGTGCACAAAAGCAAAAAGAACAGAAAATCCCCCATTTTTCTCGTATCTCAGTGAGGCCTGATGTGTCCTCACTCCTTTCACACAACTCAAATGTAGCAGCTGGAAACAGGTACAGAAGAAGCAGTGAGAATTGGCATGGAACGAGGCAAACATTTTCCTCAAGCTCAACGCGAAATTTAGAGATTGATATACCCTGGCTAATCAGCAACTGTGCCCTTTCCAAACACAGAAACATAAAAAGATGGGGAGAGAGGAAGTGGCTGTATGTTTGGAAGATGGAGATGAGGAAAAGGATGGTTGGGAGGTGAGGACTGGAGCTGTTGCACATGGGTGACTGAAAATTTTTAGCCACCCTACACATCTAACGTCCATGTATTTTCATTATGAATATCTGGAGTGATTTCCAGGCCATTGTTAGACATCTGCAGGAGGACAAACAAATTTAAATAACTCCTTTATCTCTCCTTGAAAAAATGAAGGAATTAGCCAAACTTATACTCGACACAAACTTGATCATAACCGAGGGAAAAAATTAGATTTAAATTTTTTTTCTAGCGGCAGTAAAATGAAAGCAAAACATTACTTTACACTGTATAAAAAAGGGAATAAAGAAGAAACAATGAAAAACAAGAAAGAACAGAATTTGTGTCAATATATATGCGTGTGTGTGTGGTTTTTTCTGGTCAGAAATTTTGTTCCTGTTTAACTCCCTCCAACATCCCTGCCAAGATGAGGGACTGCAAGTTTTGGATTTCAAGGATGCTTTGTCTGCCCTTGCAATGAGAGGAAATGAACATGTTGCAACTGAAAGGCAGATCATATCCTTTTCTGGTTACTTTTGGTTTTGTACTACTCTTAAAAAGATGCTCTTTAGCTTGGGGCAGGCTGAACTTTCAACTTTGGCCGAATGGGGCAGTGTGATTTTTGTAAATCGCTTAAAAAAGCTGCCATCTTGGCTTTCCAACAATAACCAACATACCAAAGAACTAAATTTCTGGAAGGAAATTTTAATTTAGGTACTTGCAAGACCATCTCAAGCTCCTTGCTTTAGAAAATGGGCTCTATAGAAGAGTCCACCTGAAATTATTGCAACAGACTCACCTCGATGCTGACCCTTTCCCACTTCAGTGGGCTGCTTCTGTGGGAGAAGGCATTGAGAAAATAGAGAATATTCTTCAACATTCTGTCTGCCTCTCACTTGTGTCTCACAACTCCCTCTTTCTCGCACCAGAGATATTTGGCACCCTGCCACATCACCGTAAGCGCATTATTGCCCGTGGAATTTGGGTGTTTCTGTCATCGCTCAGGCAGCGCTCGCCCTGTGCTACACAGAAATCTGGAAATAAGTACAAGTGTAAGCAGTGTGCACGTCCCACATCTTGTTAGTTCAAGTGCAAAGACAGATACTCAGGCAGTTCTCACATTGTCCAAGTCAATTGATACAAACTGCAGTTATTTCAGAGCTGGTTTTGCACATAATGATTGCTGTAATGCTTTCCTGAACAGGATTCAGTATTCACACAGAATATTTCTAAGCATTGTATGGCTCTATATTCAAATATAGGATGCAGAATTAGGGAAATGAAGTATTAAACCTTTAACCAAAATGAGGCAACTTGCTTAATTTCAACTCAAAACACAAATACAGAACACAGCATTTCCCAAAGAAGGTGTTTTATCAAGCATGATCACGTCTACAGCAATTATGCTAAATACCCTAATTGCCAGCAGAGCTTTCTAAATCTTCTAATTTAGTCCAAATTCTGTTTTAAGGAAGATGTAATTCTTCTCCTCTGTTTTTGCTAAGCCCGTTAATGGCTGATGTGTCTGGAAACATTCGGGACAAGGAAACTACATCGGCTTTCTCTAATCATGGCATCAGCTTGTTTGGAAACACTCAAGTAGCCACAGATTTCTGTTTGTGCTGTGCTTCTTGACAAATACTATTCATCCAAAAGCACGGCAGAGAGAGCTACCATCAGGCAAATGGACAGAAGCTGACAAATCCTTGGAAGATGCAACAGAGCATTCAGATGACAACGAAAAAAGCTGCCATGGTGGGAAAAAGAAGCAGCATCTTTAAGTCAATCAACTAATTTTGGGACATTTAATCACCTCTAAACGTGATTAAACATGCTACTCCATTTAAAAGAGGTTATGTAACCTAATACTATAGTAATTGTACTGGTTTTTTGGTGTACTGATGTTTTATCTGGTGTGACAGTTAAAAGCAAACTAGGGAATTTTAATCCACTGAAGCAGCCATACTTTCTTGGCATAAACCTTCTTTCTTCTAGAATATTTTTTTCATAGTAATTACCAGTGGTTCAACATCAGACTAGAAAGATGTTCAAGTTTGATCAAGGTGCTACCTGGCATTTTTTGGATTATTAAGCACTAGGGATGAAGGGAGCCCTCGTGCCACCCTTGGAGATAAGCAGCAGTTTGGAAGACAGGGTTAAGATTTAAAATGATCTTCAAAAACTGGAAAATCACCCAATGAGGGAATGAAACTAAAAATACAAACCAGGAGCTCTGTTCTTAAGAGATGGTATCTACACACAGGACAAGAACCAATTGCTGGAATGTTTGCAAGACTTTTCCAGACCAAAAAAAAAAAAAAGCATAAAAATATGTAAGGAAAGGTTAAACAAAAACCCACCAACCCTCAAAACCAAAACCCCTCCAGCTTTTTGGGCAAGTGGAGATAAACAGCTAACAAAGTGCAGGCCCAAAAATATTGAAAATATACCTGCAAAGTAAAAAGATACGTAACAGATAACTTGTACTTTGTTAACATGCCAGTAGGAAGATTTAGGTTAAAATCAATGAAAATTGAAAATAATTCTAGAGACAGTGAATGAAAACTGTTTAAGGAGTCAATCTCCACAATAGGATGTTTTTAATTACAGGTCAGACAAAGTCTTCTTAAGAGTGACGCCAGTGGAGCTGGAGTTACATTAAATAAAAGAATGGACCACTGAACCTGGTCAGGTCCTTTCTAATAATTCAATAACTTTATGATTTCATGGCAAAAAAAGAGTAATTCCTATAACAAGAAGCTCAATTCTCATCTGGTTAATCCTTAACATCACTAAAAGTATTCCAAGTTCTGTCATCCACAGCTTACAAAAGAGAATATATTTATTTAATTGTGCAACCTGAATATCTGTAGAATGGTAATTCTACATATGGGCATATGGGAGATGAAAAAGCTATTCAGATAGGAGATACATTTTTAAACCCTTCCATCTTTGAATTCCTGGGAAATTTTTCCACTCTTATGATCAATGTTATCTGTTCTTTTCATAAACTCAGAAAAAAAACAGTAAATCTGTCAGGTAATTGGGAAGGAAGTAAGGAAATGTGCTGTATGTTCAGAAATAATGCAACGGTTCATGATCACAGGATCAGAGCTGCATCAAATCCTTGATTTAGTGTAATTCAGGGGCCATTTTGTAACAGCAAGTGTATTTCTATTGGTTTTTTGTTTGATTGTTCCTTGGTGGTTTTGTCTTTGTCTTTTGTTTGGGGTTTTTATTTTTGTTATTTTTGTGGGTCATTAATGCAAGACTGAAAACTGGGATTTCTGACTTAATATGTGGATGTATAATCTACAAGAAAACATCATTCAGTTGGAAATTTTTTTACAAGGCATCCAAAGTTTTATATACAATAATGTGGCTGGACAATTTGATCATCTGGGTGAATTCAGTACCCTAAAAGCAAATATAATTTCAATGATGTCCCAATGAACAGCAGAAATGTACCAAACTTAGTGGTGTGAGCACTAAAAAAAAAAGAAGAAAAATTGTTGAGCAGGTTTAAATCTGTGCAGAGCTGAAATTCCACTGAAAGCATTAAAAATAGACCATTTCAAGCAAAATTCCCTGTAGGGGCAATTTTGTGAGACAGACAGTTTAATTTTTCCATGGCTCTCTGAAGTATTGAGGTATTCGTAATGCCCTGGCTGTTTCTGCAATATCTCCTTCACTTTTTATGAAAAGCTTTAGAAACTCAATACCACTGTCTTCACAGCCCAGGTACTTACACTAACATGAAATCTTTTGAAAAAATCCCATTCTTATTCCAAGAAGTCCTACATCTGAGGCACGATTCTTCCCCTTCATGTATCAAGAGCTTGAGAATTACTTTTAGCCACTTCTATGTATTTGTAACCACTTATGGATTTTTGTTAGCCGAGCTGTTCAAAAGGATGTTAACTTTGGAAGACAGCAATGATAAAGACCTCAGAAAGGAAGTGGGATTGGTGAGAAATTGTGAATGTGTGAAGAGAGGAGCTGGGCTGTAAAGCTGAAGTGGGAGAGGAGGCAGGAGGGTTCAGACAGGCTCAGCCAGCTGGCAAGTACTAGTGTGCCATGGGGAGAAAAAGATAAAAATGCTCCACACAGAGATTGCTCCACTTCTGCTTGGTTACAGGTAAACTATTTACCCTGTACCCTTGAAATCCAAAAAAAATTTAAACATCCTTTTAAAAAAGCGAGGTGAGCTATAGCAACGAGAAGACAGCATGGCAAGAAATAAATCTAGTTAATTCAAAACAGAGGTCAAGCATAGCTGTGCAGATTTACACCCAGGGTTTTTGCTCATTTGTTCCTGAGTGTGGGAGGGATGTGCAGGCTGAGGATTCAGGGTGACATCCTTCTCCCTGGAGCCAGCGGGGATTTGTCCTTTGACTTAGTGAGGCCGGTCACTTTGAAGGAACTGTTCACATCAGCACTTTCTACCTGACAGAAGGATATTAGACTGAGAGAAAATAGATGAGAAAACAACTTTTAATTAACAAACATGAGTTATTCAGAGGAATATGCTGACTGTGGGGTTTTTTTTCCCCCTGTCTTTGTGGGATGGAGAAGCCAAACCAAAGCTGCCCTCATCTTGACCTTAGAGTATATCCAGGTTTTAATTGTGCTCAGCACAGAGGAGATCAGGTTCTGTGAAGCATCACTCTGAGCCTGCCAGCTTTAGTGCTCCATCTTCCTCTGCCTCAGCTTTCCTGTTTATTTTGCTGAGCATTTCATCCTGTGGCCTAGACCTCTTTTTCTGTTCTCTTTTTTGTTTTTTTCCAAGAGTCCAGTATTTTTTTAAAAAAGTAATCTGCTCCTGATCTTGCCCTAAAGCTAAGTTACAGTTCTGAGATCACCTCATGTGTCATAGGCTTAAAACTAAAAATCAGATGGGAAATAACAAGATTAGAGGAGGACTATTAAAATAAAACTGCCTGGGGCAGTGGGGTTAGTAGCCTGGTCCAGCTACTAGGACTCAGATGGTTAAAAAGGAAATGAAGACAGAATTTTCCTAGGGAGATGAAAGGAATCAGTGTATAACCCAGCAGGATAATCTCTTTGAGGGAAAAAAAAAAGGGAAATAAATAAAAAAGGGGTGAAAAAAAATCAGTAGAAGAGTATCAGTAAAAGCCACAATGTTATATTATTTCCAAACAGCACCTAAAGAAAGGACCTCTGTCACAGATGGGATTTTCATTTTCCTACTACTCCAAATTCCCCAGAAAGGGACAATCTCAAGTGACACAGAAACATGAAACATGAAATGGGATAATAGGAAAGGGAGTTGATTATGTTTTATAGAGTACCATCTGCAACAAACTGGAACTTGAGTTGCTTTCTGCAACATCCACACCAGGCTGCAAAATTGTGCCTGAGAATTTACAGGGAGTATTCATCCAAATTAAAGGAAGTGATTTCCTTCTAAAAAATGATGTATGCTGTGCCACTGACAACCTGTACGAGGTGATTCTCTTGGGTTTTTACGGTTTCAGCTGTTGCCTCAGAACTGCAACATGAAAAATGCTTGGTACCCTCACCGTAGCTAATAAGACACCATGTCCTCTCTCACTGTGAGGAAACTCTTACATTTGTACAAAAAGTAATTTCAATATAAGGGAAGAAAGCACTATAGCTTGACAGATCCCTTTGATTGCCATCAAGTGCAAGTTGTAAACATGCGGAAAAACCTAATGTTTTGCCTATTAGTTAGGAGGTCTTTAACACCTGGAATGTTTTTAATTCGTGGTGCCTAAACTGTAAACACAGGTTAGTGGTTGTGCACTTGCTGTATCAAACAAAAAGAGGTGTGACATCTTGAATAATGCTGTCAGTGATATTCTGTCATTTGCCATAGGGTGACAGAGAAATATCCACCGTGTCACCGGAATTCTTTCCTTGCAGATTGTTTATGCTGAACTCAATTTTCTCAAGGGGAGCCTTTAATTATAGAACCTCGTGATTTCAAATTTAGCTCCCTCTGCGTGCTGCCGTGGTTACTTCAACACGCTGGGAATGAAATCTGGCCCTGGCTGAAACCAATTGCAAGACTCCCATAGATTTTAATGGTGTCAGAATTTCAGCCAATATGATTGCAAACAACATTAATCCCCCTGCTGCACATTTCCTTTTGTTGGCTGATGGGTTGCCCAAGTGGCTTGTGTAGGCCAAAAAAAAAAAACCATTAGCAGGAGGATCACAGCAGTTGCTGTGGTAGTAAATGCCTGGGCAGAATGAGGAACAAGGAGAAAAAATAAACCAGAAGGTGACAGAAAGGAAGAAAAGAGTCTTGAATGGTTTGGGGTGCAAGTAGTAATATTTGTTTAACCTGACTCTAGACATGTACATATTAGTATGAGGAAGGTCAATAGAAAGATGTGTAGGATTGCCAGGATTTTATGTGTCCACATTTCTTAATCTGTTTCCCTTTCAGAAACTGATATTCCAGTTGGGCTGTGCTGTGCTTCTGATACTGAGATCCAATGCCTTAAAAATTATTTACCGAGGACTTTTGAATGAGGGGCACCATCTCCCTTGCTGTGGACTGATCTAAGAAATATCTCAGAACTGGAGGAGAAATATGTTCAGCTAGAGAACTGAACTTCAAAGCTGAAATTTCTGTTCTTTGTAGGCCACACAGAAATGGGGACAAATAACGCAAATTGACAAATGGGATATATCTGCAAAATAATTTTAAAAACCCCGGTTCTAAGATAGTAGTTTCACCATATTCCTGGTTTCTTGTACACCATTTTCACAGGAAAGACTTCTGTAGGAAGGGTTGCAGATATTTTTCTTCAGCCAGATGCAGGTGCAGGTGTAGAATTTTTACCTGTCCACGAATGTGCTGTAGATAAATTTTAAAACCTTTTTGATTTGTTGAGAACTGTAGACATCTGAATAAACAGCAGCTTTATATAAGCACAAATACATGTGATTAATAAATATATTCCCAAAGAAATTAGGAGTAGGCTTTATTTGAAAACAATTCAAACAGTTTTTACACCACTTCAAATAGAGCTATGTAATAGAAATTCCCAATTGAGCATAAAGAGACTGGGACATTATTCATATTTATAGTCATTCTGAAATAATGTTACATAAAACTGTGAAATCAATACATTGTCAAAAAATCCTGTTTGTTTGTTGGATTTTGGGCTTTTTTTAATTATTGGGGGAGGGGATGTTTTTTTTTGTTCTATTGTGGTTTTTTCTTGAGGATCTATAGCTTATAGTTCTTTCATAAGGTTTTTTTTTGCATAAGATTTTTTGAAAGAATGTTACCTAATAGTGTTACTATGAAGATAAATTAGCTTTTTTTTGTGTCTAATTTTTCAACAAACCTTGATCTGTCTACAGTTTTCTGTTTTCTGCTTTATCTAGAAGTCCCCTGAAACTTTCTGATTTCTTTTGTGTACAGCTGATTCAACAGTTTAAGGACTTTTGAGAACTGTTGAGGCATTTTGAGGACCCTTTAGGGTGGGGGGGGGTCAAACTGATAAGAAGACCAAGACCCGCAACGCTTATGTGGATATTTATAGATGTAATTTTGATTTTATAGTCCTCTGCTGTTGTACATCAACTCTGTTGCAAAATCCAGGCAAAGGTTTCCACACAAAAAGTCCATCTGCGAAGTGTCTCCGTTGAAACTGATGAAGGGACTCATCTAACATCACCCATTCTGTGATTCTGTAATTCTGTGAGATAAGACTCCTCTGTTATTCCAATGTTCTAATACAAACCTGTATTAACGAAACAGAAGCTTGAAATTGTTTAACATAAAAGAAGAAAATGCATAATCATTTGTTTTCTCCATCTGAACAAATCTGCAGGCTAAACATGCTCTTTTTCTGTACATATTTTTTCTTTTCTGAGCAAAAAGCATCAGGAAAGATCAGCAAGCATAATCTGAAATTCATGTCTACAATTTTAAGAGACGCTGCTCTTGTGTGATTGGGGATATATCTTCTTTGCTTCATTTCTTCTCAATAGAACAATATATTTGGCAGACACACTCTTTTACTCATGGTTTGTCAAAAACAAATAGGAGAGATAGGATGTACGAGGAGAAGGAAATGAAGTAGAAAGATGTTTAACTAATTACAAATCTAAGATATCATCTCTAAGATAATCTCCTCAGCATCATTATCTTAAACCATCATCATGGTTTCGTAAGTCCATATCACTGTAGGTTTGGTGGTTTTGTCTTTTTTTATGTGGGAAAATATTAAAAAGGATGCAGGTGTATGATAGAAACACAGGTTTTCCATTGGTAACCTCTTAGTAAGGACGTTAAATCAACATGCAAAATTTCCCCATAATCATCAGGATTTTTGTCAGTCTCTGGGAGATCTGTATGGAGCTTGTGGGTCATGACATTATCACACAGAAAAGGATGCATCTGGTCGTGCAAAAAACATATGTTTCAAAATCTGAGATTCTCTGAGCTACAAAGCATTGAGTATGTAAGAATCAAGGAAAGGCCTAATGCAAAATCCAGATGGATTTGTGAAATTTGTTAACCCTTTGCGTATTACTGATTTTGATTAAAACTATTTACTACTTAACGTTACTAAATGACTGCTTTTATTGTTAGTTTTTTGGAACAAAGTAAAAAATTCCCTCTTATTAACCCACTCACCAATAAAGAGGTGTGCAAGTATCTTTTTCCTTAGCAGCAAGAGCAACTCATAACCGTGCCATAGTATTTATTATGTGCATAATTTAGGAGTCACATATCAATATTTAAGCATCCATATCCAGAAATGTAAAAACACAGTTTTGGCTGCGTCAGGTTCAAAATACTAAGGAATTGAAATTCACAAAGCAAAATTAACATTTCACACCTTTTGTTGTGCTATTTGGGTATTCTAAAGGGCTGTGGTGTTATTTTTGTCATTCATGTTTTCCATGACACAGTAGGGACTGACAGAGAAGTTCATTGCAATCATTAAAAATCCAGTAATGAGATTATCCCGTGCTTGAGCCTGGCTCTGCTTTTCTTGTCCTTGACTGCCCAGGCAACAACAGTGGCCAACCTTTCTTTGGTATTTGATATCAGATGCTGAGCCTTCACCACTGCATCTGGACCAAACTACTTCAATATCACTTAGAACACGCCAAATCTTTCCATTTTGTGTGGATTATAAAAGAAGTAAAAATAAAAATTAAAAAAACCCAAAAAAACCCAAAAAAACACCTCCAAAATGCCAGAGGTTTTGGCAATAGCAGTGATAGAAAACGTACATCTCCCTGGTGTTTTCTTACCTTTATACTGGAGTGTCAAAACAATTATTTTCATGACTAGCTTGTAAAACTGAAGGAAAAAATCATAGAATCCCAAAATGTTTTGGGTTGGAAGGGACCTTAAAGATCTTCTTCCAGCCCCTGCCATGGGCAGGGACACCTCCCAGTGTCCCAGGCTGCTCCAAGCCCCAGTGTCCAGCCTGGCCTTGGACACTTCCAGGGATCCAGGAGCAGCCACAGCTGCTCTGGGCACCCTGTGCCAGGGCCTGCCCACCCTCCCAGGGAACAATTTCTTCCCAATAAATTTTCTGCTGGCCTATTGGATCCATGTCCTTCCTAGTTCCTTCCTCGCTATTCAGAAGGTAGGGCTGGGTCTGTTTTGGGAATGGTCATATTGAATGCTGAACTCTAGAAACGCCTGAAGAAATTTGTTCCCCGGAAGGCTGTGCACACCACATGGGAAGAAAGAAAGAAGTGGGTGGCCATTCTGCAAAATTTCCACTTCATCCAGGTTCTGTTTCATAATTCAAGCTACTGCCTCTTCCCATATTTCTGTAAAAATGCTGAGTCTTATTTTCTGGTGTGGTTTTACACCGTTTTGGGCATGTGAATTTACAGTGCAGCCGCTGCCATGTAGTAACCTTATATGCAAGAGGTAAATCCCTTGTCAATGCAAAATAGCCACCTCACTTTTTTACTGGAGATTGATACAGTTCTTATTTCTCTTGTGTAGAGCAGAAACGTGGAGAGTTGCCAAGAAATAACTGGAATTTTGTAAGTTTGTGCAGTGATTTATATTGCAATGGGTACATCATTATAGCCGTACCTTGAGTCTCGTCTTTGGACAGTGACATCTCCTTCTATCCATTTTTTCCCAAGGACAATGCTCCAAAGTGAAGAGTTTTGTGTTCAGCTCAGGAAAATCACTGCCTCACGGTCAGTTATGAGGGTTTAATTGGAATGTAAGCACGTCCTAGTCCATATCAAGAGTGTTTTCATCCCTGTCATTCCTAAAACAGATGAAAAAGGGAACCTTGCTCAGGCTTTGGTACAGTGCTTCCTCCTTTCATTATTTCGCCCTCTTTCTTAGAAAACTGTTGGCCAACTGGAGCTGCTGGCAGAGCTTAGATGCTGCAAGAGAGACTATATAATGGGAGTAAATTTTATGTAAAATTCGTAGCTGGCTCTACTTCCTTCTTCCTTTTTTTTTTTTTTTTCAGTTTACAACCCAAGTAGTAATCAAATTTTTCCTTCAGTTCACTTCTAACTGTTTCTCATTTTGGATTTTTATTACTGAGGAAGGAGAAGGTATGATTTAGAAATTACCATGTGAAAAACTGGTTGATGCCAATAGCATATTCAGCATTGCTATTCTATCCTAAAATACACTAAAAGTGAGTTTCTAGTTGCCTCATATTTTGTTATTTCAAGCTGGACATCACAATTTGGTCAGCAGGGAAATACACCAATATAATTCTGACATTGTATCATCACTTCAATAGGTACACTCTGGGATTAGTTTAATTTTATTTCAGTTTATTATTCATCATTTCATCTCCATAGACTTGCAATGACATTGTTTTGTCTTGACATTATAACATAATCTACATATATTTGCATACAATAATCAGACACTCGTTGAGAGTCTCAGGCAGAAATTGTGCAAGCTCTGAAGTAGTATCGCAGATCAAAATGTGTACAAAGTTTATTTCAAATGTAATTTAAAATCTCTGGGCCTTAAACTGATTTCTCCTGGGATCAAAAACTTCAGAAGCTAAACTCAAATCTTTAAAAAGTATTTTCTACTATCTATGCAATCTTTACAGAAGTTATTAACTGTTATCAGTTGCAATCTCTACTTGAGTCTAAACAGAGTATTTAAGCCATGTAGGGCTCTAAATCTAAATATTCCAAATGTTAACTGAAATAAGAGCCTTATGAATATCTGAGCCCAAATTTTCTTCATCAGTTTGGCTATTTACAAAAATTTTGTCTGGAACAGAAAAACCTCAAACTTTTTATCTCCTCATTAGTTTTCCCTGCTTGCCCCTGTAATTTTTCACTGAGTTTTTATGGAGGCAGCTTTTACTAAGACAATGGTGAATCTTTTGGGAAAATGAAACACAACAAGACAAAACAGAACAAATCAGAACAAATCAAAACAAACAAACAGAAAAAAACCCCAACCAACAAAAAATAACTCCAAACCAAACTGACCAACCAACAACAGAAAAAAAAATCCCAAACCAATGGCAACAACAAAAGACATTTTATTGTGGAGTACCAATTCTATACCTAGATTGAGGCATGGACATGCTGAATTGAAAAAAAATTGTGATGTGTTGTCATAATTAAGAGTTGCAGCTCTGAATCCAAGTGGTAATATATTCCAAATTTTTTGCATTTGCAATGCTGTGATAAAACTTGGATCTGATGGATCTAACTTGGATCTAAATTGGCAGGAGCACAAACCTTACTGTTCTGTCATTACCATGTTAAACTGCCACTTAACAAAGGTGAGCAGATATTTTAGTTTCTTCCCTAACTTGGGTTGCTGTGGTCTGAGGAAGAGGCAAATAAAGCCAGAAACATCATCACAAAACCCCTGCTGTCACATCTTGGATGTTCAAATTTTCAGTGTTCCAGTCAAGCAAGGTTTTGGAATGGACTGCCAGGACTAATTTGTTAGGTTTACACCTCTTAATAAGGTAATTTTTATTTGGTTTTGGGCACTTTTGCTAGAAAAATATAGATTTCTGTCTGTTTCTCAGTGCTTCTTATTTTCAAACGTTAAAAATACGATTTCTGAGCATATACAATATAGATATATGGTGTCACTTGTCTTCTTCTTGCTTTTAGGTCAAAAATGAAGGTCAGGCGTCTGACTTTGGCATGAAGTTATACTGCTTTTCCCGTGTTGGATAGTGGGTTACACCATGGATGTTCAGCTCCCTTGCAGCCTGAAACCGATAATTCTTGTGTCAGGAAAAGACCTGAGGCTGACAAGTCTTTTTGTTGGCTGTCACATCATAATAAAGGCTATTGTCCTGAAGTTTCTTTGTAAGGAGACAGAGAACATGGAAACCACTGAAAGTGTGAAAAAAGGAACATTCTAAACAGTGAAGAACCCTCACATAAGACAGAGGAAAATTCTGTCATTTTTGTGTCCCAGAAAACTTTGTCTTTCATCTGCCGCAGTGTGGCCTTAAATTATTTTCAAATAAGAGTTTTAAGAAACATCAGCCCAGGTCACATTCCTTTACTCCCTCCTGCTGTAATTCAAAATTTTTACAGACACCATTACATTAAACAAATAGAAGGTGAAATTCAATGATGAAAGATAGACTTGGGATGAAAAACAAAGCCTGTGTTGGCGTGGCCTCCCAGCCAAGTATCTGTTTGTAGGCAAGATAAAAATGAAAATTATAACAGGAACAATTCACTCCATCTAAAAGATACTTTAAATTTGCAGTTAATTATTTTCACCATTATCTGAGCAATTTCAGAAAGGAAGAGTTCTTCATGGCAAAACACGTTGTTTGAAGCATCTAACACTGATTTCTTTCTTCAGTATTCTTCCAGAATTTTTATCCTTTTCCATATTTGTATTGCAAGACCTTAAGCTGTACTGGATTTAAGTTCACTGGGTCAAGTGCTGCTGTATTGACCTATATCTGACACTATACAAAAAAACCCAGGTTTTGTTTTGGTTTTTAATTCTCTTGAGTATTTTTGGTTGCTTCATTAGTCGCTGGGTTTTGTCTGATTCTTGTGTGATTGGTCCAAGAAAAACACCTAGAGAAGGTGATTTTTATTTAAAGATCCAGCTGTGATCACCTGACTCTGCTAGCTTTTAGCTATTTAAACACCTGTTGGTAGTTTCAGGGTGATTTTTTTGACAACACTTCTGCAAGACAAAGTCACGTGGAGAAATCCAACCCACATTTTTTCAGGTTAGGTCACCTTTGCTAATGAATTTCCCAAGCATTTTTTGTAGGAATGACCATGCTGGAACTCAAAAAATTTATTTTCCTGTGGAAAGCTGTAGAATCCAAATGTGCAGGACAAAGAATTTTACCATTATTTATTTATTTATTCATGATATTTTGTTCTTAACCTCATTACAGATAGCAGCATGCACATTCTAGGTCTTTTTCCACAGCTCAAATGACAAATTTGCACATTTCAAAAGGCTGAAAAACTGACTAACCACAGATATGAGCGTTTTAGTCTTTATTTTTAATGACATTCCCAAAATTAAATAACCTAAAAGTTAATATACCCAAACTATGCTGCACAGATATTTTTAAACATACCGAATGAAACATTGGAAAATTGGAAAAAGTCAGAATTAAGATTATGTATTTCAAAGCAATTTGGATATTCTTATGCCTGAATTATGATGCAAATTTATCAGAATTTCTTTCTTGTGCTGTGTTTTGAGGGGTCTGTACCATTGCCAAAACGTGTGGCTGAAGATGGGATAGATTTGCTGACAGAAAGAGACAACCGAAAGGTGAATAAGATGAAAATAAGATGTTCATGCCTCTCTGGGCAACCTGTGCCAGCCCCTCACCACCCCTGAGAGGGAGGAACTTCTTCCTGATATCCCATCTTCCCAATAACCACAGATGACTGAAGACATAAGTTTTCTTCATTAATAGGAAAAAAAAAATCATTTTGCTTATGTTATGCATTCTTCATTACAAATGTCCAGGAAAGAGGAATTGAAAATTTCCTGTTTACTTTTCACGAAAAAAATTAAACATTTCCAGTTTGCCTTTTAATTTGAGAGAGATCTATGTTAAGCTCCCAGGCTGCCTTTTGCTTCAAAGCACTCAGCCCCTACAGATAAGGGAGATTTCTACCATTGCACAATTAATTTCATTTAAGCAATCATTGCTGCTTTGAGTAAGTATTTCCTATTACCTCATTCTAAATCATTGAAAGCTAAAAGGTTTTCTCGTAGATTCATGGGAGGCTGATTTGCAGAGCTAAGCAGGGATATATGCCAGCAGTGTTTTAGTAAATATGGTAAAATTTCATAATCTCAAAACATATGTGCAGTATCTCTTCACATAATCCCTTGTTTCTGCAACATCTGTTCCCCAAAAAATTAGTGAATCTGAATGCAAAATTAATTTATATTCATAGTTTCCTCATCATATGTTTTTTTTACTTTCCTACAGAGAAAGTATAGATGGGAAATATAGTGAATTTCCAAAATATATTAATATTTTGAATATCTTAATTTCCAAGGTAAAAGCTTTAATTTATACATTTGTATAAATTTATAAATAAGTTTGTATATGTATAGGTACAATAACTTTTTTTTTAAATATAACGAAAATACATGGATTATTTTCCTTTCTACTTCAGCCCTTTTCACAGTAATTTTCACCTACACCATTTCTGACAAGGCTCTGCTGCACTGGGAGTGTGGAGTACCCACGAAATAAAAGGCAAAATTTTAATTTGGGAACCCAATTCTAGCTGCTGCACGTTTTCCATATTATCTGTCCTTTTATTTTCTTCACCTAGGATGATAACAGCAGCGGTGGTAGGGTAGAATTGGAGATACAGCCTAGACAGGTTGTTTGGGTCAATGGTTCTCATCAGGTTCTCTTTACCAGGCTTAGTCCATCTTACTCTGAGTGAATAATGTGATTTTTAAAACCTGGTCAAAAAAAAACCCCAAAAAACAAACAACAACAACAAAAAACCCACCAAAAAACCAAGCAAAAACACACAAAAAACCCCCCAAAACAGAAAACCCTAAAAAAACCCCAAAACCCAAAAAACCAAACCAAACCAAAAAAAAAGAAAAAGAAACCCCACCCAAACCAAACCAAACCAAACAAACAAAAAAACCCACCAAACCAAAACAAAAAACTAAACCAAAACAAACAAACAAACAAAAACAAACAAAAACAAACAAACAAAAAACCCAAAACAGACCAAACCACCCTGGCAAAATCAAAACAAAAATAGAACTTGCAACTATAAAAGGAGTTAGTTGTAAAATCAGACGTTTACTTTTGTGTACTACTTATCCTGGGGTCCGGGTACTTGGAGACACTCAGGTATTTCTGTAAGGTGCATCTCCTTTTTGAGAAAAAATATCTGAGTTTACAGGAAAGGTAAGTAATAATCTATCAGAGATTGCTATCCCAACTCCTCTTTCCCCTCATAAAACTCTACCTCTTTCAACTGGCAAGAAATTTTGCCAGAAATGGGCTGTGGACTCTTCATTTCTAGGGATAAGAAAAGAAATTATAATTTTTTCTTTATTATTTTGTGATATATTTTCCTCCTTCAGATCAATGCACCTCCCTTATGTATGTGTGATACCAATTTAAAACTTTTGCCAAAAAAACTCCCAAACCAAGAAAAAACCCCAAAAGCATCTGAACAACTTCTAGTAGTTTTAATTTAGCAGAAGAAATCAGAAATATACATAAAAGAGAGATAGATTGCACTGTCAACAAATGAAACTCCAAAACCCAAATAACCACACCCTTCAGATACTTGAATTTCTCTTTTTCACATGTTAAATTGGACTGTTTTTAATAAAACAGCTGTGTTAAAATATTGTTTTATCTCCCTACTATATCTAGGGGTTCCTCTTTAAAGACCTCTCCATACTATATCTATATTATTCCTTATTTTAAATTAGTCTTGAAAGCTAATAACTGTGTATAAATAATGTCTTTACACAACTTTCTGCACATTCATGTCAAACCAATGCAGATAAAAATAAAAAAGAAAACAAAACAAACAATTTGCCATTTCAGAAATAATTTTAAAAAACCTTATTAGTAAAAAATTAAATCTATTAGATGCAATTGTCTAAGGTTCTCTCAGAGCAGATTTATTCTGTCCATATATTCATAACATTGTGCCCTCTCTACAGTAAATTAATAAAGTTCTACCCCTTTGAAATAGCCATTTGGGAAATGTCTGAAAAGAGTTCTTTGATGAGATATTTACCCATGAACAGCCTAAAATTTTCTTCTCTTTTTTCTTTTTCTTTTCATGTTTTAATTTCTTCAGGTTCTTATTAACTCCAAAATCTTTGATTTGCTTGAAGTTGTTCTGTTTCTCTTTTACAACAAAAGTCTAATATTGAGGGTTTTAGAGTCATGGGGAACTGTTTCTTTGAAAAACAAATTTTAGACTGGGGCTTAACAGGTTTCAAATCCTTGTGTTGAAGTCTGAGATGCTGAGACCTGGCAGCGAAAAATATTAGCAAGTTTCTGACAAGAAAAATGTGCAGCTGCAGGTTTCCTAATGGATTTTCCTAACGAGTTTTTCTAATGAGAAATAGGATTTGTTAAAGAAAGCACAAAAGTTTGTGTTGTTCCTGTGAAATGTCAGGAAACTTTCAAATATCTAAACGACAGGAGAAAGGCCATTAAAAAAAAAAGAAAAATAAATACTCGACACTACCTCATCAAAACATCAGATTTAGATAATGGTGGTTTTTAAGCCAGTGTAACTAGAATGTGTATCAAAATATATACAAAATATAGATGTGTGCCAAAATAAAGCATGCATGAATCTACACAGATAAGCAATTAAAAATAAGAGAAAAAGTGGAACTGAATTCTGTTCATGTATCAATGGAATTAGATTTCACAAAGCAGACATATCAATACTTTTCAGTTTCATGGAAAGAACAGGAAACACCTCTAAAACTTGACAGGTTAAATGCAATTTAATTTTTGGTGTTTTATTTTGCTATAGAAATGAAGTTTAACAGAGTTCTGAGTTATATAAAGATGTTTATGATTACTATGTGTTGAAGTTTGAAAGACAACCATTAAATTCCAAACTTGTTACCATATTTCCAGGTATTTGGGTTTTATTTCATGATCCTGAATATGTTTATATACTCACACAGATCTATTAATAGAAACAATTCTATTTGAATTCTGAAGGTCATGTGAATGCTTAATATTTGCAGAAGCTGAATCTCGAGCAATTAGTAAGTAAGTCTGATGAAAAAAATACCCAAACCCCAACCATTTAAACTTATTTGAATCCCAAACCCTCAAGTATGACTCCTACATTCATTTTGGACTCCAGAATACCAGGTCTTATCTTCAGAGCAGTTGATTTTTCATAGTGTTCAATGAGTTCAACATTTATGAAAACCAGGAGGTGTAAAAACTTCTGTGCTTATTTGGATTTTGATTATTTCCTAAGGCCAAATATGACATACAAGGGATTTTTCCTGGTTCCTGTGATAAAAGTATGGTAACTTAAAAGTATTTTTAGAGCTACAAAGTGAAGGAAGAGTGTAGGAATTGGAAAAAAAGTGCTCTAAAATAAAAATGTTTCAGTGTTTTACCTACTATTGAACTTTAAATCTTTTCTCTAAACTATTGAAGCGTGCACAAATCTTACCTAATATTAAAAATAAGCTGTTCTGTATTGAAATTTTGGAGTGATTATAAACACTTCACTGTTTTGAATTAGCAGACATTAACGACCCAAAAACTGCATATTGGTCCAAAACTATCTATCTCCCTGTGTCATTGTTATGCTTTTAAGTAATGGACAAGAGGAATCTGAGGAGTTGGTCAAAATAGAGTTCATAATTCAAAAATCCGTTTTGTTTCTGAATTTAAATAGCTATTAGAGAAAGAGGATTAGAAGATTTATATTGTATGAGGTAGTCCTATATATGACATTTTTGAGCCTTGTGAAAATTAAATTCTGACTGTTTCTTGGATTATTGTAAAACAATGCCTTCTGTAGCTTTTTTTTTTTTTTGAGGAAAAATAAAGGTAGAACTAACAATAGCTTTGATTTAGACTCTAGTATAATGTAAATCAATAGAGGAAATATAAAATTAGAGAGACCACGATAATGAAAGAATGTAATCTGCAGTATCTGTGTAAGATAATAATGACAATATTAAGCCAACATATGGTCAGTTCTGGAAGGAATTTTACTCTCAGAGACTTAATAGAGATCTCTGTAGGTCAGGAAAGTCAGGGGCTGCATTGTAAGTAAGTGAAAAGTCTCTCATCACTGAGCAGGGGGAACAGAGTGAAAAGTTAACCCGTAAGAAAATAATGACTGAGAATCAATAATTCTGTCAGCACACGAGCATACTTACTGCTCCTGGAATTGCTAAACAATATTCAGGTAAGTATTTTGCTGCAAAAATGCTACCAAAAAGGAAAAGAGCTTTAAAAAATGCATTGCTAACCAAGAGACCTTATCTGTGATGGATCATTGTCTGGGTCCTGAGACAATAATTTTACTCACACTGTTTTTATTCATTCAAATGATCACAGTGTAACTCACATCACACATTGCTTATTGTTTCTCTGGAAGATGTCCTGATTAAATATACAGTTTGGTCTTTATTTGCTTACGGGAATTTAGTCTTCAATTTAAAGTTCTGAGGCAGACATTTAATGATTTGAGGAGTCTTTTTGAGCTGCAGAATTGTACAAAAGTACACTCGCAGCAGTGAGATGGATTCTAAAAAAATTGCTGACATTAGAATTGCTTTAAAAACTAACAAAAAACACTGAAACAATGAATCTATGCAAGGGATGTCATCATTCATTTATACTTATTCTCTGAGCTGCAAATACTCCCTAAAATAACTTTGGGATGTGGTGCTCTAACGTTGGTGGTGGGATTCACACGGGCATCTCCACTGCAGGTATTTACCTGCACTCTGTTCATGAGAAAACAGTGAAATCTGATTTTAATGCACACCTAATTTCGTCTTCATGTGGACTTCTAAAAGAAGCTGGATAAGCAAAGGGAACCTAGGCTGACCAGTTGAGATGGGAACTTCTACAGTGCCGAAGTTCAAAATACTTTCGCTAACTTTAGGCACTGACTGCTTCAGGTGTCGCCGGGCATTTTGCATTCTCAGAGTCAGAGTTGATGAGACAAAAACCCCACGTTATGCCATGATATAATTTTGATCAAACAATACTTTTATTCAGAGGGAGCATCACCACTCCTTGTTTTAAAGCAGCATTTGCCTGTTCTTTAAATGATGGTGATTTTTGTGTTGCCTTTTTTTTTAATTCATCCATTTTCTGAAGCCTGTGATTTGGTAAAAACAGCAAGTTTAGATGTTTCAGTTGAAATCTTCACCTGTTAAAAACCAAATTGTGGTTTTTACATTTTATTACCAGTTCTTTACCAAGAGTAATCAAAGCTAAGACAGGAAAAGGCTTTATCCATGGTGCAGACCCCTCCCTAGGTAAGACTGTTTTACATCCCAAGTTTGAAAAGATTGTACACAGGAATTAATTATTTCCTATGCTGTTTGGGATGGAGAATGTATTTTCATTGTTTTAGTTGGGTTTATAACTTTTCAAGGGTTTACGGCAAAATTTACATTTCCTGAAGTAATAATCTTGACACATAAGGGAAATTACCAGCCTAAACCAGGAAATCAGTGTGACTTCATTGTAAACACAGAACTGCTCACACCAGTGATGTCCCAGTCACAGACAGTCCCTTTTAAACTGAATTCTGTCAATAGTTGATCCTGCTTCAGTAAAAAGATACTTTTGAGGAGAAACAGTTTTTCTTTAACAATTCTTCCCATGTACAAAAGTTCAGGAAAAATTCCTAATAAAAATCTAGCATGCAGCGATTTCTTGTGGTAGTAGCAATTTATTGAACATGTAGAAGTCTATCTAAATTATTGTTCATATTACACACAGCTTTACAAATAGAAAAAGCAGCATATCAGCTCAGAAACAGGCACAACCTCCTAGAGAATTCTCGGTTCTACAGGGCATAAAGTAAGGTAAATTGAGTTGAAAACACATGAGGCTGTCCAAGTCAATAGGTAATTCTTTGATACCACAGCCCCTGAAGAAAGTCAGTATTTAATTTGGTTTGTTGTAGTCCCACGATTCAGCTTTAACAGGGGTTTTCTGATTCAGCTGATGTCCAAGGAAAAGCGTTTGGGATCAGTTCTGTGGGAAAATGAAACCTATCCTCAGGGATTTTGAAGAGCCAAATTAAATTAAATATGATATAGTTGGAAAAATGACACTAAAAATGTTTTAAACAGGCATATTTTGGCTTTTGGTCAACATTATCATGATGCCAGATTCTTGCACCAAGATCTCAATGGGATAGAAATTACTGGCATTCTTTCCTTTTTTACAGTCTTTGTGTTGCACCAAACCATAAATCCTTATAAAACTAAAACTGAATCTCTGAGTACTTTAGCCCTTTAGGTTAATCAAAATACATTTTTGCTCTTTCTAGAGTGTTTTTCCCATTTTCCCTATGTCCTGTATTTATTTGCCTCTTTCAGAGTGACGTGAAACTCTTTAATTTATCACATATGAAAAACAAACAGCAAAAAGGTGAACCTGTGTTTCAAAAAACCCCCCCCCAATCCTGTTTTTTGGAGCTGCTTATTGCCAATAAAAGGAAAAGGTTATTCTGGCAAACCACATGCTGCTGTCTCCATATTTTAAGGAAATTATTCAGTCAGAATATGCTACAGGTACTATAACTATAGCATGGGACTTCCTTGAAGAGGGGGAGGTTATACAATTGGAATGAAAGCTCTATTTATAAACTGGAAGTTATAAATTGCTACTTGAATGAATTAAAAGGATGGCTGAACAAAAATGAACAGCAGTCCTCTCTCATACCTCAAAAATCTGTAGCAGATGCGTGCATTTGCCAAACTTTTTGATTGTATGACTTCTGGAAATACATAATTTAGCCAAATCTGAGCTAATTTTCATGGCATTAAGGAAATTACGCCTAAAACATGAAGGTCATATCTTTCCCCATTTCATTAAGGTGCTGGAGATTCTCACTGAACTAAACACATAATTCAGGTAAGGCAGAGGAATACATTTCCACTTTATTTTATTACAAAAATCAACTCTGGAGATGTTTGAAGAGAGGTTAGACTATTATTTTTTGTTTGTTTGTTCGTTGGGTTTTTTTTAGCATTGACCACGTGACAGAAAAAAAAAAAGTTTTCCAATGTGCTCTGATAAGAAACGTACATAAAAGTAAACAGATTTATTTTATGTACTTCTTCTATTTTATTTTCCTAACACCACATCAGGGCAAAGACTCCACACAAAAGGACTATAAAACGGTATTTCATGTTAGTCAACACCAGTAATATGAATGTCCAAAACTATTATTATGTCAGAAATCATCCTTGGAAATTCTTTTCTAGCATCAATTGTTAAGACTGGGCTGGATTTTTCACATCTTATCACAAGAGTAATTGTGCAGCTTCCAACTGAATTTCCTGACATCAGGTTACAGTGCTGTGAGTGCAAAATGGAAATAATTTTACTTAATACCATTGAACTATCAGTAAAATATTACTTTTTGTGTATACTTCAGCAAATCCTTTCACAATTTTGACTCAGAAGGTGCTCCATTTTACTTCTAAGAGGAAGCTATTATTCATAATTGCTTGGTAAGGATTAAGTAGTTAGAATTTGCAGAGCATCCTGAATTTGTGACATTTTTCAGACGCTTGAATATGATAATAGTAAGATATGATTTCCTTGCAGAGCTACATACTGTGGATTTGCCTTCCAGGTTCTCATTTCTTCCATGCTGTCTCTGCTTCAATTGTTAAAATTAAGTGTACTGTTACACAAATGACGACTTCCCAACTCCATTTTTAATGGAGTACACATAATCCTGAGCCAGGAACTGGGTAAGGACTGTATTATTTAAAAAAAAAAAAACAACAACAACAACTTAGTGGGTAGATGGCTTGAGCAGAAGGAAACTTTGCATATACTGTTGCTTCACTTTTACCTTCCAAATATTTATATTAAAAATCCCTTCAGGTTGTTCTTCCAGGCCTTTTCACTGGTGTATCATTATTGGATCAACCTGAAAAAAAGCACTTTGGTCTATTTATTCCCCCTCTGCCTCAAAAGGTTACTCATTCCTGGAGGGCATCACTGAAATATGGACCCAAAGAGCTCAAACCCACAGAAACTTTGACTCATTATCGGATATCTCAAGCATCCTTTCTAATTAGAACGTGTACAGCAAGAATATTCATACTCTGAGGTGTGAAAATCTGTGCAGCAAACAACGTGGAAAGGAACTGTAATAAGGGAGGGACATTAATGAAAAACAAAAATGCTGCTCAGAGTTGAGCTTTTATAACCGGTTAAAGTCAGCTGCAGTCATAGAGAGTTTCTCATTCAGCTTTTTTTAATTATGCAAATGCTGTGTACAGTAATCAAAGGTTATTTTCAATTACTTGTGTTCTGTCTAATCTATTACAGCTAAAATTTGAAAGTCATCACCACAGAACAGACATTGTCCACTGTCATAAAACAGGCCTTCCTTCACTACATTGTAATTTGAAATTTATTAGTGTTATGATGACTTTGTATTTATTTTCTGATTCATATAGTAAGAAAATAAGTCTTGGCAGCCTTTTTAAAAACAAAGTATTTAAAATTTCCTGTTTCATTCCGAACAGACAAGTCAAATTCAGAGAAGATCTGGAATTCAGAACCAGGAAAATATACAGTTATCAAAGGACAGAAGTCCAAATCCACAGGAATCAATAGGATTCAAATTTGAGTGCTGAGGAATAAGGCCAGTCAGGCTCACAGTGGCCACTATCTCGACTACTTAATGTAGAAATGCTAAAGTGAAAATCACTGCAGTTTTAAAAAATGACACCCCAAACTATCCAAACTGACCTGAAAAGGGAACAATGCCATTTAAAATACTCACTCAGCTAACTTCAGAAAATAGAAACTTGACGAAAATTTTCTAACTAAGCTTAAAGAAAAATCAAGCAATGAAAGGATTTGTAAAAGAGTTTCAATTTTCTTAAAATTTACCTGAAAACGAAACAATAACAGGTGAACCATATAGTTCCCCCCCTTTTCTTCTAAATTTTGAAAATATTTTTATTATTTATTTAATCTAGAAAAATACCTAAAGAAAAATGAAATATTAAATTTTTGCTCTTCACTCAGTATAAAGTTTATTTATGCTAGAAAAGAAAATGTCTTCTCAGAAGGAAAACTTTCCATTTGGCACAACAGCAACAATGAAAGACTGAAGTAATTACCTTATAGGATATTTATCACGCACATCTGCAGAAATACATAAGCTTGCACTAATGTTCTCAAGACTTTAATCTGGGGACCCTGATTAATTATATGCCATCATATTCAAATGCATATAACATTGGAATACTTTTTATTTTTGGTGATTCATATATTTTCTTCGTGTGAAAACTGCATATTGAAAAAACCATGTTTGGACTTTATCTTGTAAAACCATATTTATTGGATTTTTAATTTAATATTCTCCAAATAAATGGTAGCTCATGTGAGTAACTTGAAGTGGGAAGGAACATAGGGCTAAAAGATATGCAGAGTTATCTATACTTTAAGGAAATGGTAAATAAAGGTGGGAGGCATCAATTCATTGCAGATATGATTTAAGCCTCTGATAACAGAATTCACATGCAAATATCCGATTTTCTCTTAAGGCCTTCCTTGTCAGAGAATTTTTTTCTTTAAGGATAATGCTAATTTATTCTGTGTCCTACAATGTGGAATCCTTAATATTTTGGTTTTTAACTTAAAAGGACAAACATAAGAAAGAAAATAATTTGAAACTACCTTTTAACGCAGAATCTCTGCCAGTGAGCATTCACAGACTCGATTTACAGATGATCAGACTCCGCAGTGGCCTCACTTCATTATGAAGACAAAATTTCTTTATTTAGCAACAGGGTCCCACTTGAATGAATTTCACCCATAAAATGATAGTGGAAATGAATAATTATCAGAGATGCATGTGATTCTTCAACAAAGGCTAAACCTGGGGAAAAAATAAATGAATAATTTTCTTAATCTCAGATTTCTCTGTGCTAGCTAGAAAGGCAAAAATAATGATGCTGGTATGCAAAACATCTGTAATCAGACATAATTGCTAAGAATAGAATATTATTTACAATACCAGTGCAATAGCAGTTGCATTATTATGTCCCTTTGACAGCTCTAATAATACTTTCCTTTCTTTGGAAGCACTGCTCTTTTCCCTTACCATGTAATTTTTGAAAGTGCATGTAGTTATGCAGTTTGCTTTTTAGTGTTTTTTATTGAATCCAACCTTCCAGGTAAGAAAAAAAAGTGATTGACCGAAAAAAAAATGGAAAAAAAAAGTGAGAGAAAGACATCTCCTTAATAGTGCAAAGAAATAACATTTAAATGAACACTTGTCTAACATATTTTTGCTTGCTTTGAGGACTAGCTGCCACCATTTGTGCCTGCAGTGAGTTACAGGTAAAATAGAGTGCTTTTCACATCAATAAACCCATTTGCAGCCCAAGGTGTTACCAACTTGTAGCATCCAAGGAATAAAGCAGAGCGTTTGAATTCCTGACAGTTTGGTGTGGGATTTCTTATTGTTGTTTTTATTTGCTTGTTTTTGTTGGGTTTGGATTTTTTGTTGCTTTTTGGGGATTTTTGTTTGTTTTAGTTTTTGTTGTTTGTTGTTTTGTTTTGTTTTGTCTTGGGTTTTTTTTTTGTTGGCTTTGAAATTTTTTTTGCTTGTTTGTTTTGGGCTTTTTTTATGGACATCAGTACACAAGACCATAGAGGTGAGCAGATGCTTCAGTGATCAAGAGGTCAGAATACACTAAGGATCTGCATAAGGAGAATCACTGCAAGCATTATTTCTGCTTATGGATTCCAGTAATGTTCTTTCTTTTCCCTTTTCTCCCTAGACCCACTCATGAGTTCAGCTAAGTGACAGAAGTGAAAGACAAAAATGGAGGAGCCACTTCAAAGAATCTCAAGATGAGGTCAGATACCTCTATCTTGATTTGAAGGGTTTTGGGGGGAAGATAGCAAGGCTGTCCAGTGGTCAGTCTATGGGATAAAAATGATTAAAACCCCATCAAGTAGCCCACAATAAAATAGAGCAAACAGAGAGGATATGACTGTGATCACAGAGAAGAGAATTACAATCCATGACTAGATTAACAAAACCTTCTGGAGACAATCTCATGAAAAAGGCTTTTCCACCTCCAAAGTACCAAAAATGTGAATGTTTCTGCTGAGCAGTTCTCCCTAAACAGTGGGAGAAGGTTGTTGCAACCCACCCACAAAGGTGGGGTAAATGAGGTTCTGGTTAACAGACCCCTTGGGCTGGATTAGAGTGAAACGACACGGAACGACTGGTGCCGATAGATGACATTTTCCGTGCCTTAATTATGCCTCCCCTGATGGGGGAGAATTTCCAGAGTCCTTTCCTGGGCTCTGCAGATGAACGGGACTTTTCCACGCTTCTTGCTTTCAGATAGTTGTTTTTTAAGTCTTATCAAAGGAGCTGAGGCACAAGCCTGACTCCCCTTAGAGAATGCGAGAGAAAAGGCAAGTTATCAAGATTACGCGGTCCTTTTAAAGGTAAATTAACCAATGAAAACCCAAAACAAAAGATATTTTTACTTTTCTACCAATGTTCAATAAATCTTTCTGTCACATGAAAGGAACTGGGGAATTTTTCACCCAATCCTCTCAATCCACTTTTGCCGCAGAACATGGAGTAGTAGTAGAAAAAGAAGAAGGCCTAGAGAACAACAACAATCCTCCATTTTGGAGTTTTTGCTTTTTATCCATTTGCTATATTAACAAACCCAACACCTCTAAATTTTCCCCCAGTGACAATCTTACATAATGTTCTATCACCTAGTTCACACCAGTGTAGATTCTGTTTCTTCCCAGAGGGTAGGTAATTTTCTCCATGGACGAAGGTCAAAGACAGGGTTGTCCAGGGGGGTAGAACTCTTCAGAACAGGCAGAGAAATATTCCCTGCACTTTGGACTCCCACAATAGATAGATAGGCAGACAGACAGATAGACAGATGGACAGATATGGCAGTTTATTTTAGAACAATTTATTTGCAAGGGAAAGGAGGTATGTAGCCACTTTAGTTATTAAGTATAGAAATATAGCAACAGAAAAGTATGAAGATATCACTTAAGAAAATATAAAAGGAGAAGAAAGAAAGGAGTGCACTGGAGTATATCTATCTATCTATATAGGAGTATATAGATAGTGAAAAGATCTCACCACCCTTGGATCCAATTTTGATGTCCTGTGGTCAAAGTGGGGAGCTTTGATGTTTTATGACACCTTCTAAGACATCACTCTGCCTCTCACAGGACTGTAGTTGGGCCAGCTATGCCCCATAAGAAGGGATGAAAACCTTCAGCCCCCCCCGTAAATATCTTAATGCTTCCCCTGAGGGGGAGTTTTATACCTGAGGCTCATCAGGAGGACATGGGCATAAAAAAAAGCATTATCTCATCTAGCAAGATCTGTTTCTTATTGGCTTTTTTCCCTTACATGGCACATAACCAAAAATTCCCCTCCTGCCCTTCAGCTGAGGGGTGCAAACCTGACTTCAGAAAAGCACTTGCTGCTTTGGCAAAGGACTGATTATTTGAGTCATTAACCATTAATATTTCAGTCTCTCACAGCTAAAAGCACAAGGAAACCTCCAGAGGTCACAAAGTGATCCTAAGTGTCTGTGTATTTCGACCTCCAAGTATTTTAATTTTCAGCTATTTCAAAGTCCTTGGCAAATGTAGAATAACACATATACATCATGCTAATATAGGTAAAATAAATATAAAAGGCTTGATCTTCTAATTCATCCTTTCTGTGTCCTGCGAGGTTTTAGCAGTTTTGCTTGGGTTTTGCATACTCTGATCCAGCCAATTTATAGATACTGCCTGTACTTCTTTACCAAAAAAAACCCCATATTTTTTAGCAATGGGGTGATTCAATCAACAAAGCGTTGCTTTTGCTGCTCTCAGAAAACAGAGTGGTGCCTAATCGGTGCCTAATCTGGAGAAGTGTCTGCACAGAGCTCCTGCTTGAATGCAATCTGATATGACAAAACCATCTACCTAATGGAAAAACTTGTGATTTTCTCTAAGAAATGGGAATCTGCTTTATCTTTATGTGTGAGGGAAGAAACTGTTAGGACTAAGATACCTCTCATTTTACAATAGTCAGGACTAATTTGCTGAAGTGATGAGAACAAGCTGTTGCAAAGTCTCTTTGTTTCTTTTTCCTTGCACAGACTTTTTGCACGGTCCGTGTTCCATGATGACACCACACAATTTCCTTCTACCTGAGAGCCAGGAACAATTTTTGTAAGGCTAATCTGAGTTTCTACCATTTCCTGTGATCTGCAGATAACAGAAAGAAACAGTTTATTGAGCATTTCTCCTTTTCTCCTTGGAAGGTCAGCACCATTTTCTTTAAGGACTGCAGTGGGAATGCCACGGTAGGCTGTCAACATGGTGCTACACAGAGCACAAACATAAGGGCTTAAAAGAATAGACAATGAATAATAAAATAAAGAAATTTTTAAAATATTCATTAGCTCTTTCTCACTCAGTGCTCTGTCCTTACTGCCCATCCTATGGATGGATTTTGGTTAGCAAAAATCTTCCAAAGTTATTTTTTAAAGCACTTTCTCCACTTTTATGTCCGCATTATACAAAGCTCGCTACAGCATGTGCACACTTTCATAACTGCAGCCCATTTAAGTGGAAAAATTATTTCCATAAACAATTTTCCAGACTCTAAGTATCATCCTTTGATTAGTGTGTGTTATTATAATGTCAGCCTTTTCCAGAAAATGCTGAATATTAACCCTTTTTGTGAATGTGCTGGAATTAATGGGTATTCTGTCCGTCAAGAGGCTGAAGTTTTGTCTCAGAAAAGTCCAGAGACAATACAGATATAAAGTCAATACCTTATGGTAAAGAAAGAATATTAACAGCAAACTGCTATAGAGATGCTTAAATAATAGTGCCATGAGTCTTAAAGATGATATCAGAATTCAGTTTACAGTTCTAAAAGCAATGAAATTACTAAATGTAACTTTGTTGGTATGTAAATTCACAGAATATTTTCTGCTCTTTAGTAGTTATTTTCCCTTGGTGTGTCTGCAGGACGACAACACCAGGAGTCTCAGCTCAGGTGGAAAACAGGTGGATTTGGGTTGGTAAATCATAAAGCAACTTGTGGATAAACCTGCCAGTGAGAATCCTGGACTCAGTGGAATTTTAGCGTGAAAGAAGTTTATAAGTTACATGTAAAAACCAAAACAAAAGCTTTTATTGAGCCCAAAAGCAAAAGAAGTGACGGAGAAGTAAGTTTTAGCTTGCTGATATTACAAACCAGGTGAGGAGAAGGGCGCACAAATATCCCAGCCCCTCTCACCTTTTAACCCTGCCTCAGCTCTGACCAGCTCCAACAGGAGCATCCTGTGGTGCTGCCCAAGGCTCCAGCAGAGCAGAGGCTGAAAGCTGAACCCTCTTCTTCCCAACCTCTTTAAAAAGCTTTTAGAAAACCTCAGGAATGGCGTTTTGCCAGCCAACGTATCTCAGCCTTATTCTGTGATTAGTCTCCCAAAAAAGGCCTTTAAACCCCTGCCAGTCTGCCTCCAGGTCCTGGCGTTTTTCATCAGGCCTAAAGGCAGTCCCATACGCCAAAAAGGAATAACAGTTAATGCACAGCCAAAAAAAAAAGCCTTTAGGAACTCACTGACCTTTTTTTTCCCCTTCATTCTGTGCCTTCCTTAGTTCTTTTGTGGATTTGCCCCTTAACAAACAGCGCCGAACCTTTGTCACCTTTGAACATGCACCTACACAGCCTAATTACCTTTCTCTTCTGGAACCTATTCATTAACACCGGATGGAAAGGTATGAAGCACAAAGAATATGTAAAATTGGTTTTGCAATGTGTCACAGGCGGTTTAGTGTCAGAGACCTACAAACTTCTACAAGCTTCTGTGGAAAAGAAATAATTACAGGATGATGAATTTCAGCAGAACAAGAGCTATAATTTACAGAGTTATTTTGAAGGGAGAATATTTGAAGCTCAAAGAGCTAATTCTTAATACCTTTTAATGTAGGAAATAAAGCAATTTCTTTTCTAAAATTTTGTTTTAATTATAATGCATAGTGCAGAAATTTATTTTTCTTTAGAAATAAAATAACAAATATAATTGAAAGTCATTTTCCTAGGAAAAAAAAATTAGAGAAAAGGAAAAGAAACTGTCAGCTAGTATCTAAGCTATACTTAATCTGTGAAATCATTGCTTTCTGCTGTGTCAGATCTACTTTGTTCATTATGAAATACTGCTAAAATAAGCTTATCTTCAGGATTTAAAACAGGGAGTACCTCATAGTGGAGACAATCACCGGTGCAGCAATGCATGAATCACCTCATGTGTTCCCTGCGGATTTTGCCAGCATCCATACCTTTAAAAAAAATTAATATTTTGTCTTGGTAGCTATTAATACAGATTCTAACTACTTAAAACCACTTATACACCTCTTAAAACCACTCTATGTACACTAGGACTTAACAAAGCGTCCTTCTGAAACCTACAGTCCACTCCAAACATAGTTTGTTACAAATTTCTTCAGGTCACAGGGTAAGAGAGTTGTCTTATCACTCTGGTCACACCAGAGAACTTTCCAATTTTCCCAAAAATAATATATGTTGATATATATATATATATTATCAATATACGCTGATAATTTTAGAGAAGGGAGTAGGTACTAATCTCAGTGACAATCTGAAAATTCTGGGGAAAAATAAATAGATAGATAAATATTCATTAAACCTACCTTAAAATGTTTAATCTGGCAATAAAACACCACCCCAGGATGACAGGATTGTTATTTTGTCACTTAATTCACATAACAAGATTTTTATACTGCATGTATAGCCAATGAAAAAAAAGTGGCAATGTTGCACAATACCATGACAATTATGGGTAAATTCTATAAAGCTGCTGATCAATTTGAGCCTGCACAGAGGCAATAAAGCCCAAGAAGTGCATATATTGTGGAAAAGTGAAGGAAAACGTAATGTTTCCATTGCTCAAATACATACTGAACTCACTCCAAAGGGTAATATTTCTTGTTTTGTCTTATAATGCCATACAAACTCTTAAAAAGTCAAGGAAAAGCAAAAAAAGAGAAAAATTTAAAAAAAAAAAAAAGGAGAAAGACCTATACTATGATAAACTAAAGGAGTAAGACAAGAGTGGCACCAGCTAATTTGCTGAACCTTGAGGGTTTTTGGCAGGCGTCAAGGAAGTAAGACACAGCACACTTCAGGAAAAAAAAGAAAATGCTGGTTTACGACCTCCCAAAGAGTTCAGTGCTTAATTCCTCAATTATTTTATTCAGTAGTTCAGGAAAAAAAAAATAAGAAAAAGAAATAAAAATGTACCAAATCAAAGCTGACCCAAGTAGCTTTTATACATTTATTATTCTGTACCTGGCAACACGCTGTGATTGCCTATTATTTCAGAGGGCTTTCACTACCTGCAAACGCACAGCTGGTGATTAGTATTGCCTAAATGAGATTTTTTTATCCCACAGATATGTTATTTACCTATTGCTGGCAGTGTGCATCGAGAACATCTCCTGGTTTTGGGGCTGGCTGCTGTTCTGTAATCATGCAGGTGCAATTAAATCTGAGCATTCTCCATTACAGGCCCCGTGAATGGACAAAAGAGCTGCCAGTGCCTGCAATTTGTCTTCATTTCCCAACGCTGCTAAAGTGCCTGTACAGTTAAATATTTAACCACACTATGATTTCCAGAATTGTGTAGGTGAGGAAGGGGAAAATTCAGGCAGAGAGTGAAAAGTTATTTCTTCATAGGTTGTGCTCAAAACAAGCTGCTTTCTGTGCCGCGCTTGTCAGCTCTGTCACGTTGCTTTTTGGCTGTTGGGTTTCACAATTTTCCAGCCACATTATTCACTAGATTTATAAACCAGCTGCCCTGTATCTGCCTGATACCATGATGTCTCACTGCCTTTGGGCCGTGCATCGCCGACAGAAGGTGCAGCACTGACACACACGTGTTTCTGAAAATAAATATGTGTGCCCACTGCCTGCTGCAGTGGTGTGTGCTGCGCTGCTTTACGCCTCTTCCTGGCACAAAGGAATGCATTAGCGCAGCATCTAAACAAACATTTCTTCCAAACTGTCCACCTTCAAGGAGCAGATAAGAATTTCTGTTTGTTTTTGCAAGCTTCCTTCAGTCTGACGGACAGTTTTCATTTGGGGATAATCTCTGGGATCTCTCTTTACTCCTTTCTCTTTAAGTCCTGAAAGAGAGGGAGATTATTTCAGAAATTTGCAGTCAACAGATGGCAGGGGAAACTGAAACAGAGGGAGGGTGAAGTGATCAGAGAAGGAACACAGAGCTGTTCGTTAAAATGCAGTTGTAACACAACTCACCTTGGAATGCTGCATCTCTTTATTCAGTACAGTAACAATTTTACTGTGAGTTATTTGTTTTGGGCCAGAGGATGGGCTGGATGAACTCCAAAAGTTTATTCTGGATCTTTGAACTGCCTCACACCGTTGCACCATGTTGCACCACATCACTTAGGACTCTGTGCATCACCCTTTTACACAATTAGAGAAAGAGAGACGAAGAGACCGGAGACTGACGGGCAAGTTTCCCAGTTTTGTTCATGATTTCAATGACTTTTGAAATTTTAGGTATGTTGTGCACAAGAACTATGACCTAAAATGCAGGGATTCACTTTCAAAAAAAAAAAAATTCATATACAACGAAATCTTTTATCAGATTGCTGTGAGGGCAGTAAAAAGTGTATAAAAGGTGGTATTAGGTGGCAATATTTATCAGCCACAAAGATCTGTAGAAAGAATCAATTATAAAGCAAGTGTGAGTATGAAAAGTAAAACTAATAATGACAATAACAGTAGCAATAGTAAAAATAATAACTATTAAGGGGTTTTTGTGGCGGTTTTTTTAAATGTTTAGAAGAAAACTGATAGTCAATACGATGATTTGAGCTCACTGATGGGAAGGGAATGAAGAAAGGGAGCCTCTGTAGAAAAAGGAGAACATTTTGCCATTTTTCTGCTTGCCCCTTTTCTGAGCAAGAATTACTTTCTCTGCATTGTGGAAGTACAAAAAGCTGAACACAGCTCCAGACTTTTTCTGGTAATTTTTCCACATGTGCAGTAATAGATGACAAAGTGAATGGGCTGCTGGCAGAAGAATTTGAGATGTCCAGTTGAATGAACAAAGTTTGATGAAATATTCTTCTAGAGTGAAAAGTAAGGAGGAATGAGGGCTGGATCCTACAAAAACAAGATTCTGTTGGACATGGGGTGGCCTGTGGGCTCTCCCAAACCTCCTGGCACGGAAAATGGTTTGATACAGTAGAAAATTTTAAAAGTGATTATAGACAGTGGAAAAACAGTGGAAATCAGCCTCAACTGAGACAACAGAAGAGGTTTTATCTCAAAATCGTTGAAGGGTGACTACTGGCACCCAGCCTGCAGCCCATTTCTCATCCCATTTGATTTTGCTGCTCTGTCCTGGAGTTCTTGTTTCATCTTCTCTCATTTGGCTTTAGCTGAAGTTTCCCAATCATTCAGCTTTTGTGGTGCTTAGCTGTTTACACAGCATGGATGAAAAAGACTAGGAACTAGTGCGGAAACGCAACACAAAATCCATGGCAGAGCAGCTAGGAGGCCATATTTTGGCATTTCTTTGTACAGATACACTCAAATGTCAGCTAAACCCACAGTCTGGGAGATTTGCTGCATGCTGGACACCAGTACAAAATGCCTACAAATCCAATCTCAAAAAATGAAAATGTTACTTCTACTTTTTGGTAATTGGCCAGGAAATAGCCGTGCTTTTATACATATTTTAGCTTTTTCTGAGTGCTTGTCAAGAAATTAATTTTTGCTCAGTTGCAAGCTTTTAACTTGAGTAATGCTCTTCGGTCAGGACAATTTTGGTTCTGTTTTTTCCTTTGTGGATCACTCAGTACTACTTACACTCCGAATCCTTGGTCTTCCTCCCCCCAGCTTCCCCTAATTTTAACATGCCAGCAAGAACAAACCAATTTGTTTTGTTGCAAACTCTGTGTGTGATTATCTTCCGCGGGCATGCGTGTGAGCTCAGCCAAGCTACAAAAACGGCTGATAAATGAGCCATTTATTTGATACAGTAATAATCAGATTTATCAAAGGCCTGTGCATTGGCTGCACTACAGATATATTAATCAGAAAGCTGGGGCCAAACTTCCTCAAGGTGACAACTCACGAGGTCCTTCCTGAAAGCCTATTTTCCCCTGTGCTCGGTGTAATACTTGGATAATTGTAATCTCTTGTGGTCAACTTTTAAGCCACTATGAAAAGACTTTATGTTTGCTTCAGATAATTTTTTTCAGGCACCACTCCGGCACTCTTTAGGCTTTTTCCAGCTGAGTGTTTTTCTGGACATGGATGAAACTTTCTGAGTGCCCTTGTCAGCATTTGTCCTCTTAACCTGCCATTTTTTAAAAGGATGAGAAATTAACACAGGCTGCAAAAGGAGGGATGTATTTGCATTAAACTTGCTTTGGTAGGTTTTTTTTTTTGATACTCTCGTGATCAAAAACCCTTCCCAAGTACTCTGGATTTTTAAATGATCAGGATAAGTGGCTCCTTAGATGGGACACTGATATTTTTTGCCCCTTCTCTGCAAATGGGATAGAGGGGCCTGTGGACTCTGCTGTGGCACCAGGTATTGAAGTGACTCCTAAAAGGACCCTGAACTCCAAAGGAGCTCAGCACATTATCTGCCTTTCTAGTCATCAGGTTTCTCTTCTTTTAGTTTGTATATCTTGAAAATTTTCTGCTGGCTTGGGAAAGAAAGATTTATCTTAATCCTTGTGAAGTAGAATAACCTTGCCTGTTTGTTTCGTTGTCTTTTTTTTCTATGTAAGAATCACTAAATAAACTGATAATTAAATATATGCATCAATTCAAATGCTGACCCTAATTTTGCCTTCTGTTGTCCTATGTGGGTTTTCCTTAAATTTACTAATATTGACCTGGAAATATATTATTTACTGAATACCTGGAAATATGTCTAGGGAAAAATCAAATTCTATATATTAGGAAAACAATTTCCGTTATTTTACATGATCTCCAAACTAGTATGTGATGGATATGGGACCACCACCATATTTTTAAAACAGAAAATAACCTACTTATTTCATTTTCTGCCTGTAATACCTGCAATTTTTGTCTTTGTAGGAGGCAGTCTGATTTTCATTCCAGTAACGAGTTTCAAGTACTGACAGCAAATATGGAAATATGACTTTATGTTGCACTGAGAAAGCAGCCTTAAATTCTTCCTCTTTTTACGGGCTGTGTATCACCCCGGCTCATTCTGCTGCATAAATTGAAGAGTTGAAGAAAAAAATTCTCCCTGAAAAAATCCTCACTCTTCAATACTTATGTACCAGAGCTCTGTAATGTGACACAACTATTATTTAGCCTCTCTAATATCTAAAGGAAGAATACATGCAGCTGAATTTATTAGGTGAAATACGGAGTTAAAGAGAGTTTGGTTTTTTTTCAATGTGTCTTATGGCTTCTATTTCACAAAGGGGCATAATATTTGTAAATTCAGGTGTGTGTTTGTCCTTATTCAGATAGAGATGCTAAAATTTGACCAGGAATTGAAGTTAACTTTAAAACATTCTAACCTTGATACAAACGTGCAATTGCCAATGGAATGCAATATCTAATCACAGTCTATCATAGCACATCATGTCACTCATAAATTATCTTAAGAAAATGAAGGCACTACTTTTAGAGAATATATTAGACCACAATACAAAAGAATAGTCATTAGGACCACATCCAAAAGAGCAAATTAAAGCCTACTGCACAAGTGTGGGATGCGAGGCATGTCAGTCTGAAACTGTGATCTCAAACCTTCACAGTCACTCCTTAAGCTGTCAACACTTTGATGAGAAAGTTTCTTTGTAAGGCTGGGTTTCTGCTTTTTACCTGTGGTGCCCCTGCTTAACCTCTACCAAAGCTCCAGTGAAATCAGAAGTCAATCATTCAACTCTCTATAGTCCTGACTAGTAGTCACCTGTGTCTTATATTGGGCCTTTCTTTGGTTTTTAATATGTAGATTTTCATCTGATTAATAAAAGCATTTTCCATCTTAATTTAGAGCTTGCATCCAGACAAACTGAAGCATCGGGAGAGAACGATATTGTCCAGGTCACCCAGAAAAACAGCAGCAGAATACGATGTACAACACTTCTTGTTGCCTGCTATACAGGAACCTTTCTGTCCCTTGCACACAAACCAGGTACAATAATTTGACTGTTCCTACCACGGAGAGTGTAGCAGAATATATTTCTGAGATAAGTGTGACGAGCGCAGCTCTGAAACTTCGAACTGTAGCTAACGAAAGTTTTATTTTCCTTTGCTTAAAGGTAGCTTTCTAAAGAGCCTGTGTCTGAAGGGCAAACTCTACATTTGAACCAGCTCTCAAAATAGTTTGTTAGAAAACTAGTGAGCTGATATATTGGTACTAGTGTGATGTAATATCTGAACAAATGACACAGATGGAGGCATTGAGGGCACTCTCAGCAGGTTTGCAGGTGACACCAAGCTGAGGGGGCAGTGACAGAGGGACCTGGACATTCCCAGGAGTGACCCACATGGATCTCATGAGGGTTAACCAGGCCAGGGGCTGGTGCTGCCCCTGGGTCAGGGCAGCCCTGGGCTGGATCCAGGCTGGGGATGGGCAGATGGAGCAGCCCTGGGAGAAGCCCTGGGGGTGCTGTGGGGGAGAG
>RAHM01000457.1:131546-158783 GCA_003713295.1 Parotia lawesii | reverse complement strand
TTGTACCCCTGATTCCCAGAGCTCTTCAATAAAAGCACCTGCATATAATCATACCGTGATTATGTGTTTCTACGCTAACCCTGGGACCCCAAACCCCCTGTGCTGGGACCCCAAACCCCTCTGCTGGTCTGGGGCCACAAATTCCCCTGTGCTGGGACCCCAAACCCCTGTGCTGGGACCCCAAACCCCCTGTGCTGGGCTGGGCCCCAGCGTGGGCAGCAGGGCAGGGGGGATTCTGTCCCTCTGCCCCCTCAGCTGAGACCCCACCTGCAGAGCTGGTGAGATGATTAAGTTGCCATGAGTGACCCATGCCAAGAAGCAGTGCATGGTCTCCCGTGGCTTGTGCAGCTCCAGCAACGCCTCTGTGCACCAAGGCTGGGCACGCATTCACCAAAATTCACCCAGATCGAACAACTTCTTCACTTCCTCAGATGTTTTTTTTTTTTTAAATCCTCCTGGTTTTGCTCTGAAGCTCTAAAATCTCATGCTGCAAGAAACACAAATGGCAGAAATGGCTGCAAGGCATTTTTTTCAAAGTTAACATGCAATAAACTTTGCAAGAAATCCAAGTATTGGCTAAAAATTTGTATAACTTAGATGGACAGTTAAGAAGTTGAATATAAAATATATATATTTGGAAAGTTTCTTCTTCCCGTAATTCAGCATTGTCCTTCAAACAACCTGACATGTAATGACAGAGAATTGTCATCGGTGACCGCACCTTAATATTTCAATTATTCTAACCGTGATAAGCTTCTGCATTGTAAAACTGTGGAAGTACTTAATACTGCATTATTTAACTAACTGCACTTAAATCCTAAAATGGTCTACTTTAACCTCAATAATCAAAGAGATTCAAAGTTAATGTTGAGAATGAATGGTATGGAAGAACATAAAAAATGATTTGTGCAAGCCAAGAAAATCTGCTTGAATTTTCTTTTTTTTTTTCCTGAACTGCTTTATTTAATTTTGGTTTTAAATCAGGCAGCAAGCAAAATTGCAAACCTAGGCAGCTGAAATACACTGAAAAATAGATGTGCATATATTTAAATAAATAATACCATTAAAACATAACTGCAAAATAAGTTCTAACTTGCACATTGCTCCTAGCTGTCATCCAGCAGTGTCTGTGTCGTCTGAATAACACATTTTTGGTAGGCACATCTAGGAACAGGCTATGAACATGGCTTCAAAACCAGATACTCATAGCACTCCCAAGCCCTGATGTTCCCCTGGGACAGTGCAACAGCTCTGGTCCTAAAGCTGCTTTGATATGTTCACTCTGGAATTGATAATTGGTCCAGACGGGCTTTGCAGAGAAAAATTACCCGATTTAGACTCCTACCCTGTAAAGGAATTCAGGTCTTTCCATAGCAATGAACTGTGTCCATTACCTCTCAGCTGTGAGCGTTTCCTCAGCTCTTTCTGCAGAATCACCCATGGCCAATCCCACAGTCCAGAAAAATTCCCATCAAGCCGCGATCCTGATCCCGGCTGTATGGAAAGAAGCAAAGGAGGAGCCATAACAACTGCTGTAGTTTTGGCCTGTTTGCAAGAAAGCACACGGGATCTGGAGCCTTGTTAGTTTGAAGGTGGTGACAATGAGTTATATCCTATTTAGCCAGGAGTTTTGTGGTTCTTTGAAAATTTTATAATTAACTGTGTTTAATTAGTTAAGCAATGTTCAACTGTGTTATTTTAGCGGGTTTTGATTTAGATCTGTGTTGGCTGAGTGTCAGTAGAAATCCCTGAGAAATTACCTCACTGCACCTGCAGAAAGGAACTCCATGGACCCACAACCCTTAGAGAACTCAATCAATAGCTGAAGAACAAAACTCAATAAAGAATGGTTTAATGGTTATTAAATAACTAGAGTTGAATTAGGTGTCATAGAGCAAGAAAGATATCTCGAGAGAGTTAAGGAGTCAAAGGCCTATACACCCCACAAAACTTGATTAATACATTGCAGCTGCAGTACGGGAGCTACTTCATGGGTTTGTACACCCCAGAAAATTTAATGGTAATTATCTAAGCAGGACAGCAAATTTAATAAACCACTGTTTAGCTGGATAAAGCTTGGGGTATCCATTAAACAAAAATAGGTGAGACGTTCTGGTAGTAATTAAAAGAAACAAAACACCTATATCATGATGCAAGACACTGGGCACACTTTTGATGTCGTAGTGCATATAAAAGCCTGAAAATTGTTGGGTTTTTGAAAATGTCTGTGGTGAATAAATTCCTGATATGTTCCCAATTTTAACTCAAAATTGTTATTAGGAATGTTCATCCAACGGCTTTTTGCTGTGAGATTTAAAACTCTTTGTTTCAGTGGGGAGAAGGAAAGGCCAGACTGATGAGCTGAACACAGCTTGCAACACTCAGAAATACAGCAAAACTCTCAAAGACTGAGAGAAAAAAAAGCACTAACACGATGAGCTGAAGAAACCCTCAGAAAGAAAGCAGTGAGGGGAAGATCACAGCTCAAGGTGATTTGGCACACACCAAGGTGCAGCAGAAATTAATCCCTGCCTGTGTGAGAGCCTCGACAGCAGGGATTTAGTGAGAAACTGCCCAGAGGGTGGTGGCTGCACTGCTGGTTTACCCAAGTCAGCCCCAGCTCATCTCTACATGGATTAGGAATCAGCAACTCTTCCATGCTCACGATTCATCTCTCAAGCCACTGACCCTAATGAAAGACACCATGGAAAAAAGACAAATATTTCTAAGGTCTGCAAACTGAGCGGTAATTACCTTTTCTTTTTTTTTTCTTTTTTTTTCTTTGCTGTCCATTAGCTATAATTTGCATTCCCAGTCTTCACAAATCTCATTATCTAGACCTTATTATCACTGTAATGATCTTGGCCATACACTTACCTTTCTTTTGTGTAAATTATCCTTCTGGAGTTTTTTGGGGTTTTTGGGGGATTTTTGGGCTTCTTTTAAATTTTATTTCTTTCTTCTGACCTTCTGGAAAAAGCTTTGAGAGCTTTTCTAAGATCTAGCTGCAAGAAAAATAGTGTTTCCTAGATACATTGTTTGACAAATGCTGAGTACTACATGACCTATAAAAATTTTGAGTATGCCTTTGACTTGAAGAACATAAATGACCTCACTGAAGCCAAAGGAAAAATAATCCTTTTCTTAACTGCTTTTCTGGACTGCAAGCAGCCTTCTTAGGATAGTTCTCAAGTAAAACTCTTTGCATTTTGGAGGTTAAAACTTTCAGAGTGTCTCTACAGATAATTTAACTGCAGCAGGAAGATCTGTGTTACCTTTGTATAGTTGATATCAGAACACGACACAATTTATTTCTGCTCTCCTTTGCTTGAAAAAGAAAGAAAAAGTATGCAGATGAATAAAATATCAGACTTTGAGAAAAGCTTGTGTGAAAAGATAAAACACGCTAAGACTTTTCAGCCTGGAAAAGAAAACTGATGTGGAATGTAGTGGAGGTAAGTAAAATGATGAATGGCACAGGGAAGGCCAATGAGTTGGAATTATTTTCTATTTCTAATACTATAACAGCTGGGGGCCTCAAATGAAATGAGCAGGCAGGTGGTTTAAAACAGAAAAGAAGTTTAAAAAATGCGTGGTTAAACTGGGGAGTTCATTGCCACAGGATGTTCCAGATGCCAATGATATTAATGCCTTCAGAAATCCATGAGGCAAATTAATAGGGAAAATATCCATTAGAGGGTGTAAAACACAGTAATTTACATCTACATCTGGCTCCAAGTACTTGAGCACAAATTCTTGAAGGTGGAGAAGACATATGTGAAAAAAATACAGCGTATGCTTCTTCACTCCAATATAGCCTTACTCAGGGTTTTTTTTTTATGCTCTGCATACATTTTTAAAACATAACTTATGTAACCTCAAAATCAGAAATGTTTCTGTTTAATTTCACCAGGCTAAGAAGAAAAAAAAAATTCCAACCCAAAACATTTCACTATTTACAGATATCTAATATTTAAAAAAATAAATAACAAGTTCCTTCACATCAGGAAGCTTTAACAAATTGATCAAAATTAAAAGGAAGTAGGACATTATTGTCTTCCTGTGACTATTCTGAGCAGATATCATTGCATTTAGTCAGGCTATTTTCCTTTCATTTGCATAACTTTTTCCAGGGAATAACTTTTTTCTTACTGACCGGATGACAGTGGAAAGTTCAGCACTATTAGAGACTCACTGAATAATTGCCTGGGAATTGTGAACACCAGGTTAAGAAGAGGCAGAGTAAAAGACATTTGGCTTGAAATTGCTCATGATTTATAGTAATGCAAGGCTTAAGCGATGGCAATAAAAAAAATCTCAGTAAGTGGCTATTGTTGGTTTCTAAATATGTGCAGAATGTTTTAAAAATGTTGTTACTGCGCCTAGAGCACCATTTTCATTGTGTTTAAAGGGTGGTGTGTGGTGGAGCTCAGGATGCAGTGGTGTGTGGTAATTAAATGTTTTCTCTCTGTCCCCTCTCCAGATGCTGAGCAAAGAGAGGTAGAAATTTCTCTAATCTTCTTTGTGGGCCTCATGTGATGTAACCCCTTTAGCTCCCAGTTCCCTCCTTTCTAGATGATCCAAGCTGCTGTTTTCCCACCAGGTCACTCAGGAGTCTTTCCTTGTCTGGTTCCACTGTTGGTCTGTCTGTTCAAATCAATCTTTCCCACCTGGAGGGATGGAAGTGCAGGGAAATGCCAAGAGCCTGTGTGCATACCCAAACCTGAAACGTAACTCTGAAATGGAAAAAAAAATGCCATATAACTTAAACATAGACCTTGTGACACAAAATACGACACTATTAATATTATTTTTATGCTTTTTTAAGGTAATTTAAAGGCTCCTCATGACTGAGATCTGATGAGACCTTATTGCAGCTTTCTACTACCTGACAAGAAAGATGGAGAGACACAATTTACAAGGACCTGGAGTGACAGCACAAGGGGGAATGGCTTCCCAGTGCCAGAGGGCAGGGCTGGGTGGGATATTGGGAAGGAATTGTTCCCTGGGAGGGTGGGCAGGCCCTGGCACAGNGCCCTGGCACAGGGTGCCCAGAGCAGCTGTGGCTGCCCCTGGATCCCTGGCAGTGTCCAAGGCCAGGCTGGACATTGGGGCTTGGAGCAGCCTGGGACAGTGGGAGGTGTCCCTGCCATGGCAGGGGTGGCACTGGATGGGCTTTAAGGTCCCTTCCAACCCAAACCGTTCTATGATTCCATGATTCTATTATTATTGCCCTTATATCCTGACAGAACCAAACTTGCTAAAGGTCTGCTATGTTTTCTCAGCCACGTAAGACAATAAGACATTGAATTAATTTTTTATGAGTTGCACTCCCTTCCCATTGGAATCCTGCAGAAATTCAAGCCGATTTTCTCAGCAATAATGCGTTTTTATATCCTGGGTGTTTGCTACACATTGCCTACCTTTGCAGTTTCTTTTATAGTCATTACAATCTGTGTCATGAATTTATGCTAAATAGATTTACAAGCAGAGTATCATGCACAATCCAGGTGTAACTGGCTGCTGAAGAGGCAAAGAAGCTGCCAATAATGGTCTGATTTTCCACCCTGGGGCCTCTACTTGCATGTCTACAAATGGTACATCCATACACGTGCTGGTGGAGACCACTGAAGGAGTATTCTGATTCTGAGTGGAGAGGATGGAGACAATCCAGCTGGTATTTATGTAGGCAAAATTGCTCATGGTGAGCCGGTTCTCTGACTACCCAAAAGAACATGATCAAAAAGATTTGTTCAGGCTACGATCTTGCAAACACCGTTTCCACGGAAATAATATTCTGTCTTTCTTTTTTTCCTCCACATTTACATCAATGGAGGATATCCATCGGGAAGTTTGTAATAAACTATTAACATTCTTCTGTTTAAGCTGTTTATTGCCCAAAGACAAAATAGCGTTGTTTGTTGGCTGCCTCACGAGCGTTTCTGAGTTTAGGTTAATGGGATGGTGCATAGGTTAATGAGGTTTGTGTCTGGGGAATACTTACCTTTATACATCCCTTGTAATTAAGAACGACAGCTTTGCCTTTCTGAAATCTGCTCCTTCACTTACTCGTACTTATAAAACGAATATGAAAACAAGGCAAACAAAATTACCAAAGAAGTAAATAAAACATGAAAATTAAGACTGAGAAATGTCTTTTTTAATCTGTATTTTTACCTGAATTACCTTTTTTTGTTTGTTTTTATTCAGAATGCTGTTACTATTTTTTATATCTGCCTACAAGATTCTTCTCTTATGTTCCATTCCAGTTGAGTCAAAGCTGTTTGATCAGTTTCTTTTAGATATTCTACATGAGGAAATTTTAATCTTCAAAGACAAATTTACTTATCTGGAGGTGTTCTATATTAGATGTGATTTTGATTTAGTTGGTATGGAAAGGTAGGTACATTCTTTTATTTTGATCACGGAAATCTGTAGCCACCTCGTGGCAAAGTTTTAGGCAGATGAATCACATATTTGGCATCTTTATTAATTTTTTTAATTATTTAATTTAAACCTAGCTTATTCAAAATTTAAAATAAAAACAACCGTTCTCTAAGTGGTCAAGTAAAAGAAATGTGACTTTCCATGGCTATGTGTCTCATGGCTGGATTTCCTGTTGCCTTGGGGAGTACCAAGAGATGTAGCGGTAGGAAAAAAAAGATACCAAACACACTGCCAAGGACTGAAATTTCTCAGTCTGTTCCTGGGATTTCTTACCATTCTGGACCAATGAGCATGTCAAAAATAACAATCAAACCCAGAAATTATTGCAAGCAAGGAAAACCTCTCCAGCTGCCTGATGTTTAATAGAACAAACAGGTTATTTCATGCTCTTTAGTCTCTTTGCCATAAAATAGTCCTAGAAAACATAAATTGACTAGGAAAGATATACCCATTGTAGCTCTTTCTTCTTTTCATCTACTTATAAACACAAACATTTTAGTCACTTATATTTCTGAAATTATTTATTCATTCCAAATGCATTTTAAATCTGCACAATATGTTTTTAAAAATACTGGATGGCGAAATTTTATTTGTACATTGTATATTCTCTTTTGAGTTGCCAAAATTATTTCTACACCTTTCAGCAAACCATTATGTTACACTCAGCTGAGAAAAAAAAAATCTCTTTAAGGATTGAGTCTGCAAACATCAGACATCAGATGCAAAATTATCAGTTTAGCAAGAGACTGGGATTTGAAATGCCACCTTTTTTTTCCCCACCTCATTACAAAATTAACAATTTTATCACAAGGGGTGATGAATGCACATCTTTCTGATATTGTTTGTTATTTATTGATGGCAGCTCATGGAGATACTTTTATTCACTTCTGGAGAAAAAAATCGCTAGTCAGGAAATTTGTAGACAGTAACAGAAGTCTTACCATAAAAAAAAAAAAAAAAAAAAAAAACAGAACAAAAAAAAACAAAAAAGAGAAAAAAAAAACCCAAGGGAATCTTACAAAAAAAAAAAAAAAAAAAAAAAAAAACAGAACAAAAAAAAACAAAAAAGAGAAAAAAAAAACCCAAGGGAAATCTTACAGGAAAAAAACAGAAAATATTTAAAACAGAAAAAAAGAATGAAATTAAGCTAAATATAAAGCACACATTTCAGCTATCAGTCTCGCTATCAAGCAGTGTCATGACTACACAATCAAATGCAATGGGTTACAGATAGTAATCCTGTTGAATGTGACTGCACTAGAATTAGCTGTGATATTAGGAAAAAGTAATATCCATTGGTAACATTTTCAGCTTTCAGCTTCATCTTTCATCCCTATTACAGAATAGACTGGCAAAGTAATTGATTGGATAAGCTCATTTTTTTGGCATTTGTTCGTTATTCATGTAGGCATTAATTAAGATGGACCAATTTCTACCTATATTATATTCTTTTTTTGTAGCAACCCATACAGCAAACATAGAAGGTCGTGTTTCTTTTCCTGATTTTTTTTTTCATAGATCTTCTAACAAATTGCTAGAATTGTTATAATTTCCATAGTGTTCTGAAATGAAAATTTAGAACACCGGTATTGAAACACACACGTACAGATCTCCTCTTGATTATTCTCAAATGTAAGGCAAGTCTAGAAAAGTCTAGAAAGTACTGATGCAGCTGAAGAAATTTCATTTGTGCTACCACTTCATCCTCTCCACTATTCCTGCTTTTCCTAAAGCAATTGCCTAAATTTTCTTGCTCACAGTGATTACGTTTTGAAAACTCTTAATGTGCTCACTCTGAGGATGAGAATCCCTTCTTATAAATTGCTGGGGCATTTTTAATTTCAGTGAAAAGACTTGAACAGGTCTGTGATACTATTTATGCCAGGTGTACGAACCAGTGAAATTCTGTTTCCAAACTATTCGGAAATTTATTCAGCACTTATTAATATATTTTATTTATAACAAAGCATAGAAGAAGATAAAGATTTTCTGCCAATAAAAATAGAGTATTTCAGATAGGTATTGGAACTTGCTGTCAACTCCACTGGACTTGGTCCACTATTTTATCCGGAAAGAAATTTATAAACACTCCTTATTCAGAAAGGCAGAATTTTACAGCTGTTTTCTTGTGAGTGGAAATTATTGATAAGGTGTGAAGGTGAGGAGAACTCATCCCACTTATAGGTTCTCCGTTATAAAAAAAAAAAAGTTTTATATTTGGGCAGGAAAGAAAAACAACAAAGTAAAACGAAAATTAGAAGAGGATGCTCATGGAAAAAAGGAGATATAAGTCCTGAAATACTTTTTGCTAAGTACATATGGCTTGGATGAAAAATGTAACTGTAAATGAAATAATTATATTTAGAAGAGGTGGCAATTCACTTGTGTTTAATTTAAACCATTAGTAACTGGATGCTTTTCACGTTCAACAGAGACCTGTAGCTACAGTCTGAAAAACAGGCATCTTATCAGCCTTCAGCTTTAAGAATTATTTACTGTCCCACAATGTAGGAGTGAAATGCACAGATAGATTTAATGTAGAGAGTATCTAAGAGCTCAGCTTTGGGAAAACTAGGTCCCCTTTATTTCTGTTCCATTGAAGAAACTTAAAATAGACTTGGTGTAGCTCTGATTTTTTTTTTTTTTCCTCTCTAAAGAAAAAATTGGTTCACCCGGAACAAGAAAATATTAGATTACCATCTATTATTAGATGATTTTTCAAATGAATTGGAGTTAACCAGTCATCCTAGTGTACTGAATTTCAGGATTTGTTAAATTTCACTCTTGAGACAGTGGCTGAGTGAATGTCTGGCAGACAGGCCAGGTCAACCCATCACAGTCTTCCATGGGAAATGTAATTGATGCCACCTTTATAAACAGGTCTTTCTTAGAAAAACAAACAAACAAAGCCTTCTATAGATCTTGCGTCTTGTGAAATTAATCACAGCAAAACCCACAGGCATTTCTAAATGTATGAAAGCACAGAAATATTTTTTTTCTATATTCCTGATGTATTTTACAGGGATATGTGCCAGTTTGGTGTTTCGGTGACCTCTTGAAACAAGGTGATGTTTATTTGAAGAGGGCAGTAGCCTTTTTCCAATTACAGAGGTGTAAATTAATCAAATTTTAGGTACTGCTGCTTGACAGGACCCAGGTGAGTGGCTGCAACTATGGTGGTGAATATGTGGAGCCTTGAATCCTGCTCTGAGTCCCCTGCTGTGACAACTTCTTTACTGACCTGGAAAACAGAAATGTAAAGGGTATTGAATGTGCCACAAAGTACAGGCATCCAATATATATTTAGTATTTAATACTTGCACACATACAACACCAGATATCCTCCTTTTAAGATCTAGGCAGGAAGAGTTTTTACCATTCTGTGAAAAAATTAGATGTGTTGAAACAAGTTTCCACCCCAAATCTTCATAAACTCAATATATTGAGTTCACATTCTTGAGCATTCTTGTGCTCAAGAATCAACAAATATGTGGGAAGAATTGAGTTTTTTTTTTAATATTTCAAGTAATTTTCCATCAGTGTGAATATTTCGGGTAATTTTGTTTTTCTGACACTGCACAAAAGCCAAGGTTATGTGAACACAAAGACTTTAAAGTCTTTGGACAAACCCCCTTCCTAAAATAAAATAAAATAAAATAAATAAAAACAAACCCCCACCCCAAAACAAAATGAAACAAACAAAATCCCCCAGAAATTAAAATTAAATTAAAAAGAAAGCCAAACAAAAAACCCCAAAAAACAAAACAAAACAAAACCAACCAACCAAAAACCCCTAAAAAACTGCAAACCAAACACCCCAAAATCCAACCAAACAAAAAAACCCCACCTAAAAGCCCAAAGAGCTGAATGTGGGTTTTCACACATTTTTTTGTTCATATGGATGGAGAAGAGCCATTAATGAGTATTTTCATTTTAGGTCTATTTTTAATGTTTCAAAAATTGTCACATGGGTGAGAGATTAAGGCAGGGTATGAAAAATTCTAGCCTCACTTGCGGCTCTAACGGAAGGAGAGCAGAAATTCTTCCTGGTTGATCAAAAAGAGATGGGGCAACATTAAAAAAATATTTTTGCAGTAATATTTGTGGACAAAAGGAGAGCTTGAAAAAAGGCAGGTAATTCAAAAGAAGATATAGAAGCTAATCACATCAGGCAAACATATTTATGTTCCTGTGGAAGCACTTTGTGCTGATTGAATCCAAAAATCCAGTACATCTAGATTTTTCAGTCAATGAAGGACACGGCGACCACTCCAGTTTTTTTGTTTATGACTGACACACTGACTTTGTTGTGCTGAATTTGTTATTGATGGGGACATAGAAAGCAAGAGATTTCATTAAAATGAAACACAATTAGTGAGGAGAACTGAAGAACTCCTTTTCTACAAGAAGTATCTCTTAAAATTGCATTTTGGTTAACAAAATTTTCTCCAAAGAAAGCTTCAGGATTGGAGGTAGCATAAGTGGTTGAAAGACAGGGGAATCCAGCTAACTTTGTCTTAAATAGAAATTCCTGACTAGACAAGTTGATTTTAAAATAAAGAAAAAGTTTTGTAGCTTTGATTCTTAGTGCAAATATTGTTCACTCTGTGGTAATTCTCCATACGCTTTAGTTGCCTTTCGTAGACCAATTTTAAGCAGAAGTACCTTGTAATTGAACTTTAATAAATATAAATTCAAGTCAACTGAAGCAGTCTGCGAGATCATGCTGAGAGAAACTCTTTAACAGGGCAAATACACTAATAGAAAATATTGCCTATCACTCCTGCCTTGGTTATTGCTGTGGTAGAAATATGTTCTTTTTTATTTATCCCTGCATTTATCATAACGTTTTTCTAGATTTTTGTACAGTACTTTTCAGCTCCTGGACAATTACATCTTTTCAGTTATCCTATGAAAAATAACAAGAGTCTAATTCAAATGGCACACACTAAAACGCACACACTTCTTAAACGACCTATTAGCACGATAATTGCAGTGCTCTGTGCTTATAGGCTTGCAAAGAACAGCTATTATTAGACATGAATCTGGGGGTGGCATCACATAATACACACTAACCACCACACAAAAATAGATTATCTTACATTAATTACTCGGATTGCTCTGAAAAGGTCCACAGCCTTTCTCTCTTCCAGCAAACTTGACACAGGTGCAAAGGATGCTCTTTTTCAGTTGGAGGAGCTTAAAATATGTTGAAGAGAGGGTTTCAAAATACTGCACAGGCCTCAGGGGTCGTTATCTTGCCTTGTACACAACACAAGAGCTATTGCACAGCCACATTTACAAAGAATTGCTCACATGTTCCCTATTCCTCTGTGAGAAGCCTTTCAAGCTCATTTTGAAAGGTCCTCAGTTATAAATATGCCTTGAGGTACTTGTTTCAAAACCTCAAGTAGGATGTTGAGTCAAACCTGCTGCTATGGGAGGGAAAAAAACTGCATTGTGTGTTAAACTAGGAAAAGTAAGTCCTCACAAGTGACACAAAAACCTCAGCTGCAAAAGCCAACACTTCAGTAAATATCTGACTGTTTCATCTGGGGAGGAGAGCAAGTAAAAAGCAGCATATCCTCAGCCTCTAGAGCAAAGAGACACCAAAAAACACAGCTGAGAGCTTCAATACCCCTTCCTGACTGGGCACCTGTACAGGCTCTGCAGGTGCGTGGGTGTATGGAGCTCAGATAATCTCAGAAAGACTGACATTTTCCAGCTAAAATTTGCCCAAACTTCTAAATGTTCTCCAACAGGGGAAATATTTGGAAGTTGGCCTCTGAAAAACTGTGCCTACTTTATAAGGCAAATTAAATCAACAGATTATTAAGTAGAGGACCATATTTTCTCATAAATGAAATACAGTAAATTAGTACCACACTCTCCTGATTTTATGGAAATGCCTGAGATTACTCCTGTTGGTTTATTTGCATAGTGGGAGCATTAAAATCTTAGTTGAAATGTATGCAAAGAGCAAGGATTTTATTAGCTGGTTTTGACTCCTCTTGCAATTCAACTTCAAGGACAATACAGGAGTTTAAAATCTTCTACCAGCTTCAATAATCCAAAATTTCAATCAAGGTATTCAATTAACACGTTTAATAATGATACTATATGTATATATAGATATAGTTATAATTGTGTGGTTTATGTTTCGCATGCATTTTTCTTCAGAAAAAAACAGGACAAAAAATCAAAGAAACAAAAATCCCTCACACCTTCCCCCCCCCACCACAGTCTTCACCCAAAAACCACACAAGAATCCCTCTCCAAAAGACAGAATCATTTAGGTTGATCAGTTTTTATAAAGTTTTCAGATCTGTCACAGGTTCCTTACCCACCTAGATCTGAAAAAAAAGGAATCATTAAGCCTGTAGAAACCTTGTATACGTCTATGGAAATAAATATTACTTAAAAGGATTCATGGTAACTTATAGAAATTTTCTACTTGCACTCATTTGAGCCTGCCCAGCCTAACTCAATCAATTCTAAAGGAAAGAAGGTTTAGGACTGAGAGACTGTCAGATTTTGCATACTGAGATTACTGGATTTATTTTGTATTACGTGGTGTAGCTTAAGACCTAAATTCTGAATATATTGTGCGTATTTATGACATTAAGGACCAAAGGCTTATTTATGAGCTCAATTGCAAGCAATTTTCCTCACCCTGCCCGAGTCCTCAGCTAACAAAATGCAATTAGCAGCCACTTAACAAGCCTCAGATATTATATTCAAGCTCTTTGGGTGAGTTTATTAGCACAGGCCCTGGGTTCACAAGAAGTCTGAGGCTTGTAGAGCCTGTGTGCCACCAACCGCACAGGCACACGCTAGAGACCGAACACCAAGAAGGAGAGTTTCAAAAACGACGCCTGGTTATAGTTCCACGGCCGTGCAACAGGGCAAACTAAAGGGTAAAAGTCTTTTCTGTCCTTCCAAACCGTGAACTGAACTGCCTCTGAGGAATTCTGCAGCTTCAGTGGAAGCGCTCCCGTGGGGGAGAGCTGCAGGAACAGGGGTGCAAACCTCCCACTGTGGGACCAGTGCGCCATTTTATTCCTGACATAATGCATCCTTGTGCCAAGAGTCAGCGGGGAAAAAAGGAGAGAGAAAGAGGTCAAAATACAGGAAAATGCTAGGGCCTGGAGGAGCTCATTTCCAGCTTTATTTTTGTGGGATCTAACTCTCTTCAACAAAATATCGGGTCAACAACTTGTCCTCACTACAACATTTAAATTGGGTTTTTAAACTACCAAGCTGTAGTTGAGTGAATTACAAAGTTATTGTGTTTTTACTTATGGAAATTTCATTTGATTTTGGCTTGTACCAAATTTTCCCTGTTGCTATGGTTCTCAAGTCTTGGCTACAAAAGTTTATGTAATGCCAGTTTAGAGGATTATTAGGGCTTTAGGAGCAGCTCCTGGTTTTTAGGAGTGATCCTTCCCTGTAGCACCACAAAATTTTAAGGAGCCATGCAAGAGGAATTTTGTTCACATGCTAATATAGCACATTTTTAAGTAGTTTAATTTCTTAATTTTACAAACAAATTTAGTTATTAAATTGCATGTTGTATCTTAAAAAAATCAGACAGGTGTAGTGATCAAAGTTGCAGGAGATCCAAATAAGCACCAATGTCTTTGTCTTGTGTAACAATCTTAGGATACAAATAGACTTTTTTGAGGTGAATATCTTTGAAAACTATCATTTTCTCTTTAAGATTATGATGCCACGGGATTAAAATCAAAATTAAGCCTGGAGGCCGGGGGATCTCTCACTGTGGAAAATAACCAACAGCACTGCAAAGGATTGAAATACCTAAGGTTCACACACGAACCATACAGGAACGAGAAGAATAAGTGAAATATATTCATTAAATGCTCATTTAACCTGTGGAGGATACTGCTCTATTCAAACAGGAACATAGTAATGGATTTTCCTTTCATTTACTTTCACAGTCTCTCTTAAGAGAGATGGAAACCAAATAATGCTTGACTCAGATGGTAATGTTCTCTTGACTATTTGAACAGGTTGGCTACTAGAATAAATGTGTCTATCACTGTTTAAATATTTAAGTAATTATAATTAATGGCATAAGCATTAGTCTTAGTGCCATTGGATACATGTAGGAAGTGAAAGTAAAGCAAACTGAAAACCACTGATGAATGAAGAATGAAGGATGGCTCAGAGAGGACAGGAGCAATGTATTTTGCAGCATTTTTCTTTAGTGGAAACAAACATTTAGTGGCTTTGCCAACTTCCCAAACCTGCAAGTGACACTCCCCTAGGCTGCACAAGCTGCTACTTGGTAATGGATCAAGATCTTTACCATTAACCTACTGTGAAAACAAATATTGAGCCTTTAACAGTTCGAGTAGTTTATTGCTCACCTATTCTGTCAAAAATATCTGTCATTATGAAATACCCATAAAAAGAGCAGCAGAAAAGTAGGCATCTTTCAAATTTCGAGAGAAACAGAGGACCATAACACAGAAAGTGCCACTTAGGGAAAATATTTGTCAGAAATCAGTCACAAGTGCACAAACCAGTATGTGTCAGGTGCAGAAAACAGTGAAACCTCTGGAATATAAAAATGCAGGCTGAAGAGGTAATCAGAAAATGGTGCAAAACATCAAGTGAAGAAGGGAAGAAACCACCATGCAAGCTGCCCCCATTCTGTCTGTAGGATGGTAAGTGTCCTCTCTCATTTAACTTTGAATCCAAGAGCCACTGTTTCCGGGAAAAAAACCCAAAATGTCAGAAAAGCAGTGTTATGCATTTATATTCTCAATTAACTTTGCTTTTTTTTTTGTGAAATCTTGGATAGTTGTTTTTTTCAGGAGGTGAAGACAAATTTTTGAGTCACCTAACTGTTCTTCTCACCAGCCACAGGCCTTAAATCATGGCTAAGTGATACAGCTGCATAAGTGACTAAAACCTCAAATGCTTCCCGCTTTTGTCGAGCCCACTAAATAATGCTGTTAATCAGTAGCTAAATTCATGCCACTGATATTTGTCAATGTTGTTGTGTAAACACATATTAAAGCATATTTCCCCAACTTTGGAGCAAGCAGGAGGCTTTCTGCTGCTTTTCCTCACGGTTTCCTGTAGCATCACTATTTTGGGCTAGATGGTGTATAAAAGACCTTGGGACCGGCAAAAACCGAACAACCCTCTGCTGGCATTTACAGAAAATGTTAAATTACTGTGACTTTGTACACTGCAGCAACCCGCAATTACTGATTTGTAGGAAAGCACACAGTACAGAAAATTCTGTATTGGAACTGCCTGAAGCCATGTGAATATATAAGAATGCGAGAACATTTTGTCGATCAGCATCTGAGGCAGAAACGTCTTTTAAAGGTCATGCAATTTTTTTCCCCCCCCGCTCTCACTCCTTAAGATTCTTTTCTTTTAATTAAATTTTCTTAGTTTGGGCATGGCATACATTTAAAAAAAGCCTATAAACAAAGAAAAGTTTGTATAAAAAACGAAACAGCATTACAGATATGTAATGCCTCAATTTGTCATGGATTCTTTCTTTGTTCCATATACAATGCCAGAGACTTTCTTGTCATTAGTACCCAGAGAATTCACTGTTTTTTTAACAAATGAGACTGCTAATTGTTGAACAGCCTCTTCCTTTTCTATGAACTGCATGTTTATAATTTTACAGTTCCCAAATAATATTAATTAACGTCCAGCCAAACTTCACTGTCATACAAAGGAAGAAGAAAAAAAACAAACCAAAACTGACCAAAACCACAAAAGCAAGTACTCACAGAAATTCTAAGATTTACTGTGGAGGAAAAAGAAAATATCCATGCAGCTATCTGTGCCGGACAAATATATATTGGTGTAGCACAAAGAACTCTCAGAAAAGAGGCTTAATAAATAAGGGTATCAAGGACACAAGCAAAAGAAGATATGGGATTTCCAGGGTGCCTTGGGGAGAAGGAATAGACGAAAGAAAGTGGTGGCTTCTATCTCCAGAAAGAATGCCATGACTAATTCCGAAGTGAAAATCAAATGCTGCTCCTCTCTTTGCGTCAGAGTTATCTTTCTTCTTCCTTGTGTGCCTTGATCAAGAAAGCAAAGGTGTTCTTATTTAGATTGTTATCCCTCGTTTCAAGTCGTAGCACTTCAAAGTGAACATGAATACTTTCCTCAGAGCTGTGATTTCAAGCTGCAGAAGTCACCAGGGCATTCTCAGCTGTGAGTTTATATTTAATTCACCTCCCAAAGGCTTTGCTCAGAAGCAAAGCGCTTAAGAGTTATGCTATTTTAGTAGAAAGTTTTGATTCAGCCACCAGAGAAAGGGTTTGCCAAGACCTGGCCAGTCAAGCTTATTTAAACTGTAGCCATATGACCAAAATATGATTTGGTTTTTTTGGTATTTTGTTTGGGGTTTTTTTCATAACTCTAGATAGGTTTAGTTAGAATATCCTTTTGTAACAGAGTTGAATCTCTAAACCATGACTATCACTCTATCTATCTGAAAAGATCTCTGAAGGATTCTTACTGAATGTTGAATTGCTTATTACCAAAATTAATCTTCATTTATTGTTTCCATTTACTTGTAAAACGGAAATTTAAACCGTAAAACCGTAAAAAAAAATCAAAACAAAACAAACTGTAGCTTATCCCTAATAGTGGGATATTCTGCTCAGGGCACTAATCATCAAGCCACCCAGAATCACACAAGTCAGTGCTGTGTAAGAGCAATAAACATCAACCTGCCTGCTTAGAGGGAGAGCACTGGCTCAGTGCTGCTCTGTGGCTATCAGTAGAAAGCTTCCCTGCTTGAATTAGATGGATATTGGAAGTGTCCTACCTTTGACTTTAAATCAGTGGCACAGACATCTGTTAGATTAGCTTGTTTGGCTTCCTCTCAAATGAGAACTGCAGGGGTGGAAAACAACATGAGCTGAGACTATTTGCTCAGAGAATCGTTGTTTCCAATTTTTCTCTCTGTCAGCTCCAAGATGTGTTTTATGTGCAGCACGGTCTTCTCCCACCCTTTGATATACTGCTGTTTGCATTGCTCTGGAACTGTGTTTAAAGACTCTGCCTAAGAGGTGAGCAAGAAGCAGACAGGTAAAATATTCTGGAGTTTTCCTGGAGGAGCGCCTGTGCTCCGTAGCATTTCAAAGCAGCAGCAGCGTGGCCACTACCAGTAATTACTTTTGCAGATGACAGACACAAACTTGTTAGATGTTGAAGAGATATGACAATTTTTTCCTACTAGCAAACAATCAAATGGTGCTTTTTGCTAATCTGAATTTGTTTTGGTTTTTCTCCCCTCTTGCCCGCAGTTCTCTTAGCAGGGATAAAGGGACAAGGAATTTCTTCACTGAGAGGGACCCCAAGCCTTGTAGTGGGCTCAGGGAGGTGTTGGGTGACCTAGAGGTGTTCAAGAAACAGTGGCATTCAGTGCTCCGGTCTGGTTGACAAGGTGGAGATTGGTCAAAGCTGGAACTGACCATCCTGGAGGTCTTTTCCAGCCTCAACGATTCTGTGTTTTCACAGATCTCTCAAAATCTAATTCTTTAAATGTGTCTGCTGTGGAAGAGTTTCTCTCTCTCATGCGCTTCTCATGTGTTTTTATGCTCTGAGATGGGCCCCTGCTGGGGGCACTCTGTGCTCCTTCATTTAATCCCTGTGTTGGCATTTTCAGGAGCAAAGTGAAAGAGCTGCCTGCTGTGCAGAGGCTACTCCTGCTTCGAGGGTTGATCTATTTTTATTTTGTTATATACAAGAATATGGCCCGAGATCTTTGTTCATTTTGCCCTTCTTGAATGTGCTACAAAAACTTGAGGCAATCATTTCCTTTATGCAGCTAAAGGTTCATGTTTCCAAAAGTGCTGTCTGGAGGACTTTCTAGCTGATTATCTCTAACATTCCTGTGAAGATGTGTGACACTGATATAGACATTAATGCTGAAGGCAGGTACTGCAGGACATGTGGATAAAGGCATTTCCCCCCCTGCTGTTTTATGGCTGCTGAAACACATTCAGCAACAATTTGGTGCCAAATCAACTCTGAAGCGTGGTCTCTGACATTCATACAAAGGCAGACATCACTCCAAGTTCTCAACTTCTCTGCTTTTTAAAGGCAGTCTCAGGCTGGCTGACTTGAGCTGGTTAAACATTGCCAGACACGATCTGGAGGCTTATGAAGCATGCACTTTCATCAGCAGTGCCCTGCCACTCTCATCTTCTACATTTAGCTCCATTTTTGGGCCTCCTGCAAGGTGAATCCTACTGTAACAAATATCCTTTGCCGTAGCAGCCCCATATTTTATACCAAAATCTCAAATCAGTTGTGTTAGAGAACACACCTTTTTTTTTTTTTTTTAAATGGATAGGATCTAACCTACAGCTCACTTAGTCTGATTGTTCGCTGAGCTCACCTAAGTAATGGTTTTCCCTTGCCGGTGCCTATGTTTTCTATGCTTTATTCCACAAAAATGTGAGTGGGGGGTCTTCACAAGTTTTTTTTTTTTTGCTGTGATTGCATGAAATCCTGTAAAATTTACGGTGATTTCAATGTATTCACAATTATGCAGAGTGTGTGGTTTTTCCGGTTATGGAAGATACAATTTCTTTCAAAGAGAGGAGCAGACGATAATTCCCTAATAAAAATTTGAGAAGACCATAGGAGGCCCCATATAAGCACTATGCTCCTAAACTGCAACACTTAGGAAAAAATGGGTGAATGAATGAAAAAATAAATGTATAAATAAAATGCTTCCAAGCATCCCTTCCAACCTCAGCCTTTGCTTCCTTCTTCTAAGTGCCAGCTTAAAATACTGTTATTCTTTCTACTGCTATTCTTTGTATCTTTTTTTAGAGATACTTCAGATAACTATCCTGGAAATAAAGAATTTCCAAGAGTAAAGGAGCAAACGAGCCACCAATTCTTTATTTTAGCAAGACAAAGTCTGCAGCGGGAGTGCTGCTTTCCCTTTCAGCAATGGGGTCGTGGAAGAAATCATTTCACTCAGCAATATCCATAGCTCAGGAATCACGAAAGCCAGAACACCTGAAATTGAAGTTATGTAATGCAGTGAAAGAATATGATTATGTTCTGTTCACACTATGATCCTTGAAAAATACCTATTATGGGACCAAAATATCAATTCAGAAGCGGGTTTAATGGTGGAAATAAATGTACATGAGCAGATTTTTCGAAGTGCACAAACACCCTAAGAACTCTGAAATAAATCTATGGTGCAGAGAGAGGATCTCTGCAAGAAGCTGTCCTTCTGCAGTCTCACGCTTGCCAAGACAATTTGGAATTACGTAAGTTTCCAAACTGCCAAGAAAAAGTGCAGAAAAATGCTGGCTTGAATGTTCAGAAGAGCCTGCAGAAAACTACACTATTCTTCAGAAATTTTGGACACCTTCAGTTTGACAGACCCTAAAACTGGTATCTCTGGACGCAGTCCAAATGTAAATTCGAGGCATTTGCACATTGAAGGTGTTAGATCAACACTGTTCTTAGAAGTTCAAATAAGCTCATATACTTAAGCAGCATTGTCCCCCTCAGTTTAATGTACTTTCAGTCACTTTAAAAAAAAAAAAAAAAAAAAAGGAACAGAAACCAAACAAAATTATTTACTATTTTAGTTCACAATTATGGCAGGAAAAAGTTGAATTAAGGTTATTTTGTAAAATAAATAATCAAAATGTTTTTGCAGTTACCTTCTGTTGGTCCATGAAAAGGTCTAAACCAGATCTTAGAAGCCCAAACACATTTTTGATTTTTCAGCTTGAACCTTTAACCTGATGAGAATTCACTCATTGTTGTGTTGCTTTACAGCCTGCCTTCTGTTTCCTCATTTTTTTTAACTTTAAAATACTGGTACTACTGCTGACAGATTGGCCTGACTGCGTGATGTTGTTCCACCTCTTGGTGTACCCTGATTTGTCAGGGAGTTGTAATGTAGTTAAACATATCTTGAAGAGAAGAATCCTGGCACTAATTTCCTATTCTTATATAAATCTCATTCATGTTTTAAGTCAATCTCCCATAGAGGCTGTAGCTTTCTAAGGGTTATATATAAACCTTCTTATCTCTGTAATTTCTAAAGGGTATACATTTCCCTGCCATCCAGCCTGTGACTCATAAAATGGAGCACTGAAAATTATTTACTTTCTTCTGTACTTTCTTGCTGCTTTCCTCACAGTTGTTCTTTTATTTATTTATTTATTTATTTAGTTTGTTTGTTTGTTTGCTTGGGTGGTTTCTTTGGGTTTTTTGTTTCTTTTGTTTTGTTTTTTTTTTCTTTGTTTTTGTTTTTGTTTTTCGTTGGTTTGTTCGGGTTTTTTTTAAAATTCTGCACTAGTTTTGGGTTTTGACAGTTTCCCTATTGCAGCACTGTGCAGTTTTAGAGCAATATTAAAATCACTTACATATTTTTGTGTTTATTTTTTTCCACTGTGTTTCTGTCTTCAGCTTCACAGATTATTTTGGGAGTTCTTTCAGTGCACATGGTCCCTTGGACAGCATGTAAAATACAGAATATATGCCAACAAGTCATCGTAACCCCAAGTAAAATGACTTCTTGTCACTAAGACTGTGACTCGTGTGGCTTCCCACAGTCCACCAAAGACTTTTCCCTACTTTGAAGGTTGATTGACTCAGAAATAGAAATGGTGACTTGAATACCTAAATTACCAGATCCTTTAGGAGCAAGAAATTGCATTCTTTGGAAAAGTAATTCCTATCTAATATTTCATATTGTATACTTAATCTCTAAAGGACTTCGATACATCTATTTTCAAGTGGTTTTGATTAGAGAATACCAAGGAACATACTTGTCATCAAAAAACACTATCAAAATTATGTCTTTATCCCCTTAATAATGTAATTATTTTGTTTCAGAATAATTAGGATTACTTTAGTATCAAGTGGTGAATTGACCACACTTCTGTCCTTAGATTCTTGAATTCACCAATGATAAAACAATTAATTTATTCTAGTCTTCCTGGCAGTATTTTTATCTATGAGAGTGTTTTCTTCAGCAAGGAACATAATGAAAGTGTTGTAAAAAAAAGTGAATAATTGGATATCATCAAACATTTGAAATATAAAATAGGTATAGGTATTTGACTTCTATGTATTTTAAACATAACATGGATTATTTTAGAGTCAAAATCCCACAAATTCTTTTGGGATTGTATGACCCTATTATTTCCTCACTGTTGCTGGAAAGAATTATGTCTCAAGGTTATTTCTTTTTTCCCTTTAAAAATTGAAGGTTTATTTCCCCTTTTCCAGTCAGTGGGACCTTCACTGGACTGCCACAACTTCTCAAATATAACGTCCAGGATTCTAAAGAAAATTTTTGAACTTGAATCCTGTATATTAGCCATGTTAAGAAAGTCCAGTGACTTAAACAAATGTATTAATTTACAGAACTTTCCAAAACTCGTATATGATGGAACATACTCCCTCTTATGCTCATGCCTACATGAACCTTCCCCTGCACAAAATTTGCCGTGTAAATCGATTTTCGATGAATGAAGCAGATGATGTGAAAGTCTATATTTCTATCCATTTGATGAGAAATTGGATATGGCATTAATGATCCCATCTACAGGGAGAATAAAAAAAGGGGCAGTTCTTCAACTCACAGAGCCATATTCAGCCCTGTGGCACGAGTGCACACAACTAAAAGTCCATTTCTTCCATGCCAGCTGTGATTTTGACCCAAGATCAGGGTTTCATTTATGTAAATAATCAGGAGAACGTTGATCTTTGGACAAGTGTAAGTGAGGCATCCCAGTAGCTGCTTTTCTACCACTTCCACTATTTTGTTTAGATTATTTTACATGTGCAGCCTATTCACTCTCAGAAATTATGCCCTCTCCTGTTCAGAAGAGCACTGGAGGCAACATTTATATCAAGCCAGCTGTTTAATTTGCCACAAAAAAACTATGAAACTCTTCAGTGAGTATATATTATCATTAAAGTTGCAGCAGACAGATAACAAGGAAAAAGTACAGGATAAAATTTCTTGAGGGAAAGCTACTTTTCTGTGGAATATGTGAATCCCCTACGCTATTGCATTGCTCTGAATAACAGCCATTTAGATATAAAATCAGATCTGTCAAGCAAGAAATGACACTAATCTTTGGAGGTTTGGTAGGAAAAAAAAAAGCGAAAAAAGAAAAAAAGAGAAATTAAAACACAAAACTCCTTATATCTTTCACAGTGGAAATGAGAAAAACAAGGATGTGCTCTTCCTTGGTCATTACATTTATCTCCTACTTATTCTTGGTTTTAAGACCAAGAAAAGGCATCACTACCATAGGAACTGGAACCAGAGTTAGAAATGTATGTGATAAAACAGTACCTGAGAAGATGCCTCCACTCTGTCAGATTATAGAGTAAATGCCTTAAAAATAGGGGGTTTTAGTACTTTGGGTGTAATGTGGAACTACCAAGCAAGGGCTTAGGTATGCAAATTGTAGGGTAAAGACTTGGAAACACAAAATGTTGCATGCAGAAACAAGGATATTCAAATTGCAGGCCTTTTGTGAAAATATGAAGTTTTCGTGTGCTGCACACTTAACTGGTTCAGCATGACATATTTACGTCTTCAGGTGTTCCACCACAGAAATATTTCACCCCTTTTTTTCATTTCAAAAGTAGGCATTTTCAAAGAACTCATATGGGGTCCTGCACTCAAGAAGAATAAAACAAGGCAGTTTCTTCTTACAGAAAATCCTGTTTGCTTGGTTGTTTAATATTGTTCTTGCTGAGGAAAACATTTAATGAATCATTAATTCTTGCAGTGGGGAAGGGGAAGATTTAGCAACGTTCGCTAACCTAATGTGGTTAAAAATTCCTTTTAAATAACTTAGGCTTAAAAATGGATTTAGTCTTCTTTTTTTAACTTCTATTTACAACCACAAAACCCACCTGTAGTACCTTGTTGGATGATTTTCCCTGATACTTTTATAGCCATTAAAATCCTCTAAGCTAGGAAAATGCATAATAACTATTATGACAAGAGCCATAATCAGTTATAAAGATGATCTTTTCTGCTTTAGCACCCATGCTGACACAATTTTTTAAACCCTAACAACAGAATCAATTATGGTTTTTCCCCCATTTCCTTCTGCAGCAGGCTGCTCTCTTTAAACACTCTAAAGTAAAAAAAAACAAAACAAAACAACAAGACCCCAAACCAATCGAAGAAGAAACTCATAGCTCCAAACCACAGTAAATATTCAAATAATATTATTTCTCAGAAGTATTTGAGCTTCTTTTCCTACCACCACTTGTGTCCTGTATGAAAACCCTTAAAAATTTGTTCATAAATTCTGGTTTTCTAGACAATATATTTCAGGTCATGTGTCTATCTCAGCATGGTTTTCTTTCTAAAATGGCTCAAGGGCAATGGCAATTAGTGAGTAGTTAATGGAATAGTGGAATATACATAAATAAGCAAAAGAGCAAAATCATAGAAATAAAGTTTATAGGTTTTATCAAATGCTTTATCGTAACTTGGTCTTTCACTGAGTGTAAGAATAAATGACTATAAAAAAAAATTGAGTATAAGTATTATTTGCTAGTTATAGAGGTATACCTTTAGGGAGTTATCAGGGCTGAGGTTTTTTTTTTGTTTGTCCGTTTTGTATTTTTTGTTTGTTTGTTTGGGGTTTTTTTTGTGTCTTGATTTGTTCCTTTGCTTTGCATTTGGCTCTGAGTGTCTTTTATTGCATAAGGCATTTTAAGCTCCATTTCTTGTATCTTTCTACTTACGCAACGCCCAAATTCTAAGTCATCAAATTTCTGTGACATTTGACTCCTTTCATGAGTTGTTCCACGTACATTTACATGCCTCATACCAAGAAATGAAAGTGTTGTTCTCCAAAAGCTCTTGAACAACACTGGGCGACTGCATGAAAGCAGCAACAATGACCATGGACTAAAAAAAAAACTTCCCATTCTCTCCTCATTGGATAAGTTCAGGTATTTGTGGAGTTTATTTGCCTTTTTTTTTTTTTTTGGCTTTGCTTTGTTTTGTTTTGTTTTTGAAAACCCAACCAATTTGTTACTTTTTTATGTTTTCCCAAGCTTATCTCTTAATTAATCATCCTCACCTGCCTCAGCAAAAGCCCTCATAGAATGTAGTTTCTGTGGTCCAAATGAATTCCCAGAAATCCATTTTTGAACTCTTTATTAAATTTTAAAACTGAAACACATTTCCTTTAATAAAGGCCCAAGATTTACTGCAAATGTTCACAGATAAACCCAAAGTACATGAAGGTTCTTGAAGAAGAATATAATTTATGGAGAAAATTTCCTATTTAATATGTCTCTAATTCACCTGGCACACCTTCACCAAGTCCATCATGTTTTCAAAGCTGAAGTCAATGACACTTTTCAGAACATGTTTCCTGGTGGGGTCAGTCTATCAGCTGTGAATTATTGGACACACCCGGAAAAATTAATCCTGCATCTCCTTTGGATATTCTCAGCCATCTTTGTTGAGACTGGGTGTGATTCACAGAAATTATAAAGCTCCTTTGCAGTGATTCTGGGGACTTTTGGAGTCTGAAAACAAGTGTTTTGTCACCCTGTTCCCACTGCTTGTAATGCCACCCTAAACACTGCTTGATTTTCAAGAGTAAATCCCAGCTGTTTCACAGCTGGGGCAACAAGAGCTTCCTCTGAGCAGCATTTCCATTAGTTTCAGCACACAATCCATTTTTTACAGCTACAGTAGGGTTTTTTCTACATTTATTAAGAAGGAAAGTATGGTTTTGGATGTCGATTAAGAGACAGGGGTGAAACCACCCGGACTGGCAGAAATAAAACCATCACCCCCATCTCAATCAGCAGATAAGAAACTATCATATTCATGAGTACCTGAAGGACATTTATACATAAAAATAAATAAAAATATAAATAGGTAAATAAATAAATAAATAAATAAAATAGATATGTATATACACACCTTTATACACTCAGCTTTAAGTTTTCCTCAAATTAAAAAATTCCTTTAAGAGGGAGACAGCTTATTACCACGAGTCCCAGAAACTTCTCCTCTGTGCCTGTCTTCAAAGTGGAATGATTGTCACTTATTTTCTTTCATGCTCAAAGTTAAGGCAGAGAAAGTGTCAGCTTAGCTTTGTCTAAGCTGAACTTGTCTGAGCAGAGAAAAGGATGCTTGTGATATTGTAGAATTTATATCACAAAAGGTGATGAGGTTTTAGCTTCATGGATACATTTCACTGGGAAGCATAAATGACCTCTTTATATCTTTTATTTTTTGTTCTGCGCTTCTCTCTCTCCTCTACTGTCCCTTCTACCAAAACCATTTCTGCAGCACTTTGAGCAACCTGAAAATAGAGCAAAGCCAAAAGCCATCATTTTGTCACTGCTAATGTGCTGAATGCTGAGATGTGCTCAAATGCTGCCATGAGCCTTTTATGACAATATTTGATATCTGGTGAATAGAAAATACATCACTGTGAGATGAGAGGATCCAGTCTGTGTAATCATGATCACGGTGCTGCCTGAATGGACTCTCTTGTAGGAATACAAGAAACACGCTCAGGATGGTCAGTATTTTATCCATATCTTTAACTTTCCCCAGGCACTGTCTGCCCCCAAAATATCTTTTTTTAACTGCCCAGGGCAGATTTCATCCCTCAGCACTTTGCTGTTTCCCATTTTGTAACCTACATGTCAGCTTTTGTATTCCTTCAAGAATGAAAGGGAATATAAACAAGGTTAATGATGGTGGGAAGATTTGGAACATCAGTACCTCCTTTTTTTATTTTTAATTTTTTTTCTATAATTCATATAAGAATGTATAACAAATATTTTGAAAAAACTTATTTAGTAAGAAAATAAAGAAATAATTGTTCCTGATGCAATCAAGCCAAATATTTTCATTTATTTTGCTGATGGAGAAAATAAATGGGGGAAAAAAAACCCAACAAGCAACACACAGTTCTTTTTAAATCTTTGATTTTCCAAACATCCATACTTGCACTGGTATACTTATTTATTCCTGATTAGTTTCACCAAAAATGGATTTCAGTGGGGATTCTTGTGTGACATTCGAATGTTTAAGGTGTACCCAAAGCCCAGGTTAGGCTGGGAAAGCCTGTATTTGTTCTGTCGGTAATTTATCAAAGCAATTCTACCCAGATCAGCGATCTGATGTGCTGCTGAAGCAGCCTGTCCTTTCTAAAGCCATGGAGAGTTGTCTGAGTCACATGTACATGCACAAAATGCAACAAACACACTGGAAAAGGCAGAGCTGATTTAATTCACAGTGCAGAGCTTTGGTATTTTCATGCTTGTGGTATGTTGAGAAGTATTACTGAACATATAGAGCCATGTCCAAGAGGCTTTGATTTCCAGGCAAATAAATAACTATTAGCATTTAAAGTAATAATTTAAGTACATTTAAAGTGCAACCATCCAGAGGATGAAACTGGAGTTCTCTCATAGCATCAGGTTAAGGCCTTGTGAAGCAGCTTGATTGTTTGGCTTGTCATACACAGGACACAAATCCAGATTCAATTTGGCCTTGAGTGAAGGGCAATAAACTTTATACAGCCAGTAAAGCTTTGCTTAAGAATTTCCTGACTTCAGGCAGAGGCGAAAGTCACACACCAGCCTCAAGGAATCCCAGAATCCCAGGGTGTCTGGGGCTGGAAGGGACCTCTGGAGCTCACCCAGCCCATCCCCCTGCCCAGGCAGGGTCCCCTGGAGCAGCGGCACAGGAACGTGTCCAGCTGGGCTCGGGATGGCTCC
>RAHM01000457.1:42156-131321 GCA_003713295.1 Parotia lawesii | reverse complement strand
TCCCGCAGTCTCTGCTCATCACAGAGATGCCCCAGAGCCCAAATCCTCTCTGTGGCCTCCCCTGGACCCTCTGCAGCAGCTCCTGGTCTCTCCTGGCCTGAGGAGCCCAGGACTGGCCCCAGCAGTGCAGAGGTGCCTCAGCTGGGCAGGGCAGAGGGGCAGGATCCCCTCCCTGACCTGCTGCCCACACTCTCCTCGATGCACCCCAGGGTCCCCCTGGCCCTCTTGGCCCCAGGACACTCTGTCAGCTCATGGGCACCCTGTCCCCCACCAGCACCCCCGGGTCCTTCTCTGCAGAAGAACTTTGTCAGAGTGTAAGAACAGACCCTTCAGGAGGGTTGGCCACTGAAATATCTGTCACTTAAACAGATTTCACTGAACATAGCAGCAGAGGAACATTGCTTGACATTACCTTCAACGATGTATTTGATATATCCACTTCCAATACCATTTAGTACAGGATTGAAATATTTTCCTTTCCTCCAGGGAAAAAGTAAAAAAAAAAAAAAAAAAAAAAGAAGAAAAGGGCCAGGCTACACTTCACAGGTTTTATTGAAGTGAACTTTTAAAGCAAAATAATCAAGAAACAGTACGAATATTAACCTTTAAGAAAGAAAGAGAGCGCTACATTTTTAGCCTAAACTGAAACAAAACACTTTTAATTACATATCAATACCAGCAATATTAATATGAAAAGCAATAAGTAGAGGGTAGCCTGATGCTAAATCATTATGACTTTTAAGATAATTTTTCTCAACAGAATTTTCATGAAGTGTGAAGAAAGTTGTGGCAACATGGACTGAATTTCCTTATTTCCATGTCAGGCAGTTTAAACTTTCCTGCAACGTTTTGCTTCATGTTAAAGGTAAGATGTATTAAACGAATATTTTAGCTCTTAGGTATTCATATAAATTACTATTATGTGCATGTATACACACACCTAAGTATTTCTTTTCCATTTTGAAGATGATATAAGGTATCTGTTTTGAAATAAATGTGGGGTCCTACTATATCTTCCCTCTTACCATACCAAAGTTACCAACTGTGTCATTACCATATAAGAGCTCCTCTGCTCTTAAATCATCTGCAGGAGCACAAGGAATTTCTGCATCCATGGGTAGCCCAGTTGTGATCGAGAAAATTTTGTCAGGACAAAATTAAAATATATACAACCAGCATTTCATACAGTTCATCTTCCGTAATATGTAAGTAGAATCTCTGCTAGAGACATTATAAAATGCAGTTCTTAATATTTCACTCACTAAACCCATTAAGAAATGGGTGTGGAATATCATAAAATATAAAAATGGCTAGCAAAACCAAGCCAAACCAAAATTAAACATACTTAAAACAAGATCATGGTGTGAATAAAGATCTCGCCTCTTATAACAAATCAGACTGCCAGTTTATAATACTTTGTTATCAAGTTGGTCAAAGAAAGGTTGTCAAAACAGCATCATCATCATTTTTATTGGTGATATTCATTGAGCATCTAAAGTGGTTCTGCTTCCTCTAAACAACAGCTTTTGCATCCATTGTTGTTTTCACTGTGAATCAAATTTTAAATACTCTCTGCTTTGCCCAAGAAAGGCAAGGGAGCCATTATTTACAATAATCACATTTTAATTCAGATGAAGAATGATAATCTAAAAACTGATTAAAGAAATTTACTGAGGGGATTTTGTGTGCATAGCTTATCATCTTTGGTAGGATTGAGCTCAAGAGTGTGATTCTAACTAATACTGTTACAAGGAACTGGCAGGAATACAGTGCACAGAACCAGTGAGGTATCACCAGGAACATGGATTTGTGTCTTGGTGGAATTTTTTTCCCTCAAGAAAAAAACTTCTAAACGTTGATTATACATGCTTACAGGACTCATGGAAGATGAAGCATAGGAAGAGTGTACATTGTCTGAACCTTTTGGAAAATAATATTGATATTGCAACGACAAATAATTCACAGCTTTGCAGTGCAGGCAGCAGTGTGGGTAATAAATAAGAGATATTAAAAAATTGGAAGCTGCATGCTGGTTTACATGTAATGTAATGTATCAGTTGACTTTTCAAGGAAGAGGGAGTGAGAAGAAGATGTGTTATTTCACGAACATGTAGCACATTTCCCTCATAAATATGTGGGCTCAGCCCTCCTACCTGGGCTTTCAACCTATCAAAGGTCTGACCAGACCTCTGTTAATTTGGTTCATGTGATCAGATGAGTCATTGTTCTTCATCATTGTGGGCTTCTTTGAATCTCACTGAGCAATTTCTAGAAATAGATTCATCATATTCTAAATTTATACTTTTCCAGACACATCGTTTTCTACAACTGAGTGGAGGTTGTAGCAAGGTGTGGGTCGGGCTCTGCTCCCAGGGAACAGGGACAGGAGGAGAGGGAACGGCCTCAGGCTGGGCCAGGGGAGGCTCAGGTTGGACAGCAGCAGGAATTTCCCCATGGAAAGGGTGCTCAGGTCTTGGCAGGGGCTGCCCAGGGAGGTTTGGAGTGCCCATCCCTGGAGGTGTCCAAGGAAGGGCTGGAGGTGGCACTCAGTGCTCTGGGCTGGGGACAAGGTGAGGATTGATCACAGGTTGGATTCAATGGTCTCAGGGGTCTTTTCCATCCTAAATGGTTCTGGAATTCTAAGATCATACACAGTGTTCCTCAAATGGTGAAAGGGAGACACGAAATTTTCATCATTCCCTCAAAAAGGCCTCTCTTCTTTCTATCTTCTGAGTTGAAGGCGATTTTGACGGGTTGGGGTGTTGGGCATTTCTGTTTTATCTGATGTTTTAAGTGTAATATGTATGTATCAGAGTAAGCAGGGAAATAATTGTATTACTTTAATCACATACAATCTCATAACAATACAACCTAAGAACAGAATTTTTAGGGAATTCTGAAAACACAGAATGGCTGCATGGTGCTTGGCTGCTCCTTGGGGTTAAATCATGACAGTGATCAACAACAAAAGATGCTATGGATTAATTACTATGATAATTTAAACCTGTGTTTGAAGAATTTATCGTAAGTGAAAGGAAAAAAAAACAACCCAACAACACAACTAATAAAGACTCTGGTGTTTCAAAAATCCAAAGCTGTAAATCTAACTTTAAAAGTTCTACTATAGAGTAAAAGAGACTAAGTCTGAAATATAAATTTAATTCTACAAAGTCATCAAGTGAAAAGTAATAAACCCAGACCTCTTTTTTTTTGGAAGAAAACTGCAATTTAGTTTGTTATTTAATTAGAAAATTGTTATCAAATGGAACCAGGTATAGACTTTTAAAATGAACACAAAAAGGACATGTTTAAAGTAGTACACAATTCATCACCTTGAAACAATACATTGTGGATGAAAAAAGTGGACATGGATTGAAAAAGTGGCTACATTCACTCCTGGAAGAAAAATCCACCTAATACCCACACTGTATAACACCTGACCTGTGCCATGTCCTCGTTCTGGCATTGGTCAGCAGTCCCTGTGGAGAGGGGGATGGACTGTATAAACAAAATTACACTTTTCCTGCTACTTAAAAATGCTACTTGGGATATAGATACTTATCTCTAAATGAGTCACTGGCATTCAATTGCATTCATTGCTTTGAGGGCATTTATGTATCAAAAAAAATAAAAAAACCAAACAAGAAACCTCCAAACAAACAACCAACCGCCCCCCAAAAAAACTAACAACAAAAAACAAACAAACAAAAAAAACCCAAACCAGCAACAACAAAAATCTCCAACCAAACAAACAAACAAAAAAGTCACCACTCAGTCCTTATTGAATGCTGGTTTTGGTATATTTCCCAGCATAAAAGCCATCAGCTGAGCCTGGACACACAGTTTATGTGTCTTGGCAGCCGTGTTTGTGGTTTGTGTTTGGCTGTCAGCTCCCGACAGTGCTCCTGTTTTTTCCACTTTTCTCATCCCAGATCAGTCTGTTTGCTCAAGATCAACCAACATTGACCAAACCATGTGCAATTCATGTCTTACAGCTGCAGGAGGAGAGACTGGATGTTTTTAGACAAGTAGGTCTTGAGAAGTTTCAACGTAGAGCCATGTAAAATCTTCTCAAAATTCATGGAAAATATTTTTTGATGTGTTTTATGCCCCTGTTTGGTTAAAAATCTGGATAGATTTAGTTAAAAATTTGGAAAAGATGGTGGAATAAATTTTAAAAGGCGATTTTAACAACCTCAGAAAAAAATTTTTCTTGGCTTTAATTTTTAAAGAATTTTCCTAATTTCTTTTCATCATGCAAAGAAAATGTAGAAAAAAAATGTTTTAAAGCAAGTTGTCTTATATATATGTATGTATATATTTACCTGAGCTAATAATCCAATACTAGTCATTACTCTCGAATATGTAATTTACCATCAGAGAAAAACTTTCATCTGGATGTTGTCTTACCTTTCAAAGTGCCACGTGGCTTCTGTTTTCCCCAGGTTTTGTAGAAAGATTTTGGGTTAATGCATGGATTCTTAAGAGTTCACAGAACAGATGAAATTCAAAGTAAGAAAATACGAAAGAAAGTTAGAATAACAGAAAGAAAATGAGCTGTGTTTTAATGTGACACTGAAAAACCAGTACTAGATAAAGTGGCATTTAATTTCAGCCTTGTGTGCTGAGGCAACAATAAATTTAAATTTCTGAATTACCTTCTTTGGGATGAGATTAATGTTTTCCTGAAAATGCTGTGTCCACCACTCCTTTCACTCATGATATTCATGAAAGTTAGGTACTCACATTCTCTGTTGCATTTTTTTAAATTTAGAAATTTACAGTTTTATTTTCCTGACTACTAGAGACCGTAGGAAGTGTTCATCCATCTCTCATCTCTGCTGTCATCTCTGCTTCCCCTACAGTTAATTTATAAGGATTATCCATGTTCCAGACTCTCCATCTGGACAGTCAGGTGTCCGGGAATGCTCGACTGCCGTCAAACCCAGCAGAAGTCCTAAACCCACATTTCCTCGGAGCAGAAATTCCTGGGTTTGCTTTGGTGAGCTCTGACACCCAGCGATGGTTCTGGCTCTGTCTGCACTCTGCTCTTCCAGCTCAGAGCCACCCTGCCTGCCTGGCTGAGAGGAATTGCCATGGGGCCAAAGAATGTTTCTAGGCTGTGGCCAAAAATCAACAGCCACGCTGCTGGCCAAAGCCAAACCTGGAAACACCATAATTATGGCATTGCTGGGAACAGAGTCCCAGAGAGACTGGGACACCTTTAAGCTTTAATAATGTCTGTCTGACTTTGGAGAAAATGATAGCTTAGCAGCAGCTGTTGAAGTGAAAAATTAATGCCAAAACAAAACACTTAAGGCAGGTAGAACCTCTTCCAAAAAAAAAAAAAAATCTAATCTGAAAGTGCAAGAATTGTCTTTATAGGCACCATATAAATTGTTTGGGTTCAGAAAGAACAATCCAAAACCAGCTGGACCAGACTAACAACTGCCTGGAACAGCTGGAATATATCAATGCCACAGGGTAGAGGACAGCTAAATCATTTCTTTTGTCCCATAAAATTACTGGCCAAAGACTGGGTTTGAATAACTAAGCAAGTACCAACAGATATAATCTTGTTTGTTTGTCAATGTGGTTGAGCTAGATGAGACTTTGCATTTCTGAGGCCAAGGGTTTTGTTGTAAATGATGTATCACTCAGGATCTCAAGTGAAGAAGGCAATTTTGAACCCAATTCATGATCACTCTGGGTTTCTGATGAGAAAATACAGTATTTTGAGTAGCTTAGTGTAGAGAGCAGCTGTTTCCAGAGTGATGCTGAAGCACCTGCAGTCCTTTTTGAAAGAGAATTGTTTTGGGAGATATTGCAGAAATAATTTGGTGTCCACTGCAGAGCAGACATAATACCCATTTCATAAATGTAAATATTCTATTCCCAGAGGTTCTGCACTGACCTTTCATTTTGAATTTTTGCCCTTTGCCAGGATTTTGAGATAATATGAACCACGAAGTTTGAAATACACTGCTGCATTTATCCACTTCAAAAGCAATACCAGACACTTTTAACATGTGAAAGTCCTCTTGGGACAAAACCTCTTTGCTTATGATAAATTTTGTTTTCTCTCCCTATTCTCTTCTTCCTTAAGAGAAGACTCTTAAAACATCTACTGTTTCTCCATTGGAAATTCAGGTAATAAGAAGGCAATAACCATAAAATAACAACAACAACAACAATAATAATAATAATAATCATAATAATACTACAACATATAGCAACACTATTGGACATCATCTGCATTTTCCACCCTTTCTTCAGCTGGGGCAGAACACTGCAGGGCACCAATAAGACAAAGAGAACATTTCTGGGGAGATCTCTGGGGAGATCTTTGGTGGCACTTTGTCTTAATTGGAAACTGTCTTTCATTTCTTCTGAAGGCATCACTCTACAGAATGTGTTTCTTTATGGGTAGAAATTATAAATGTTATTTCAAAAAGCACTTTAAAACATGACAGATAAAACTGTAATATAAAACAGTCTCAGCTTCCTATCCCACCTGATCCAGGCTGAGCAAATAACACCTCTAATGCTTTCCAGTCTTTGTTGTCTTGTGCAGCATATTTTTTTTTATGTATGCGGAAAATTTTCATGTCATTATCTACAAGATAAGGAGCGATATAAAATTCCATAAGCATCTCTGAAACGGAAAGAAATTTACCTTACAATTGTCTAGGCAAATATTTCTTCCTGGGAAGAAATTAAAACATCGATTCTAGCTTTACCCCTACTTCCTAAGCAAATTATTTTCAGATTAGTATTCCATTTTTAACATGGAGATCATGTGGATGATTAGATTTTTCTGTTATAATGCCCTTTTTTTCTTAGTATTAAACACAAAATAATATCACAGAAAAATAACAGACTGTTCATTTGGTGTCTCCTTATTCACAAAATTCTTCTAATCCATTCACTTCAGTGCAAGCTTCTAATCTGCAATATGTGTACACAATATTTGAATGCTAAAAGAAAAGAGTTTAGAAGTTGATTAGTGTGGGAGGTCTATGTCTGTGATGGGGACATGGCTCAAAATATGTGAAAGACAACGGAAAATAAAAATTTTGTGTAGTGGGTCAGGCCATAAATGCAAACTCAGCAACAGACATCTCTTCTCTTTATTACTGGTCAGTAACAATATGAAAAAAGGGCACAAGGCAAAGATTTCCAGCTTTCTCTGTATGACACTTGTGAATCTTGAGCAAGAAACACTGTGTGGTATTTTGCTCCTTTTTGCAAACATGGGCAAAGAGGAATGGTGTCATCCTGAGGCTATTAAATAACAGGATGGGTTTACTGGACTGTTCTTTAGCCTAACTCCTGCCTATTTAAAACATTTTGAGATATATTTGAGATCAGCTCGAACAAAAAAAAAAAAAAAAAAGAAAAGATACCGTCAAGCTTTGAAAATAAAAGTTTCATGGTAAATCTGTGTGCCATGAAATCCAAGTGATTAAAGAAGGATTGCGATTCAAATACGACATCAATAATTTTCATGGCAATTTGATTATAATATTTCAACACAACATGTTCATTTTTATCTTTATTCTGTTGGTCTCAGTTTGTTGGTTTTATTTAAACGTGGTGTGGTCTCTGAATCACAGAATCACAGAACACCTGGGACTTCTGGAGATCACCTTGTCCAACCTCCCTGATCAAGGAGGTTCACCCGGAGCAGGATGGACAGGACCATGTCCAGGCAGGTTTTGAATATTTCCAGAGAAGGAAATGCCACAGCCTCCCTGGGCAGCCAGTTTCAGTTTTCTGACACCTTTACACTAAATTTGTTTTTCTTCATATCCAAATGGAACTCCCTCTGCATCTGTCTTCCTCATTGCCCCTTGTCTGGTTTCTGGGCACCAAATGTCAGATTTTAAACCTTTCAAGGCCTGTAAAAGCTTCTGTTTTGTTGAAATGTACTTGGTATGCATCAGTATTCTGAAACCCCCACAGCCCAACGAGTTCTCTTTGTGCTGGTACCTCTTTCAAGAGGTATCAGAGAAACACAGAACCCCAGAATGGTTTGGGTTGGAAGGGACCTTAAATCCCATCCAGTGCCACCCCTGCCATGGCAGGGACACCTCCCACTGTCCCAGGCTGCTCCAAGCCCCAATGTCCAACCTGGCCTTGGACACTGCCAGGGATCCAGGGGCAGCCACAGCTGCTCTGGGCACCCTGTGCCAGGGCCTGCCCACCCTCCCAGGGAACAATTCCTTCCTGATACCTTATCTAAATCTGCCCTTCTTCATCTTAAGGCCAATAAGGTTAATGCTGATGGATTATGTGTATTTCTTGACATTATTCTAATGGCTATGGTACAGAAGGCCCTGCTTTCAGTGCCACAAAGTCCTCAATTTCATTACTAATCTATTTATTAGCATTCCCTGCTTGTATCTAGACCCTTTGTCCCATATCCTCACTGGTCTTCATGCATCCCTTAGCCACCTCTGCATGGAGATAGAAATGTTTTACTGACTCGTAATATGGATTACAAATCAAAATTAACCTCTGATCTTCACAAAAACAAACAAACAAAAACCCCAAACCAAACTCTTAAAAAAACCCAAACCAAACCAAAACAGACTGTGAATACTTTTGCAACAATGTACCAGAATGTAATTTTACTACTTGCAAAAAAATCCCCACCAAAACTTAAAAAAACCCTATGGATATGATAGTAAAATACCCATTATATGAAATGATGATTCATAAAATGGATGCCTAGAAAATGGGCAGACAGATGTTTGACATAATGTCTTCCTCAGTAAAAAACAGTTTTAGTTCAAGGACATCCTGTTTATTTCCAGACTTTGAATACTTCTAGCTCTAAGTCTTCTTTGTTAGGAAAGGCCTTGTCTTGAGGCTGCCAACTAAATATTTCCAATTTATGGGTTTTTAATGTGTCTCAAAAACTTATCTATGGCTATTAGGCTTGAAATGGAAATAGGGATTGCAATATACATATAATTCAAAGTTGTCTTTTTTTTTTTTGGTTTTTAGCTAATGAAGACTCTGAAATAAAGCCAAAAATTGGGAAAAAACTGCAAAACTTTCAACACTTTAGCTAATAAGAAAATGGCATTGTAGTGGCCTGACTTGCTGGGTTCGCAAGATCACACAGTCCACAGAAATTATAGCTTCTAAAAATAAAAAAAAATGAGACAAAAGGAGAAAAAGAGCTTTACTTCTTAGGGAACTAATTTAAAAGACAGCACACATTGTCTCTTCCCAGCAAACATGTTTCCATAACTAAAAAGTTACAGCTACATGCAACTATTCCAGGCATTTTATTTCTCCTGCTAACATGGAGTATTCTTGAACACGAAATCCATTTTCTATTTTCCAAAGGAAGAAAGAATTTACTTTGATGCATGGGAGGAAATTTGGAGCTGAAATTATCTTACAGCAACCTGTTTTATCAGGGTCTGTGCATCCTTAGGGAACACTGACTTCTCTGTACTTATCTAGATTTGAAAATTAAGCACATTAAGGCATATCTTTCAACCAGCTCTGCATCAAGGGTGTTTGAAGCCTCAGCACACAGCAGGAAAGCATGGAAATTGCATGTTGGGGATTGCACTGAGACAACTGTGGCAAAGTCATCTAAGAAAAGACCAGTGGACAGACGTTTAAATAAACACAGGTCTTGTGATTTCCATGGGCCAGGGTTCATAAACCAAGCGAAAACTGACTTACTGCCTTGGAAAAAACCCAAAACTCTGCAGTCTGTAGTACCGTACAAAACCTCTGAAGAGATCATTCAGAATAACAAAATACTGATAATCAGTTCTGGGACCAGAGAAGAAGGTTAATTGCCCCTATTACTTTATGAGCATGCGTATTGAAAGACAATAATTTGTGTTCTCAAGGTACAGGTTTAGTAATGCTTGTGCCACATAATTGAGTCTGGGCTGATGGTACAGTTGATTTGTAACACTTTATCAGAGTCAATTAATTAATTATTTGGATAGACTATGAGGTGAAGAGCAACACATCTTATAAACATTTATGTAGTCAATACATGTAAATATTGACAGGAATAACAGAAGTCGAAGAGGAGAAAGCAAAACAAAGCAAAAATTCCTTTCCACTCTATTATTTTTACTACCCATTTCAATCATTTTAGGGCTATCTTTTGTAGCTGAAGAAAAATGTTCTTTTCAAAATTTAGAGGTTCTCTTGGCAAGAAGGGAAAAAAAAGCCATTTTCACTTGTCTGGAGAAGTGCCTCCTGTTTTATACAGGGAACTGAAACTTTAATTTCTATAAAGACATTAAACCTTTGTGAGGGATGTCAAAGAAATTTCTCAGGCCACAGAGTCTTGAATTCAGTATTTCTGATTTGGAAAGAATAAAAAAATATTGTTCCAGCAGTTCAACAAACCACAAGGGCATATCCTTAACTGAAATTTCCACTGAACCTGCTGGTCAGTCATGGACCTACAATTGCTTGAACACACCCACTTCAGAAGAAAATCCAGTCCCTTCTGATGGTAAATTACACTTTATGGTGCTGTTGAAAGTTTTGTCTAGTCCATTTAAGCTTTAGCTTTAAATGTGCCAAGCAACCACAATCATGAGCCACTCCAAAATTTCTTTGTGACTTATTTTTTCTTGACCAAAATCAAGGAAATAATGTTACAAACTGGAATAAAGACTTAGTCTGATGATTCATTTACAGGATGAGAAGTCTGGATGACAGAAAAACTGTCATTCTTTTAGTTGAAATAGAAAAGGTATCAATCAGCTACATCAATTGCTACTTAATCACATTTGGAAAGCCCGTAAGGGAAATATATGACATTACGTCCAACATTTAATTACCACGTCCACATGAATTTCATTATTTTCATTATATCCTTGAACTTCAGTCATCCTGTTTCACTTCATTCATTTGTACTGAATAAGGAAAGCTTTGGGTCATGACAGGCAAAGAAAGAGAAGTGTAATAATTTAAACATCTGTGGACACCTGGCGCCCACCCAAGCTGCTCTATCACTCCTCTCCTCAGCTGGACAGGGGACAGAACATACAGCAAGTGGCTCGAGGGTCGAGATAAGGGCAGGGAGAGGTCACTCAGCAGCTGCTGCCATGGGCAGAGCAGACCGGACTCGGGGAAAACCAGTTTAATTAATTACCAAACAGATCAGAGTAGGGTAATGAGAGACAAACCTGCCTCTTAAAACACCTTTCTCCCACCACTCCCTTCTTCCCAGGCTTATCTTCACTCCTGAATTCTTTTCTTCCTTTCTTCCCAGGGGTGCAGGGTTGCAGGGAATGGGGGTCATGGTCAGTCCATCCCACGTTGTCTCTGCTGCTCCTTCCTCTTCAGGGGTTGGACTCCTCACCCTCTGCCCCTGCCCCGCTGTGGGGTCCCTCCCTTGGCAGACAGTCCTCCATGAACTTCTCCAACGTGAGTCTTGTCCAGGAGCTCCAGTTCTCCAGGTACATCCTGCTCCAGCGTGGGTCCTCCTCAGGGTCAGTCCTTCAGGAACTGGTTTCTCCAGCATGGGTCATTTCCATGGGGTCAGTCCTTCAGGAACCCTACAGGGTCAGTCCTTCAGGAAAAGGCTGCTGCTGAGTGGTTTCCCCATGGGATCAGTCCTTCAGGCACATCCTGCTCCTGTGTGGGTCCCTGTTCATGGTGTCAGCCCTTCAGGAACAGGCTGCTCCAGCATGGGTCTCTCCCACGAGGTCACAAGTTCTGAGATAAACCCTACTCCATCGTGGGCTCCTCTTCCCACAGGTCCTGCCAGGACCCTGCTCCACCTCAGGCTTCCCATGGCACTGGACACACTGCTGTCCCAGCAGCTCCTCATAGAACCCATCCCTGCATCCCTCCCACCATTCAATCCTTGACACCCAAACCCAAAACAAGGCGACTGCTCACAGACACGTGGGAACCCTCCCTGCTCCATGCGGGTACGGTCCCAGAAGCAAGAAGAGTACATTATTGAAGACTTACAGGCACAACTGTAGTGAAAATATGTGAAAATAATGATGGTAGTAGCCGAGAGTGTGGGAATTAAAATATACCACAAAATGGGATGAAAACCAGGAAGCTCTACCCCAAATAATATTGACAGTTTCATGATTGCAGGACACTTAAGTAAACATCTGCTTTCCACTACAGGGTCATTTCAATCTCCATGATGAAAAAGACACTATATAGTTTGTGAAAAAAAATAATATTTTTAGGTATTATTAATGTTATCTCTCATCCATCCATAATAGATGATTGCTTATTTTGCATCTTAATTCACACCCTTATAAATACTCAGGAAAAGATTTTTGTATTTCCTACAGTTTTGGTTTTTTTTCTGGAAGAGTTATCCAAAGGAGAAAAATAGAAAAGAAAGCTGAAGCCTATTTTACTTTCCTTTTCTACTTTCTATGCTCTATACTTCATAAGAATGGAAATACTGATATTTGTCTTTGGAATCACATAGCTATGAAAGTATTCTCAAAGTAGGGAACCTATTCAAATCTGCCTTTTAGCTCTTTTAAAGGTGGAAAGGGGAAGAATAAGAATATTTATTTTCAAATCAGCTACGTCAGCTGTAAAATGAAAGATCTGGGAAATGTCTCACGTTAGTCACTGTATACAACTTGTAAAAATCACTCTTTTTTGTAAAACACATAATTGCAGAGTGCTCAGAATTATGAGATCTATCAAAAAATGTTATTAATTAAAGACATGCACGTAGGCTGTTCAAAAAATGCTGTGATTTTGCCAGTGTTTCTTGAAGGCAATGATTTCAGGGCAAGAAAAAGACTCAGAAAATAAATACATAAACAATAATAATTTAAAAAATTCCTCCACCAATCAGAGTCAGCAAGGCAATCCCAAGCTGGTGGGAAGGCACTCTAAAAGGCAACCAAGATTTCTCCTGATATCATTTCATGGGTAGACAGATCAGTGACAACTTCTCCACCTCTGACTGTGGTTTGAAGGACGTATTTTGGAATGGAGGCAAGTGTCCTGGGCTCCAAACTTCTTTAGGAGAAAACAATTCCAGTCCACTTTCTAATCACTTTTAGAGAGTCCTGAGTTATATAGATGTTATATATTATATCATATTATATATTATATATGTTATATAAAATTCATGTTCCCAAGAAGGAGAGGAATGGGACAGTAACATACCAACATACACCTCTCTCAAAGAGGTGAAAAGAAATCCTAGTGTGAGTCCAGGGCATGGAACAGGCTGTCCAGGGAAGTGGCTGAGTCACCACTTCTGGAGGTTTTTAAAAGATGTGTAAATGTGGGTCAGACAGGTCAGTGGTCCCCAGGGACCCCCTTTCTACTCTTTTTAATAACAGGTGCATCATTTCCCTTTCTCCAGTCACCAAGGACATCACCTGTCTGTCACGACTTGTCAAGTGTCGTGGAGAGTGGCTTGGCAACTGCATCACACCCTCAGGAGTCCAGGATGCACCTTGTCAGGAACCACAGGTCTGCGTATGTTCACTTTTATCTCAAACCTGACTTCGTCCTGTAATGGGAGCAACTTCACTGCTCCGGTCCCTGTCTTGGTTTTCTGGGACTTGAGCAATGTGGGAAGATGGATTACTATTGAAAACTGAGGGGAAAAAGATTTGCTGAGCACTTTGATGTTCCGCGTGTTGGCTGTCACCAGCTTTCCTGTTTTATTTACCAAGGCTTCTAAATAAAGAAATTAAATTAAAGAAAAGGGCACCTTTCCTTTAATACCCATTTTCTGGCCAGTGCACTTCTAAAAAGCTCTCATTATTCTTCAGATTCCTTGCCAAATTCAGTTCCAGCTGTGCCTTACCTTTCCTAACCCCACCTCTCCACATCCAGGTAGCGCCCCTATATTCTTCCCAGTGCATACATCCCTGGTCCCACTACCTGGGTATTTCCTTCTTATACTTTAGTTCAACCAAGAGGTCCTCCCTGAGCAATGCTGGTCTCTGTCTCTGTTGCCCAACCTTTCACATGTCGGAATTGAGAGCTCTTACACTTAAGAAAAACGTCCTTAAAAAGCTGCTGGTTTGGTTTCCCTCTTTTTTCACTGAGGGCAGTGGATTCCCAAGGAATCCCACCCACTAGTTACTTAAAATGCAATAAGATTGTACTCTTAAAGTTCAGAATCCTGACTCCACTCTACACCTGGCCCATATCCTTCATTATCGTGTGCTACACCAGGCCACAGTCACTGTAGCAAAGGCTGCCACCAGCACTGACATCCCTAGCTAATTCTTCCCTGTTGGAACAGGTCCAGCAACGCTTCTCAGGCGAATCCCACCACTGCCAACAGCTTCTCAAAGGTTTATCCACGATCGTAGGAGGCAAAACCTTGAGTGTGGCACTGGCCACGCATTCACTTGTTCCTCCCTAAATCCCTGACTATGGCTGGAAGGATAGAGGACAACACCACCAGTGCTCCACATCCTCTTAATATTTTACTCAAAGGGGCACACAGCCTGTCCTGGTGGTTCTAAATTGACTTCTTGCCACATTGTTGGACCCTGTGTGGAATTTTAGGAGCAGATCTGTAGGAATCGTCAAACCCCCGGCAGGCAGAAAATTACTCTAGAGAAAATTGTCTGGATGGCAAATGAGTGTTTTGGTGCCTCCCAGTAAGAAATGTCCAATAACTGATAGTTTATGTGTTTTTCTGCTGGTGGGTGGCTGCAGCAGCTTTGCATGGTTGGCTTCTCCTGGATCATGTCCATCACTCATGTGCCCTTCATTAACCACCCCCAGAGCACAGAATCTGATATGCAGGAGCAGTTTAGGGGACAGGGTAAAGTTTTCCTTCCTCCCCCAGCATAAATGCAACATGGTTTAGGACTTCCCAGCCTCTTTCCACACCACAGAATACACATTTATAGCCAAATTATCTAAATAATTACACAGAATAAGTTAGTATGAAAGGGGATTACCAGAGTATGTCCCGATCCTGTCTAACTTATAAGGACAAATGCAGAAAGGCTCTTTGTTTTTGATTTTGTTTGGCTTTCCATAGGTAAACACGGCTTTCTTTGATATCAGACTTTGACAGTTTCTGCATTATCATTACATATTTTCTCAAATTTTTCCCCGTCTGCTTTTAAAAAGTAAACTGCATGCAAAAAAAGCCCATGGCAGAGAAATACTGACACATTTATAGTAAAAGAATGACCTGATTTCTGATAAAATTATGGAATATTATTTTACTTTGCACAATATGGCAATCCAGCATGATTTTAAGTATATGCTAACTTAATGAATTTATAACAAGGAAGTACACTCTGTTCCTCCTGGCTTTGTACCCAGGATTATTATGGAAACTCAGGGAAGCTGGGAAGGCAGCTGGCTCTTTGTCTGGGGCAGACTCAGCTTTCCTTATGTCTCCTGATGACTCCAGTGAAAGGAATTTTTCAGCAACTCCCCTTAAGTACTGCCCCAAGAATGCCTCCAAAAGGCTTTTTTTCCCTCCTCTGAAGCCAATATCCCTCAGCACATCCTGAGATATGATCTTCAATCTGCCATGAGGTGCTTGCAACGATGAAATTTACCTCCCCTCCATGGTTTTACAGCTGAAGTCTAAGTGCTTCCAGTTGTGCCCTGTGCATCAATTTATCGGTGTCTCATCACCCTTGCCAGATTCATTTATTTAATTTGCATTTATTTAATTTGTCACATTTCAATTTGGCCCACGCATGACACCAAGGTTCAGCCCAAAGTGGCCAATAAAGAAGTAGGTCCACTTCTAGCAGTCCATATTCCTTTTTCTGTCTCCATATAGTCACTTTTTATTTTAAAGATGTGAAAAAGGCTGCCTTTTCCTCTGTGTGCGAGATGTCACTGCGTACACCTGTTTTTTTCCCTGCACCTCTTCTACTCATGCTGTGCTGACCTTCCTTTACTTCTGCAGTTTCTAAGTATAATACCTCTCAGGGGAAATTATAGCTTTAAAAGATGATTGGGTATACATGCCAAGGGGTAGACATGTAATTATACACATGTATATGGCAAAATTAAAAATGCTAATCTCTCCTATTTAAGTTTTTAGCACTTGGGAAAATTTTAGAAGCTTAAAGGCGCAATATACTATAATTTTTTCCTAAAACATTTTAATACAGTGACGTGCATGTGAGCTACTGAGCTCAAGCTCTGTCTCAGGGTACAACTATTTATATATCATTTCTATTTTAGAGCAAGTGCTGTCTTCACAGCAGCAGACTTCTTCCCTCACCTGTCCACAGAGCAGACTGCTGACAGGTTGTCCTGATAACACCTTAAAAGCAGAAGTAACAAAACATATACAAATACGGCATTTTAAAATGTTGGGTTTTTTTAATATAACAATGCTTAAAAAAAGATCTTATATGGTGTTCCAGGAGATGAATTCACTTGGTGTGAAACTGTGATATTGCCAACTACTTCCACATACCTGTGCAAAAGCAACAGGTATAAATGGAAATAAAGAACATGAGTGTTAGATTCAAGGTGCTAATAAGATACAGACCTATATTTGTAGACACAAGCTGTTTCAAAAAACTTTTTTTTTTTTGGTCTGAGGGTGAATCAATTTTTCCAAGGAGACAAAGTGGCTTCAAAGGCACCTGGGAGGTTGAAATGGGAGATCTGTACACAGAACAGACTCTGTCTTCCAGTTTACCATCTCTTCAGTCTGGGATAATTGCACAGGCATATGTGGAAGGTCCAAATCCCTTCATGAACAGTAAATGGGAAAGAGCTGACCTGCAGTGGGGATACTGTCATAAATATTAGTAGTTATTATCTATTTTCTTGATGTGCATTTATTATTTAAGACCTGTATAAACTGTTCTGCATGTGAATGTGTGATTAAAGCTTCTCTGAATAGCTTTTTTTACTTGTGAATATATAAAATATAACTTCTTTTAGCAGGTTAATATATGCCACAGTTTAATTTTACCCCAGTTAAATCATGGTGCTTTCACAAAGTTAAAGTGCAAATTGCCCCTCCAAATTCCCTGTGTAATTTTTGCCTATGAGTACTTCTGTTTGCTTCAATATTGGGTTAAGAAATGCATTAATTAAAGACAGAAATGCAACAAATACTTTCACAATAATCCTTTAATTAATATTGGGAGATAAGGGTTGTAGCAGTAAATGACACAGGCAGTGGATGTAGCCCAGAACTGGTTCCAATGTTTTTAATGAATTCTGAAGAAGGATGAAAAACATGTCTTTTACTTTTTGGGGTCTTTTTTCTCCCCCCCCCCCCCCCAACCCGCAACTTGTATTTAGAAATAAAGGAAGTCAGGACCACCTGATTCCCTTCTGTTCCTTTCTGGGAATTTTTAGGTACCTGAGTTTTGGTAATTTAATACAGTAATGAAAAACAGGTGTTATTTATTTGTGCTCCCACTCATTTCCCATAGTTACAACATTTTAGTCTTTTGCTCCGAGTTAACACCACTGCTGAAAGCACCTGTGAGGCACACTCATCCAGTGCATCTGGCTGCACAATGAGATGAAATATAAACACAAGGTAATCACAGGTTTACAAGGATTTTGCTGGGGACTTCGTAATACAAAGTAATGCACCCCATCCCCAGGCTGCTTTTCAGTTCCTCTTGCAAAGCCTGATGAGACAAAAAGACAGCCAGGCTAGCTACTGCTAAAGCAAGTTTTCTGTGGCATTTAGAGATAATGAAAGCAATTTGCTGGCTTTTAAAAGAATGCTCTAAAAGTTGGTGAGCTTAAGTTTTGCTTCTCGCATTGCTTGGAGGAGGAAATGGCTGCGTGACCCACTGCCTCTGAATGTGCCTTTTTTGTAAGAAAACAAGCCAGGATCCTTCAAATATAAAAAAAACCCCATCTGGCTAGATCATTGTGCTGCTTTAAATTGGCATGCCTAACATTTTGGAAGGGAACACTTGGGACGTTTCAAGTACAGTGTACATGCACAGCCTGAATTCACAGACCCTTAGAATGCTGGAGTCATTTCTGCTGGAAAAGGCCTTAAAGGTCATTTATTCCAACCCTAATTATGGCTGGAATCAATGATCTGAGGGGTCTTTTCCAATCTAGACGATTTAGAGATTCTGTGATGGTTAAGAGATGAGAGCTCACTTTGGTTTGCTTGTAACAGATTCCTTCTTTCTTTGTAAAAATTTCCGCTCAAGAAAATAAAATGCTTCGGTTTATGTCCTGTAAACACACAGGCTGCACTGAGAGGAAAACTGCAGGTGAATCACAGGTTTCTCCTCTAAGAGAAAAACTACACGAAACACCCCATCTTCTGCTGCTACCCAGATACACATTGGTTAAGGAGAAGTTACAATTCCACATCTGCAAGATCCACAAACGTCCTGTGATCACACAGTAGCCACTTTTTGCTGGGTTCCACCATCCATAACTGTGATACACAGTTTTGAGCGTCGCCTATAAGCAGAATAAAGGTTGCTTTTGTGTTGGTGTCAGTTACAGGAGAGGGAAAGGCCAAAGAGTTGCCTACAAGCAAGAGCAGACTCTTCTGTACAACTTTACCATGTTCATGGCATCTGTGGACAAGGTCATGAATGCTGCCAGGTCAGACTGGGAAATCATGGGTCCCATATCCATACAGGATAATACTTTTCCTTCTGTGAGGGAGTGCCTGATTGTCCAGAGATGTTGTGGTTGCCCAACCTTAGAAGCGTCCAAGGCCAGGTTGCACACAGCTTGGAGCAACCTGGGATAGTGGAAGATGTCCCTGGCTGTGGCAGGGAGTGGGACAGGATGATTTTTAAGGTCCCTTCCAGCCCAAACCCTTCCATGATATCCAGTTTCAAATGTGTTGCACAGACACGCAATACCTGAATATCTCTTGACTGAAAAAGTGAATATCCATCCCCTAAAAAAAGATTCACACCAGCTGAGTGAGCTCTACAAGTTTTCACACAGTCAGCTGAAAGGCCTGTGCTCTGCCTGTGCTGTGTCAGAGTTTCAGCCCTGCTGGAGACAGAGCTCTTCCACCTACCACACAGACTAAATCTTGGCTTACACACCCGCTAGCAGGCAGGCAGACAGGCTCAAATTAAATCCTGGAACACGGTCTTGCCCCAGGCCCCGTGGTGTAGGCATCTCTGGCAGCTGGGACTCAGATTTTCAGGTTAGCTGCATTCCCTTCAGTGGCAGATGACTAAATGAGCAGAAGCTGTTCATTAGAAGAGACAATCATTGATTAAGTACAGGATTCTTCCTGCTAGAGTGCTGCAAGAAGCTGTGTTCCACCAGAGGAGTCCGTAAGATAAATTTGCACATCCACACTCTTCTGGGAAGAAACAGAGCTGAATTCTCAGGGTTTAATCCAATGATTGCTTAGGATATCTCAAGAATATTCTCTAGGCTTGGTGTCCCATTTCCTCCATCACAAAGTTCACAAAGTCTGTTTTTAGCCACAGGATTTCTGCACTCCGGGCCCTGTTCCTGAAAGAGGATGCAGCTCCCTCTCTGTGTTCCAAACCCTGGCTGGTATTTGTAGATTTTCACCTTTAAATATGACTGTAGAGGGAATATGGGAGACAGAGCAAGTGTCCTCGTGTCAAACCTCGCCACCTTCAAGGGCTTTCTCTAACAACTACATTATTATGACCAACAATACCTTCGGATCTTCCCCTGTACTCAGCAAAAATGACTCTCCTTCCTTATTGTCATGCCAACAGTGGGTGTCTGTCATGTTCTGAATACACCAACATCCCCAAGGAACTGATCTGGGCTCCTGTTTAGCCACCTCAGTTTGCCAGAGCCACCTACTGAGTGTTTGTCTTCCCCCGTCGTTGTCTTTGTTCTCTGTTATTCAGAGCTCTAAAGAATCTCAGCTGCACGTTTTTGACAGGGGGGAACTCAGATCTTCAGATGTTTCACATAGGAATTGAGAATTACAGTATCATTTAAGTGAAACTGCCTTCAGACATCGTAGGAACTACATAGGGACATTAAAGATCTCTTTCTATTGGCACCTCAAATAAATTTCAGGTCTGGGCGACAAGAAAATTATTATCCTGAGCCCAAGACCCTTGATCTCTAAGGGCAAGCTCTTACCATTTTTTTCTTTTTCCCAAGCCTTATTCACACTTTTATGATCTGAATGACAGAAGTGTGAGATTCACTTGCTTGTTTTACAGCTTCAGGAGTAAGAAAGGGCAAGCATCATGTGGGTGAAACTTACAGAGAAACTCAGACAGAGCTTCGGGGAAAAGGTCACTGGAGCAAAAAGTAGAGGAAGCTGCTCAAATGAGTGAGAGATGGTGACAGTCTTGGTGTGATAGAGACAGCAGCAAGGCAAGAAAGAGAGCATTGCTTTATGCCAGGAAACCAGAATGACTCACATGCCTGCTGGAAATAACCTCTGAAAAGCAGAGCGGCTCTTTTTGGGCCCATGGGTACAAATGAAAAAAACAAACAAACAAACAAACAAACAAACAAACAATTACCAAAATCTCACAGCCAGCCAGAGAAGTCATGTGTAGTTTCATTGAATCTGAGCACCACGACACCAAACTTAAACAGCTGAGACATGGGGAGGACATTTTTCAAGCCCTCAATATGCTTTTAGCTTCCTGGGTTTGACAATCCAAGTGTGAATCAGGGATTACTGAGTATTAGAAGGAAATCTACTTGAGCATGGCAACAGTGTTTGCAATCTCATAAATATTCCAGCCGAGCTTTCGTGGTGAAGAGTGTCTTTTTCAAGTATGTGCACAGCCTGTGAATTGATTATCTCCGCCTAATGTTCTTCTTTAGGGCTTCTACTCAGCTGCAGAGTGGAGAACAGTTGATCAGAACCAAGTATTTTATATCAGATGAAAGCAGATGCCTGTCTGGGAGATCATGTGCATGAAGATGTTAAATAAAATAACTAGCAGGCGTTTATCTGTTTTATCACAGAAATGCGTCCTTGCCTAAAAAGCAGGAAGGTGTTGGCTTGCTGATTTGTCCAATTTTGAAAGACTTTTCAGCAGCAGCTTTGTTATTTGGTCCAGAACATGCTGACAGAGTTACCACAAGAGGCTGACATGTCATTTTATTTTCTCCCCTCACCACCAGCCTTTATCCTCATAGCTCAGAGGGCAAAATGCAGTGATTTTAGAAGTGGACCCATTATTACGTGGCTGCAGGATGGGTTGTTTACAAGCTGCAAAACCGGGAGAAACAATAATTTGATAATGAAATCACAGGACTACTTTGGGGTTTTGTAATTACCTGAAACTGGTTCTGTTTCAACCAAGGTACTGATACTCTATGACTGTTGATGTACTGAAGTCTGAAGGCCACCACAAAATTCTGGAAATTCAGTCCAAAGTGGTAGTGTTTGATACAAGAGGGGGGCAGCCTGTGAACATTACAGGCCAAATTAAAGTATTTTCATAATTCCATCTCAATTTTTAGCATTTCTGAAATGTTAATTCTTGCTGCAAATGTACTTGCTACAAGCACTTTAAGAGTAACAAAGGGTTTTTTTTCATAAACCTCACAGATTATGTACAGTAGCCCATTATGCTAACTCTTTTTATTATTATTATTATGATGTTTGGATCATCAAGGATTTTAAAGATTTGTAAGCATTTGTTTTGCAGGATTTTTATTTATTTATTTATTTAAATTAAAGAATCAGTGTTATGCAAGCAGGAAGGCTGTTTTGAGGAGGATAAATTAGAATGCACGGTATGGAAGGAGATGTTGCTGAGGCCTAAGAATATTCAAAACATTGAAAAATTATATCATCTTTAACCACTTGTTATTTTTCTACATTTTAAGTTAATGAGCTTTAATCTGGAGTTATGTGGTGCAGAACAGTTTTCAGCAATGCACTATAATGAACAAAATGTTTTGCTCCACAAATTCTTTTTAAACATTGATGCGTATAATATTGGTAGGCTAATTGCACATTTCTGGGAATTATTTTATTCTTCTGCCTTGAATACGTCAAAGACGACTTTGTCACATAAAACTCAACTCCTGATGTACAATAAAGCAGTGCTGCCAAGCTAAGGAAAGACAAAGAGGGGCATCCTAATGTTTAGTATTTCTAAAACCTGTGCTTTTAGGGAAATCACAGACATAAAGGTTTTTGGCTAACATTAAATAACAGAATTCATAGAATAATCATAGAATGGTTTGGGTCGAAAGGGACCTTAAAGATCATCCCACTCCCACCCCCTGCCACGGGCAGGGACACCTCCCACTGTCCCAGGCTGCTCCAAGCCCCAATGTCCAGCCTGGCCTTGGGCACTGCCAGGGATCCAGGGGCAGCCACAGCTGCTCTGGGCACCCTGTGCCAGGGCCTGCCCACCCTCATTGTGAGGGTAAAGATTCACCCTGTGGTATCCAAAGCTCAATATTGCAAGATTGTCAGGTTTGAGAGACATCACATGTTATTGAATATAGCAACAGGAAACAGATAATTTGGATGTAAGCAGAAATGCAATACAAACATACCAACAATGCCCCCAACCAAACAAAAAAAAAAAAAATCAAAAAACCTGTTCAATAAATTAAAAAGTAAAACCCCCCCGAGCCACGCTAGTGGCATCATGTCCACATTGATAAAATTATTTCTGTCTCATCAATACAGTTTCTAGTACAAGTTTGTTGAGTTGCCAAGGATAGAACATGTTATTGATGCCATTTGATGGACAGCAGATCTGAATTTTAGTGCACAGAATCCCAGGATATTTGGGGTTGGAAGGCACCTCTGGAGCTCACCCAGCCCATCCCCCTGCCCAGGCAGGGTCCCCTGGAGCAGCGGCACAGGAACGTGTCCAGCTGGGCTCGGGATGGCTCCAGAGAGGGACACTCCAGGCCCTCCCTGGGCAGCTGCTCCAGGGCTCTGCCCCTCCATGGACAGAAGTTCTTCCTCCTGCTGGGGTGCAACTTGTGGTGCTTTATTTTATGGCCCCTGCTCCCCATCCTGTCCCTGGCACCACTGAAAAGTTGATAAGGATATCCTGATTAGCTTTTGATTAGAAATTTGTTCTTGGTTAACAGATGGTCTTTAACGACAATGAGGTGCAATTAGAGAGAAAAAAAGAGATTTCCCTGGAAGTGTTTTTGGTTTTGTTGCTTTTCCTCAAACAATCTTAGGGATCAAAGCAAATCATGCCGTGTCCTGTAAAGGAGCTTGAGGAACTGTGGGGAAACTGGAAGTGATTTTCTGACCTGTAGCCAAACGCGATGGTGATTCCTCTGTTGTGTCTCAGTAAATGATCACCATTGTGGAGAGACCCAAAAAATTGGGGTTTGTGGAAAATATGTAAGCTCATATTAATTACAGAGGTTCTTCTCATAGAACATTTGTTTATTTTTTTAACTTACAAACCGTACTTTTCAGGTCAAACTTCTGACATCTGCAGGAAGACAACATGACTAACACAGCCAAGAGTAATTTATTTTAGACTACAGCCTTACATTAATTTTTATGCCAGCAGAGACCTTCAGTACCAGACTTCACTGAAGTCACTTCAATACAATACATAATTCAGGAGAGGTTTTGCAGTTTTATATATGTGTTTACTCATACCTGTATGCTTTCCTTTTTTTATTTATACATAGATTGTTCACTTCCAAAACACTTTTGCAAACTTTATGCTGAAGGAGTTTATTTGAAATGGTCAATAAATAACCTGTGAGTAACTGTGTGAAATTATTTCTCATCCTGCTACAAAAATATATAAATTAGAATCACATAACAGATTTCAGAAAAAAATCTATACTGGAATGCAAAACAGTTTATTTTTGACAGGATATACTTTTAGGCATCTAACACATTCATTTTTACTTGTCATCAAAATAATTCTTGGGGAAAAGACGTTTTAAAGCAGCTGTCTGTTTTTTTCTTTCTGTGGGCTTTCAAGATTTGCTGAATTTATCCAGGGGGAGACTCTAGGTAGACTCCTGATAATAAGCAGAAGAGAATATGCATTATTCAATAGATTGACCTATATGCAAATGAGCAGAGCATAAACATTTTAATCTAAAAGTGCTTTTGCTTATATCGTTGTGAAACTGCCAAAACTGCACCTCTGAAGTGCACAAAATAATATTGGCTTTAATGAATTGGTTCTGAGTGGTGTTTTGAGACAACACAGTCTGACGGATCGAGCTGCGGTCTTGAGAATTGCGAACCCTGGATTCCTACTCTTGGTCCTGGCTTTCTGCCAGAGGGAAATCATGGCCCTTTCGAGTTAAGGTTTCCTTTTCTTATTAAAATTGTAGATTATATCACTGCAAAGCGTTCTTAAAAACGGTGGTTAACGCACTTATGTGTTTAATTTACATGTGTGAACGACTGTAACACGGATGTCTTCATAGGTGTGTCTGCTTAAAGCCACGAAACACATTTGTCTGACTGCAAAGGGGGATCATTTCCTTGTAAAACAAACTGGATGTTTCCACTGTGAATGTCCTCCGGTGTGTTTTTACAGATGTAAGCGTACAGATTAAACACTTCTGTTTTCTCAATCAGTGCAGAACCGTATGTTAATCAACTCTTTCCTCGAATAGTGGGATGAAAATAAGGACAAAAGATGGCATATTGTTCCTATTTAATTAAATATGAAATATTAAGTGGTCCTCCCCAGAATTTTGCTGGGATTGCACACAAAGAACTGCTTTTTCCCTCTCATTTCATTAATAATTTCTGAACCTACGAACAGGAAACTATCTCATTTGTCCTCATTTGTCCTCATTTTTACAGCAACTTGACAGAGGTTATCTATTTTTTTTCTAAACTAATTTTAGCCTTCTTTCTTAATATCTCATGTAGAATTTTCTTTAACAAAGAACATATTTCAAAAGGTGGCAAAACCCCCTCCTTCTCCTCATAACACCTTGAAAAATACAGGTAATCATGTTATACGACATTGAGCAGTCTAATATTCCGAAGGTCAGAGAATATATATCTATATCTATATCTATCTATATATATATATATATCACTTCAAATTCAGCAGAAAGTACATCTGGTGATGCATCTCTCCCAGTCACTCTTATCTCAATAAATCCCAGCCTACTAAAAAGCCAGAAAGTGATAGGCATCTGCAGAGATTGTCTCACCCCAGACTACGATAAGCTGAAATCCAGAAATAAGGAAATGAAAGAACCTAGAAATTTCAGCCTACATCCTCTGCCAAACAGTGAAGCAGATTAGCTGATTTAGGTTAGGGAGCTATTTTTTTTCCCCTGCAACTATCACCCCCATATTCTTTCCATTGAGATATTGCCATGCCTATCAAAATGTCATTTAGTTGCCGGGATGTGAACTGAAATAGAAGAGTTGGGGCACAAATGACTGCTTAGGCCATGCACAGAGGAGAGAAAATGTGAAAGGTGTTTTAGGGGCTCGGGTGAGGTCCAGAATTTTGTTTTCCCAGGAGAATGTGCTCTGTGGATGGATATCCTGGTGCATGAACAAAGCAAGCAGAATGATCACTGCTAGGAGCAAATTTTAATGATTAGAGCAGGTAGGATGTGACAGGCCTTTTAAGAGCCTTTTTTTAAGAGAAATTTCAGAGCTCTGTGTCCTTTCTGCCCCATTTGATGTCGATCAGAGTTGTGGGTGCAGCTCCTCTCAGGAGTAGGTCCCAAATTAGTAGCAGCCTCACGCTCTTGAAGGCAGAAAACCGGAATTTCTTTGCTGCTGGTGTGCCATGGAGAGGAGAGAAATTGGCTCAGGAGATAGAGATTGTGGTCTTCCTTGCAGGAAAGGCAGGATGATGAAAGTAAAATTGTTGCTTTAAAACGTCCTCCCTAGAAGCTGGAAAAAGAGCACCAGGATCAAGCACCACTTGTGGTTTTGTTGGTTTTTTTGGCTTTTTTTTCCCTCTGGGCCTTTAAATCTCTGAGTGTTCATCTGCTCTGCTCAAATGAAAGCAGACATTAACCTTTCAGATATTCCTTTAGTGACAAACTGCCAGGGCATGTGTTTTTTATGACACAGATCTAGCTCCATATTGAGAAATAAACATGGAGTAAAATGTCCCATAGGAAATGAAATGGAGGAAAATGACTTTATCTAGGTCTTTTATTATATTCCAGGCAAATTGTCTTTCTCTGTGTCTGTTTTTATCTTTTTTTGTCTCTGTCATGGAATCATGGAATGATTTGGGTTGTAAGAGACCTAAAAGACCTCTTTTTACCTCTTCAGCCTTCCATAACATAACACAGCAACTCATTTAGATATCTTCTGGTAAACTCATGCTATGTCTTCCTTTGTACACACAAATGTGCACATACACACTCCCAACCCAGCAAACCAAATTCCAAGGGAATTAATGGAGAAAATCCAGATATATTACAGGTCAGTATTTACCCCAAATTGTATTTGCTAATTTGTACTGGTTTACAAGCCTTACTCTGATTTTTCACCGTTGCATGAGGCCTCAATTGGTCACAAAATCAGTTTCACTTAGGGGTTGATTCAACCTCCATGGTCATTTCAGCACTTCTGCTGTGCCATACACCAAGTGAAATATTTTGATGCAGAAGCACTGCTTCCTCTGCCTTTTTTTTTTTTTTTAAGCTCTTCAACAGAGGAAAAAAACCTCCAGCTCTAGAACATTGTTATTCCCATAATAACCCTGTTTAGAAGCCCATCTGTCCATGCCTGAAGTTTTGTGGGTCTGTCTTCTTTCATCCAGGCAATATATGTACCATCACCTCTTGTACTTCATAAGTTATCTGCCTTTAAAATGGCCACCAAGCTTCTGGTTTGCTGGCGTTGAAGAAGCAGAAGATGTAACAAGCCAATTTAAGTTCCAGATGTATCATTGCATAAACTTTATGCCTTTTATCGGATTTTCGTTTTAATTTTATAAAACTGAAATAAACACTACTTCGTATAAGAAGCAAAATCCGTAGCCTTGCTGCTCAGGGGTATTAAATAATAAGTTCTTATATAAGACAGAAAGAGATTCAAGATTTAAAATGCCTCCAGAAACTTCTGTTCTGCTTGCAGACTCGTCCCCCACGCGGCTGTTCTTTAATAAAAAATAATAAATTTTGTAGGCACTTCTTCCTCCAACAAAAATCCCTAATGGAAAAAGAAACAAATATCAACACAATCCTTCCTGCCGCCCATTGTTGAGGTGAATACTCTCCACCTGGGGTAAAGTTCTCACAACTCCTTAGCATTCACTGAGATAAACTACTTTTCTCCCCAAAGATCCAAGCTACCAGCTCGTTCATGTCTAAATCCCCAGGAAAAAAGAGCATAAAGTACATGCTGGACACTGCAGCTGCTCCTGCTTAACCCTTCCCCTAAAGGAAGCCCAGCGTGGTACCTCTTGCACTCCCTCTCACAGAATTAGGTGTTCTCAGTTTTCATTATGACCAAGGATGCCAGGCACGGTGATGGAATCTCTTTCCCCCCTTTTTGGTACTCCTAAAAGCTTTGCATCAGTGACGTGCTGGCTGTGCCACGAGTAACAAGAGAGGGAAAAAAAGCACAGCTCGTGGGCTGTGTTGTTTGTCATTCCACAGAAGAAACCTCTGAGCATCAATCACAGAGCAATGACTGTCTGTACTCACCTGCAAATGCACTTTGTAAAGATGATTTTTAAAAAGAGATGCATTTTCTAGAAGCCTGCAGGAACAGCAATTACATAACAGAAAAAGAATGAATTAATTCCTGTTGCAAATTCCATTGTGGATTATTAGAAATCTTGCTGATGGAGGAATCCGAAGTACTGCAATTTTATTTTGCATGGGAATACAAATTTCAGGTGCCTCCTCAAAAGTCTCTTCATTCAGAAAGCCCAGCTTGTTAAATAAATTCCACGCGCTGTCACATCTTGCCTGGAGCTCAAAACATGCAGCAGAGTTCAAGAGAACACATGTGGGAAAGAGGTCGTAGACATGAATGTTCCACCCCGTGGAAATTTAGAGGGGAGTTTTAAGTCTTTGAGAAAAAACTGGTGGGAGATTGGAGGTGATCTTTACCAATTCAAATAACCAATTAAACTTTTGGAGGCTCCTCCCAGACAAGCTTTTCGTCCCCGTTCCCATCCCACTGACATGCATTGCTTTAGTTTGAAAAATAAATAAATCAGGACCTGTATGTTTTATCCTGACTTTCTGCCTTTCCTCAGCCCGGAGGCTTATGTTTTATTCTTGGGGAAATCAGATCGAAAAGATGGGACAATGAGTGCTGAGGGTGTTTTTGAATACAGGAAATGCAGTGTTGTCCTGGGGAGCCAGAAACTGAGTAGGTCCCAAAGCTCTGGCACAGCTACTGAACTGCTGTGGAAACGAAAATTTCTGCTATCATTAGCTCACCTTCCACACAACATCCACTGCCTTTCCCCATCTCTTTCCCTGTACTCCTCTCCCCTGCCCTCAACCATCCCGTTTCCATGTTTCCATTAAAAAGAATTTGTAACTCTGGCACACGGGTTAGGCAATTATTTTGTCCATCTTTAATTTTATTCATGAGAGCTGTGTGAACAGAAAGAAAAATTAAAACTGTTTGAAAGTCTCATGCTTTCAACAGTAAAAGGTCAACCATTTAAAAAAAAGAAAATTATATTACTTCTGTGAAAACACAGACACATTAAGCCCTCCTGATTTAGTTCCTCAGATGGTCTTGTGTGATTTTGATACAGTTGAGAGGAGTACGGCTGGAGGAAGCAAGAAAATAAATATTGCTAAAAATAAATTTTACTGTCCAAAGTGCAAATACAGCCAAGTCATAAATTTTACAATGTTGTATGCACGTGTATGAGATATCACCAGGAATTGCTATATTTTTTATCTTTTTTTTTAATTATTATTTTATTTTATTTTTACTGTGTTAAACTTGAAACTTCTACAACAAGGTCTAGGTCTGCCACTTGTCAATGGTTCCCATGTTCTCCTCCATCAGCGAAGGAGGTGGAAGGAAGGAGCTCTGGGGTGATTTGGGATCTGTTTCTTCAGGAAGCATCTGAGCATTTATTCCAACAGAAGCAGGGGAGCAAGGAAACCTCACGGAAATTTGGGTGAGCACCAAATACAACCACTATGGACAACAGCCAGAACACTTTTTGGGCTTGGTTCCTCACAAAAAGCATTTTTTGGGAGCTTAAAGATTGAAACTTTGAACACATTCAGTAAAGGTCATGTGAGAAGGTACAAATTCAAACTGGGAGGCACAGATTTTACATTAATTAATTTCTTAAGAGACCTCAGCTTACATGTCTGGAATGATACCTCTTCCATGGCCTACAGGTATACAAAAGAGCAAACAGATTATACTGGTGTGGGACAGCAGGAAAAGTACAAAAAGAAGAAAAAACAAACGAAGAAATCTAAAATAAAATATTTTACTGGAGCTAGAAGACTTTCCACTTCTTTGTACATCAATCAGGAGGGCACCAATTTATTCTTCTTTTTCATAGTCTATGAAATTTTTGCAGAGTATTGGTAATATCAGTCACAAGCAATATATGAAGCAATAGGATTTAAAAAAACCCCAAACAGCAGAGCAGTACCTAAGGAGAGATGTTCCTTCTGCTTTCTGCCCTAGTTGTCTGTACAGGAAATTTCTGGTATTTTAGCATCAGGGCTGAGGCAAGTTCCGTTTGATTACAATTCTTAATACACAAATCATCTGGCTGTAAAAGGGCTTAAAAGAACACTTTCCTGGCTAGGGAACTGATGGGAGAAGATGATGGTTTGCATGAAAAATAAGGTGTGGGAGAAGGATGAAAGAGAAAAAGTGAAAGGAAGGAAGAAGGCAAGGAGGGAAAGGTAAATAGCAACTGCCTAAACATATGAGATGAAAAGGTGAAAATATAGGAAGAATGTAGAGGAAATTCACAGAAGGGTCTCAAAACACAGGGTGCAGTGAGGTTGGCAGTCTTGGGTAGTCACCAGATAAACTGTCCCTTCCCCATCAGAAAGAATCCACAAAATGGCAGCTAAAATAAATGCCACCGAATTATCTTCAACTGTCGTAAAAAATTAGCAATTTTGCCACCTTTTTGCCAATAGTTCTTAGCAGTAAACAACCAAAAATCCTACCCCCTTTTTTTTTTTCCTGAATGTAGGACAAGGTCCTGAAGTATTTTCAGAGCTTGCCTCAAAATACTCACCCAAGGCATCTTGCCATCGCATCTGAGAAATTCTCTTTTCTTGCTCTGCATGGTCATACTGCTCAGGTCAGTCCACATTGCCCTCTGAAAAGCAGGTACCTCCTTCCTTCCCACTGTTTGTATAACATAAACAGGAATATAAGACATTCAGATAATTTTGAGGACAGGTTTTGATGAGGGAACTCATGATTAGTTTAATCTCTAACGCTAACAACTATTGAGCATGTGAAAGATTTTAGCAGAAGGGAGCTGAGTGCCTTGAGAGGTTTTCCTAGCAGGGAGTTAACACCATTAGACTTAATTCATCCTATGGATGTGTGAATTACTTTTTTTTTTTTCCCTGCTAGTTGGATAATAAGGCAATAAAGCTTTCTGATGTGTTAATGTGTCACATTGGAATGTGTTGAACCGGGTGATGAAGATGATTTAAAAAGAGATTTTCCAATAGTGAAGTTGGGCTGCCTGAAACCAGTGGTTTGAAAACACAGTGAAGGTAATGGACCATTAATGATGATGGAATGATGTAACTGAACTGATTGCATAGGGCTTTGTGAGGGATGGTAATATACAGGGTAATTTATACAGATTATATTGTTTGAGTTCTGAAATGATACTTTCATTTTTAAGAGAGGTCCTCATGTATTTTTTAAAGATTTTCCTGTTTTCCATATTTTCGTAAAACAACAAGGTAGGACTCACACCAAACTAGCAAAACATTCCTTTGACAAACACAGAATTAATTATAGTCATAAAATGATATTAACTATGAGTACAGATTGCCATTGATGTAAGTCTAAAGCTGTTTTCTAATTACTTCCTTCAATTAGTCAAAATAACAAACATAAGCCAGACTGCAGGAACATAATCTCACTTCAATCCGACTGTCACTTGGTCACTGAGATAACTATACCTTTGATTTAACAAGTTATTTTATTTTACTTCATTTCACCTTGTTATTCCTTTCAGCAATCACTTTCAACTGACAAGGAACAGCCCTGGTAAGTGTTTATATATATATACATATATAAAAATATATTTTTTTATGATTTTTTTTTTAAATATATATATATAAACATGCACAGCAGTTGTTTTTTCAACCTGTTTTTTATGCAAGTTCAATTAAGAGGAAAGGAACTGCTACATTTATGAAGGTGTGCCAAGGAAAAGAGAAAAAACAACTTTAAAATGTACTTTCTATGATGTTTACCAACTTCCTTCCCCCTGCAGTAAAACTATATTTTCTAGAGAAAAAATAGACAGCCTTATGCACTCTTTTCTTTAACAGTATTAGGAGATTTGAAGCAGAACCGTCCTGCTGAAGAAATTTAAGCTGGCTCCAGGGGAACAGCCTGAGAGTACAGGAATGGCTCTGGTGAGCCAGGAACTGCTGTAGCTCCTACAGGAACAAGAGCAACCAGCCAGGCCCCAAACAGGTGGGGACAGCAGACAGGAAACAAAGCTGACCCTGAGCTGTGAATATCACCAGTAAGGTGCAGGACTCCTATTTTGCAGGAAATTCTATTAGCTTGATTCTTGTACCATCGTATCGACTCGTGCTTTACCAAACACGTGCTGATAACAGGAATAACAAAATAGTACCAACATCTAAAATAAAAGCTCACTCAGAAGTGAGGGAACCATATGACAGTGACTAAGACAGCCCAGAAACCTTAATGTGGTGTTTAAAGCCTCTCACTCAGGTGGAAAGAAAACCAAGAGTGTGGTGGTCCAGAGACATAAACTTCAAACATGGAACAAGAATTTGGAGAAGGGTGTAGAAATCGAGAGTGTTCACAGTGTAATGTCTAGGAAATGAGTCCTGAAAACAAACACTGGGGTATAGAATCATAGAATCATGGAATGGTTTGGGCTGGAAGAGACCTTAAGGCTCATCCAGCACCACCCCCTGCCATGGGCAGGGACACCTCCCACTGTCCCAGGCTGCTCCAAGCCCCAATGTCCAGCCTGGCCTTGGACACTGCCAGGGATCCAGGGGCAGCCACAGCTGCTCTGGGCACCCTGGGCCAGGGCCTGCCCACCCTCCCAGGGAACAATTCCTGCCCAATATCCCATCCAGCCCTGCCCTCTGGCACAGGGAAGCCATTCCCTGTGTCCTGTCCCTCCAGCCCTTGGCAATTGTCTCTCTCCATCTTTCCTGCAGCTCCTTCAGGCCCTGCAAGGGCACAGTGAGGTCACCCCAGAGCTTCTCCTCTCCAGGCTGAACAACCCCAGCTCTCGCAGCCTTTCCTCCCAGCAGAGCTGCTCCATCCCTCTGCCCATCCTGGTGCCTCCCCTGGCCTGGCTCCAGCAGCTCCAGGCCCTCCCTAAAAGAATAGCCCTCCAGATATTTAAACAACAGTGGAAAAGTTGCATTTGAAGTGCCGGTGGTGTGAAGATGCTTTTTTCTAAGTGGAATATCTGAGGGAAGATGCGTACAGCAAACATAGCAATTAACACAGACACTTAGAGCCCTGAATTCGAGACCTTTGCATCCCAAAGGCTGGTCTCCCCTGGCAACCACTGGATTGTGCTTCATTCTACCATGTCAGAGGAGGGAGGAAAAGCTCAAGAATAAACAACGTGTACCCCAATCAAAAATGACACGTTGCTATTCCAGCAAAACAAACGTAAAGTGATTCTCTTGCAGAAAAACATGAAACAAAAAGAAACGGGTGCCTCCCTTCCCCTTTTGAAGGCAGAAATGAGACTTCTCCTGCTTTAGAACTGCATGAACAACCAAGAGAAGTCCACGGTGAGTTTCCAAGCCCAGGTCTACTGAAAGCCTTGAAAACGTTCCCATCACTGGGTAGATCAGAACCTGGAGAGTGCAAGAAGTGAGACTGCAGATGTGAAAGTGGCAGAGAATCACCAGTGGATAAATCATAAAGAAATGCTAAATATTAGCTTCATATAACAAGAAATCTTCTAAATTTTCTGGTGAAAAAGAGCATAAGGATAGCAAGATAAGGATAAGCAACAGCAGAAATACAAATCCCCCAGTGTATTTTGCATTAAGTATCTCAAGGTCACTAGAATTTTTATCAAGAATTAAAAAAAAAAAATCTACTTATTTACTAGACAAAACAAAAATTAAGATAGTCTTAACTATGAGATGTTTCCTTGGGCATCTGATGATTCTTTGGCACACCCAGCATTTTGAAAGAAAAGCCAGTAAAACTTAACTACAAAATCTGGTAACATTAAAAACTGAAGTAAAAGGAAAATTATGAAAGGACACGGATATAAAACGATAAAAATCCCACACTAAGTGCCCATGTTTAGGGATCACTGAAGCTGTATGTTTACAAATGATGTGATATATTAACAATCTGAAGTAATTAGATAAAGACCACTAAGCTACTAACTTCTGGGGTAATCTGAACATATTGAAGTAAACTGCTACCAAATCAACAAGCAAAGTACCACTATGAAAACAGCAAACATATTCATAACGGCAGCTGTAAGTGCAGAAATGGAGACTGGAGTGTTAATAATATAGCTAGTAAAAGATAGACATGTTTATCTGAGCACTGATAATGCAGTTTATGATGTACTTTATCTATTGAGCACAAAGTGTGAAATGCTGTGCGGGAGCTAATAGTATGAAACATTATTAATCAACACACAGCAAGAAAAGCATCTGCTGTACAAAAAAGTGTCCGCTAAAACATTATATAAAGTGTTGTAAAAATAAAAATAAACAGAGCTGAAGTCAGATTGCTAGTGTATGGGAAGCTGAACAAAGATGGAGCAGAAGAAGGTTAATGAATATAGATCAAAGCAAAATTACGTATTTATTGATGAAAATAATCTTAGCAAGAAGCCCAAAACCACTGTGACAATGAAAACTGATATTTAGCATAACTGACAGTTTAACACTACTTTTCTATTGCTGGGATGTAATCCATGCACCCTACCAGAGAAAATCAATTACTACTAAACCATGTATTTGTGGCTCAGGAAAGGTGCTGCTTAAAAGAAAAATTGAGCAATCTGAATCCCTCTTACTCTATCATCAGTGCATGGCACAGCAGAAACATTCCTCTGCACCAGTAATCACATATATAATCCCATTATATCAGCTGTGACTATACATAACTTACATGTATACTGTGGCCTATTTTAAAACATATGTACTCCTTGAAAGAGGCTATATGTGTCAGAAATTCTGGCAGGAACCGGGCAGCCTGTTTCCCAAGTTCTGAGGGATGCAAGCAAAAAACCACACAAGTACTTGCTTTTTATTCATCCCGTTGTTTTTAGTGAAACAATTTATGTACATAAATGTGTGCAAGCAATTGACAATATATTTTCAATTTTAACTGAAACCGCAGGTTTTTTGGGGTTTTTTTCCCCCTTTTTTTAAATCACAGCTCCTTTATTTTTTTTAACAGGTTTTTTAATGGCAGAGTAGTCCCTCTGCTTTCAGTGGGAGGGGATTCCAGACTGTGCTTCCAAACACAGACCAGCTCAGGATCGGATTTGGATGGAGAACAGTGCACGTGAGTTCACCTCTGGAAATGTCAGGTCTCCCATTGGCACAACAGTAACTGCTGCAATCCAGGGAATGCATCAGTGCAGAGCTCATCAGTGTGCAATTATGGACCTGCTGGGTGCCATTTAGTGAGAAATAACTTTTAAAGTGAGCTTAGAGACTCTTTTTGGGGCCTTTTCTGGCAAGACCTGCAAGCCCTTAAACCTGGACAACTGGGCTCAGACGTGGAAATGCTGCAGAGCAATGTGATACCTAAATACTGGTGAAAACACCTGAGTTCAGCTTCTTGCAGGCTGTGGAATTAAATAAACAAACAAAAAAATTGGAACAACTTTTCCAAATCAAGCTAAAGAAATTAAAATATCATGCCAACCTACCCACCCATCAGGGAGAATGGTGCCATTGATCACAGCCTCCTGGAAGGTTTCAGATAAGGAGTGTCTAAAGGAGGAAAGGAGGAGAAAGGTGAAGTTGTATCTAAACAGATTTGGTTGGGTGGGTCCCACTTGAAAGAAGAAAATCAGAGCAATTCTATAATTCTTTGGGGGGAGGGGAAGTTTGGGAAGAAAGAAGCTGGCTCTAAACTTCAAGAACTTTCCAGAAGGCCAAAGAGGGAGAGGCAGAACTGCTTTGTCTGTGCTCAGAAAACAACAGGGATGGGAGATGCCACTGACTTTGATTTAAAGAGGCTGAAAAGTGTAAGTCAGCAGGGATAGGTTCTCTTAGCCTTCCTGCAACACTGCAGAGACAGAGGCAATGAGTTTACATCAAGTAATTAATAATATAGAAAAAGGAATTATGCAGGGGAGATTTATGTTTAGATAACTAAATTTGGGATGACCCAATGGTATAATCTACACACCAGCACGCAGAAAAGGACAAGGACACAGCTCAGCTGCTGCCATGCACTTGTGTTCTTTAATTCATTGAGATGGGGGCAGTTTTCATCTCTCACAGCCAGAACTCTCCCAAGAAATTCCCGGGCACCAACAGATGGGAGACTCATTTTGTGAGGAAAGAAATTTAAATTGCATGAATGAAACTTATGCAACTTGTCCATTTTGGACAGAGAAAAAGCCTTGGCCTATTTTATTTATTGGTACAGGTAGAGCCAGTAAATGCAACTTAGAGAGAATTAATGTTCTCCAAGAGCTGGGTATAATGAACCCTCCTTTCCTAAGGACAGAGCTACTGCTGGTGATTGATTTTAATGTCTAAGCAGTTGCAAAGAGCTGCTGAAGTTTTACTCTTGGGCTGTGCAATTATAAAATCTCCATTTCTCTCATTTCCAGCAGTGCAAGAGCTCAGCTTTCTTCACGTCCGAGGTATTTGCAGCCCATCTCCTCTCATCTCCTTCCTATTTCTGTAAATAATAAAAAACATAATAACACGTAAGACCTCTATTATCTGTGAAATTGGGAAGAATCAGAAGTTATTATTGAAGGGGAGATGCTGATAAACAGACAGCGATTAATAATTATGAAGAAACCAACCCAAATATGAAAAGCAGAGATAGGAAAATAGGGGAGAATATGGTATATATTCTTCCTTTGACAATATAATAACAATATAATGTCTGCTTGTCACCTCTCTGAAATCCACGTTGCTAAACTTATCTCACAACAGCTAGTGTATGTTTGCAAGTTATTATAGTTTCCAAATACCTCCAATCTCAATTTCAGATCCTTAAGTCATTTCAACAGCAAGGTAGTCTTTCTTGAATATTTCTGAAAAACAGCCACAAGAATAATTTAAAAAGAAGAGTGCAGATGAATACTACTGTTAAATCTCATCTGTATGAATTTGTTTAAATGCTAACCAACCATCCTGTGTATAAGGATATTTTAAGTACATTTCAGGCTACTTTTCAATCAGTTTTTCCAATTAGTCTGGAATAGTCAGGGATTTGACTTCAATGGATTTACATTTATTTTTAAGCACACACATATATATATATATGAGAATGTGCTCTTCTGACTTTGCAAAAAGGACAAAAAGACTGAAGGTATATATTTTTCCTAATGTTTTTCGTGAGCTCATGAAGCATTATTAGACAAGATTTTTAGAATAGCATGTCATACATTCTTTTCCAAGAAAAGATTATATTTTTTTTCTGTTTATTAAGTTCTTTGTATGGCCCATATTAATTCAATACTTCTACAGCCTCAATGAGTATGAAGGCAGGGCAGAAATAATGACATTTTTGTGCATGGAGAGATTTTATTTGTTCACACAAGCACACCAACGGCATGAAAACATGTGGATCTTCAGAAGCACTCAGTCTTACAGATTTTTTTCTTTCAGAAGCTCTTTCAAGACTTTGGTCTTAAAAGTCCTGGCACGACTTTCAAATCAATACCAAGGCATGTTCCACAGGTGTGCTCTCAGCCGGTGAGATCCCCTGGGCAAGCAAAACCTGAAGGTGACAAAAAAATGAAATGGAAGGTTGGGTTCATCACAGGGCAAAATGCACACGTGGAATACAACACAGGATTTTTTTTTTTCTCTACTTTGACGCTTTCACATCAATAGCTTCAGAAGAGGGTTGCTATTTGCTCAAGCATGTTGTCCCAATGTTAAAAGAGTGATGGTTTTATATCCTGTAGTTTAAAGTCCAGGGAGTAGAACAGAGTTTTACTGATCATTGTTATTACTATTTATTATTATTTACAGAAAGTGTAGCTCTTGCTTCAAGACCTGAACAGCCACACCTTCTCTCACAAGTGCTGCAAAAGGCCAGTTTTGGTGTAAAATGTGCCTGTACTTTTCCACAGGGCTGCAATATCCTACAGGAAGAACAATTAAAGTGAGCAGGCTTCATTAAATGCAGAGGCTGATACCGCAGCCAAATGGCTGCATTTAGTGCCAAATTGTGCCTTATTTTTCCTCCTTCTCATGCTTGTTGCAGACATAAAAGGAGATCTTCTTTCTTACTTGTTCTGACACAGTTTCTATCTGAGAGGCTCATTAAGCCTCTTTCTTACTTCTAGGAAAAAATGGATTAGGCTTACCTCTTCTGAGTCAATCAGAATTTAATATATGTAATCCTTCCTGCATTTTTTTTTTCATTTTTTTTTTTTCTATTGCATGAGCTGGGATCTTTGCAGGACCTCTCTGCTTCTTTCTCATTCCAGGAGTGTAGAGGACTTTGCATACAGACTGCAGCTCTTTAAACCTGTGTAGGGTCAAGGCCTTTAGGATTAACAGGGGGATTTAAGGTCTACACTATTCACAGTGATTATATCATCCATTTCATTGTACCACACGGAGGCAACACCACGACAGACAAGCCATAAACTCGCCTCTCTATTTGATATTCTGTGTTCTGCGAGAGCTGGTTCTGAGATAAACCTGAACTGTGACCAGGGTTGCCGAGCTGTGAGCAGAGATGTGGGGAGAATTCTCGTGCTTCTTAACCCTGAGCAAGAATTAATCATTCTCAGAGCTCTTGATGTGAGCTGGCAAGGGGTGAATGGCATCAAATAGAATATTATTTACATAAAATGGGAAATTTTAGAAACGTGATCTGTGCAAGGAAGCAGGGGCCTGAATCCAGAACAACATCAAGTTCAGTTTCCACGTGCATGAAAAACATGAAGGCGGCAGAAAATGTGCTAATTCCTCAGTAGAGGAATAAAACCCTAAAAGATACTGAAAGGAATCTTCCAATTCTTTATAAAAGTTATATTAAAGTCAATTTAATATTATAATATATAATATTTAAATATATAATGTTTAAAATCTAATAATTTTCCATTACTATTATTACTATTATTGTTGTTGTTGTTATTATTATTAATATTATTACGATTACTACTATTACTATTATCCAAAGTGAGTAACATGTAAATCATGAACAAAACTGGAGTTAGATGGAAGAAAATATTTAGTTCTCAGTGGCAAAAAGGGAATGGAAAATGTAAATGAAGAACATGTTCATTCTTTAAAGGCTTTCCTGTTAATATAAGAAAAGTAACTAGCCACTTTGTGAAATAATCCTGTTAAAATACAATGTCATTATAGCTGAATGCATCCTTAAAACTGGTATGTAGATACACAAGATCCAAAATCAGTCTTTAGTTTTAGCTCTTTTAAAAAATAAGTATTTATTACATTTGAAATTTTAATTTTTAAAATGTTATTTTTTAATATTTTAATTTTTGAAGTGTAACTCAAAGTGAAAGCATCCTCTAAACACAATATCTGATAAATTTATCATTTCAAGACAAAAAAACCCCAGGAAAATTAAAATATGTCATTATTTTGAAGAGAAAAACTGTAGAAGAAAATGTAGAGGATTACACATATTTTGATGAAATCCTTCGATAATTTCACACTAAAGAGGACATGCATCAACACCTTTGCTTTTTGCTTTTTGCAAGTTTTATTCTGAAGGATTGAACTTTCAAAACCCATATTTTTCCTTTTGTGTGTCCACTTGAGAATTCTTTTGGATATTTGGCCAGCAAATTACTGAGGATGTTGTGGTGGACAAGCCTGCACCACGCGTGATCTGCCGGTGGCACAGGGTGGGATTGGTGCTCTCCAGCTACTGAAACTAAATCCAGTAATTTCTCAAATCAGTTTTAAGAGGTCTTGGCTCTGCTCAATTTTGCTCTCACTTTCAGGGACGAGAATTGTATCAGTGATCACAGTAGTGCAAAATACTATAAACAGATTTTACGTTTAGTGAAAAAAATGGCAGTAAATTCTAAATTGTTACGTTACACTGAAAAAAAAAAAGAAAAGCAGCTTTTTTACTAGTCACAATAACATTTTATAATATTAGCAGTTTAATTTATGCTAGCAAAATGAGATCTATTAATTTCTTCATACGGTGTTGCATTCCACTCCGGAAATGTTTTATTACTGTGTTATTTCCCTTTCTCTTCACAAGATCTACAATTGTTTGCCATGTAAAATTAAATCTATTATCCCAGAAAATAATTTCTTTAAAGAATTTACAGTCTATTACATTTCTTAAAAGATAGTCTTTGTTTCTTTCTTTGAAATGGAAAATTATTTTACTGAGGAAATTATTTGTTGTTATTTAATAAAGAAGTCGAAACTTGGACCAAAACCAGAGAAATCTGATTTGGCTTCGGAACTCTTAATTCCAGTTTTGGCAACACATAAAATGTGAAGGAATGGGGGGAAAAAAGCCCCTAGAATAAAAAATAATTTCTTATTGTGTCTTCATCATAGTTAGCATAATTCTCTACCACAGACAGTGCTTTGAAGTATTATATACCCCAGAGTGGGGACTTATCTGTGTTCTGGAGCTCATTTTCATCATGTTAAACTACTCTAATATATCCTCAGATTTACATTTCATTCAGAACTAATGGTAAATACAGTGTAGTTTCATATGGCTATAGAGTTGGGTTTTTTTTCAGGAATATGGAAATTTATAAGCACTGTAGTTAATATTTTTGATTTTTCTTCTGGTGAAATTATTCTAGACCCAAACCGTACTTTCAGGTCTTTCTGTTAGAAATACAATTTGGCAACACTAACAAAACACAGAGTTGACTTTTTTCCCCCAAACCTTTGTGATAAACCTCTGAAATAGAAGATTATCTTTGGGAGCTAAGTAAAAATTCACTCTCCGTACCAGGGTTCTGGACTTGCTTTGCTTCTTTTGCCTGACATGTGGGTGATTTACCAGGTTGTGTTAGCAAATTGTTTTGCTGGAGTTCTTGTTAATAATCTGGGTGCAGTTTTTTGAATATTTATTCCTCTAGGGCATAATAATGAAAACTATGATGAAAGTACTTTTAACATCAAGATGCTTTGGGGGAACTTTCAATATTCTGGTAACAGGAGCTCACTCTAATTGCAACAAGAAAGCAATTATTTTCAGGTTTTTTTACCCTTTCTGGTAAAGGGTTTTACCACGGTTCTGATGCAAGAAATGAAGTTCATCTAAACATATGCAATTTCTTCCCTGTATGTCCCAAATCCCTAAGAAATTATTGATCTGAAACTTGACATTAAAGCAAACTTAACAGTACAACAAAAACAAAATGCACTTTCAGTAACTGAGAAGTTCTTCAACTGAAACATTTTATTCTGGTTCATAGATCTTACAACTACAAGACATCAAAATTAACTCTTGTATAAAATCAGCCTGTTGTATTTCCCAAATTGAAAAAAAAGTATTAGCTTTAGAAAGAAAAGATAGCTTCAATATGGGCCCAAAAATATTCTGCAATCAAGAATGCTCTGCAGATTAGGTGTTGTGTTAAAATGGTAGATTTTGGTGTTAAAATGCATAAAGTACATAGTTTATTTCCAATCTATGTCACGTATCTTCAACCTCTTGCCATCTGGTATTTTTGTACTTAGAAAGTGCATCATGGTCTTACATTTTTTCCAAAACTTTTTATAAAAAAATGCTTAAAAAATATACCATCCAGTTGTTTTGAACCCTTTTACATTCAACAAAACTCACTGGAGGTAATTCACCACTTGAGGTTAAATGCTGAGACCTACCCTAGACAAATTTTTATGTAAATTTTAGGTGATAAAAGAGAATTTTTAAAAAATGTTTTAGGACTTGAGGAGGTATAAATTTTGGCACCTCTAAGTCATTTGTCTTTCACAGATAATTATATCATCACAAAAAACTTCACTGCAAATCTTCGAATAATTTTCCAAAATCCTTTCATCAAACACTTGTTTTGACTGTCATTTGTCCTACAAAGTTCCTTATGTTGCTTATTAATAGTGTCAAAAACCAGAAGTCCAATTGAAAAATAGTGTCCCATTTTGCCCCCTTTGCTGGTAACGAGTCACGTATATCATAAATCAAATCAATTGATTACTGAATTGTTTTTCCAGTTCTCTCTCGTAATGTCAGGTGGACTCTTCAAAGTTATTTTCACCTGCTTGAAAGAAGAGGCAACTACATTCTTTTTTTAAGCACATCTTTATAACAGGACATGATAAAAAAAAAACAACTAAAAAAAGTAATATTGAGGCTTCCTCTACCACTCCTGACTTTCTTTTCTAACAGCAGCTCAGCAGAGAGATTCATACGGGGATATTCTCTAAAAAAGGCATTATACACCTCTTGTCTTTCAGCTCTTCTTGCACAAAAAACAATATGAGATGAAGAAGAGATGAAAACAAGATGAAAGTACTTAGCACCACCTCAGACTGAGTGGCATAATGGGAAATCTGCTGAGAGACCAGAAAAGAGAGGTCTGTAAAAATATTCTGTAGTACACAACAGAACCTGATTTGTTATGACAAACACAGATCCGCCACCTCAGGAAAATATCAGTGTACAACCAGTAGGTCAAATAAAGTAGTTTATGGCTGGTTTTGAACCAGCAAATGTGTGCAAGAGGTGTCATTTTGTTTTCAGCTGGACTTGGGAAAAAACAAACAATCTCCAAGCACATTCTGTACCTCCTTGTTCACCTCAGAGCTCACATTTTATTACAATTAATTACTCAGGAGAAGAAAGGAATCAAGGAGGAAAACTAAACTAAAATTACACTTCAGGACCACTGCCTAGTGGTGGTGTAAGCTTCATCCAGACCACTGAGAATAAATGTCTCAGAAGAACAAACTGTGTCAAAACTCCAGATAATTTACAGTATGATGTTCAAATACTCACCAAAATCAGTAAAGAGACTGATGACATAAAGAAGGCCAAGAAAAATCTGTGAAAATCTGTCTTTTAAAGTTGGTGTCCTGAATATTTTTGACTGAAGAAGGCTGTTTTAATGCAAAATGTTCACTTGCCTTGCAATTTGAAAGACAGACCCAGTAGAAAACCAACCAACCAACCAACCAACCAACCAATCAACCAACCAACCAACCAACCAACCAAATAAATAAATAAATAAATCTTGTTTATTTTTAAAATATCTGGGTGTTATTTTGGCTCAAATAATGGCTTCCATTGCTCCAATCACATACTGACAGAAGCACTGAAAGGATGACCCTAATGGTAGCAGTTTTTCATAATCTCTACTTTATGAACCTTTGTGTCCCAGTGTTTGAAGAGACTTTGGTGTTTATTTATAGAAGGATAACAAACAGAACACCCCACAAAACAACAACAAAAAAAACCCCCTAAATCCCAAATGCCAAAACCCAAAACAAGCAAACAAATAAAACCCCCCCCAAAACCAAACTCAAAAAATCCATTCTTGATAAAACAGGTATTTTTTCCTTCAAGGAACAGTGTTTGTTTTAATTGTTAAACTTCTTAAATGAAAAACTAAAAGTGATTTGAGTGATCTGGGTAAATCACAGATCTTTTGATACCTATCAAAATATTGTTGACCTTATCTTTGTTTGGATAATTCCTCTGTGTAGCTGTCAGGACATTGAAAGACCTAAAAGACAACAGTCCATCAGCCAGGAAGATAATTTCTGCTATCAGGAGGAGGAAACAATCCTGAAATAATTTAATCTAACATGATGTTGTTGTTGTTGTTTTTTTGGTTGTTTGTTTGTTTGTTTGGGTTTTTTTGGTTCTGTTGTGGGGGTTTTGTTTGTTTGTTTGCTTTGTTTGTTTGTGGGTTTTTTTGTTTTTATTTTTTTGGTTTGGTTTGGTTTAGGTTTTTTTGGGGTTTTTGGGGTTTGGTTTTTTTGGGTTTTTTTTGTTTTGTTTTTAATAATTAAGAAAAAACCCAAACTTTTCCACTGTGTAGTGGCCGTTGCATCCCATCACATCATAAAGCACAGAAGTGTAACAAAGTTTTGTTTGTTATTTTTGTCGTATTTGTTTTAGACATACCTTTATATTTTGTCCTAGGAACTGTTTGATAAATTGTTGGCAGAAAGTTGGCACATTTTTAATTATTTTTAAACTTTCACATAAATTAATACAGATTCTTTGCCTGTCCCTTTCTAAGAATCACTGGGACTGTACCTGATTAAATTGTCAGGCATACAATTCTTACAGACTGCCCTAATTATACACCTAAATTTACATCAAATCTTTATGAGCATTACTCCATTACTCTGCTACCATATTGATAGAGTAATTACAACATAACCTTGGCTTACATTATCAGCTGAAGATTTTATTCAGATAAATAACCCAAATGATTCTGCCACAGCCATTCCATTATTTCTGTAAGTTCATTATTGATTATGAGTAACAGCTTACATACTATAGGTGTAATTGGTCCATATTGTATTGCTGTCAAAAAGCATTTTTTTGAACTCGTAGCTTTCTTAAGATGTAGTTTTATCGATTTCTTAAGTTTTTCCACTGAAATATAAAGGCAAATATTCAGAAATAAAATTAAGGGTGTAGTATCCATAAAAGGAAGAGGTTTCTGCCTAAACCTCAGAAAATTGTTTAGGAAACTGAGGAAAGCAGAGCCTTCTACTTGTATTAAGGGTAGAAATAAATAACCACAGTCTTTTACAAATTCCTTGTCACATACGAGCAGGAGAAAATTTTATGGTATTACCTATATCCTTGCTTTTTGAAGAAATACAATGAAAATATATTGTCACAAGCCTCTGAGTCTTAGTGTTAACACAGGAAAGGTTCCCTTGTTGGTGGGAAAAGTCTTTATCTCTGCTATAACTTTAAAGCATTTCCTGCATCTTGGAATAGTCTATATTAAAAGAGTTGTTTGGGTGATAAAATCTTGTCAATTAAGCATGATTATATCTGCCAGGCCATCAGCTGTATTCAAACACAGAATTGAGAGTTGTGGGGCTACTGGAGGATGCCAACAGCATCCAAGGAAATACAGATCATGGAAGATTTTTGCAATCTACATGGTAAATTCCACCAAATTACCTGGGACAACACCTCCTCTGTTCACTCATGTACTTTTCTGGGCCAAAAATATAACCTTGCTCTTCTGGAAAGTTCCAGAAGGAGAAAACGAACAAACAAACAAACAAACCCCCCACCTGAAATACACGGATTTGTTCAGTGCAGGGGAGTTTCTGTACACAACTGGATGTCTTCAGAAGAGTTCACTGAAAACTTTTGTGAACCATTATTTGAAATCAATGCTTGTTTAGTATAAACTCCATTTTTAACAGTCAATAAAAAAGAAATCTCATGTCATGAGACCTCACATAACTTAGGAAACAGTGATTCATTGGCTTCTTCATTAAAATACTGGAGAAAATTTGCCTTGCTTTTTTTCCTTCTACGGCATCGGTACCAGTTTCCATCCTTAACTTTATTACCTTTTTCCAGCGGAGAGGGTTTTTTTTGTTCATTCAGGATAGTGTAACCTCAATTTTGAACCACACAGATTTCCCCAGTATTTATATTGATGCTATTCCTGCACAGTAAATATTACATTTTTAATCAAAGTTCACAAAGATTAGATCTACAGTGCTGTGCCTAGGAAAAGAATATCACATTAGTCTGGTATCATCTAGCTTTGGAAAACTCTTGTCTTATAAAGTGGCATTTCATAGCTGATGCAGCATGAAATGAATTCTAATAGTTCCCCTAGTGACATTAGCCAACAGTAATTGTTGAGGTAGAAGACAATTTTATTTGAGTGGAAATCTGCGTGAACTGTAACATCATTAATTTTTTTTTATTATTATTATCCATGAATTGATCCAAAAAAAAAAAAAAAAAAAGGTGTCAAAACCAGTCATATTCCTGTCTATTATAATTTATAATGCCATGCCTGGAGGTGTTGGTGGCAACTAGGACAACCCATCCGCACCACACGCACATCACTGGTTGTGTCCAGTTTGTGGTACAAGTTTCTCCACCCAAATCCTGGCCCAATTTCGGGGATATTTTGAAGAGCATTCTAATAGAGTCAATCTCTTAATTCCTCCATCTCTGCCTCGTAGCTACTGTTTGACCACGTTCAGTTGTTGACTGCCCTTGAAACTGCATGATGGAATCCCAGAACTGACACAAAGTTTGTTACCTGCGTAGGATGACCGGAATGTTACCGTCTGTGGCCCACAAAGTGCTGAAATGAAACCACTCGAACAACGGTGAGCGGTCTCCTAGCCACTTTTAGACATTTTTTATATTTCCAGGCACTTTTTTTTTTTCAAAAACTTACCTGTAAGTGCTCAATAATGGAGTGAAGAGGAGATAAGTGGGTGTAAAAGCTTTTCCCCTAAACCTCAGATTACACATATTTTGTACCAGGCTGGGCAAATTTGGCTGCTCTTTACCTTAGCAGTTCAAAACTTACACAGAGAGGAAAAAACTGCACTACTTTGACTGTACAGCTAAAATATATATTCCACCACATGAAATACAGTTAAAAAAAAAAAGGAAAAAAAAAAAGAAAAAAAAAGAAGATAAAAAAGATGAAATATGTCAGTTGAAAGACAAACATGAGAGAGAACACAAATTTTGCTAGGCTACAATGGAGTGTGAGAAAACAAAGAACGAAGGAGCAAAACCATGACAAAAATCAGCTTGGATGAAGACGAAAGAGTGTGCTGTTGGATCCTCTAGATCAGTTTCTAGATACACCTGATATCACAAAATCTTCCCACCACAAAGGGCTGAGAGGGTCTCTTGAAGCACAACATGCAGCAAAAAATCCTCATCCTAATTTTTTCCAGATTCATCGTCTTTGGAGGACAACTACGGATCCACACCTCTTTGTGGAGTTTATGAAAGGCCACTCACTGCTTTTATTTCCCTCTTTTTGACTGTAGTGAATCTTTATGAGCCCACTATAACAGACAGAACCATAAAATCACAGAAATTAGGGATTCCTTTGGCCCAAATTCGTGAGATACAAATTTCCTTTATTTTCTCCTAAGGGAATTTTCCTTTAGATTTACATAAATTCCACATGTTGAGCTGCTTGCATCGCTTCATAAGCTAAGATTGCTCTGCAGTGTAACAGAAGGCTCAGTTAGTCATCTCTTCAAATGCAGGTAGGGTGTTTTTCATGATGCATTTTGGCCCGAATGTGCAGTACACAGGACTAGTTTTATAGGCACTTGTCTGTGTTTGAGGAACACTTCACATTTCTCTCATGATTTCTGAATTTCAGCTTTCGTTGTTGTTTAAACACACAAAAACCGGAACAATAAAACAAGCTACAATAAAACAAAAATGTAATTTCCCTCCAAACTCCTTCATTGGAATAAATAAGTAATGTTTAAAGGATATATAATTACTGCAGAAAAAAATTTCTTTTCAGCCTTGATAAAAGGCACTTTTCATGCAAACGGAAACTTTACCATCAATCAGAATCTGGATGACTGAGAATTTCTTTTGCTCAGACCAAGTACATGGTGTTAAATGTATGTATGAATGAAACTTAAGGCTTTTTTTAACTCGCCTAAACAAATAGGATTGGACCTATTATAGTGAGGTTTGGACAAAAAATTAATGTCTTCTGCCTTTAAATTTGAAAATCTGATTATCTTTTTCTACTTTCAGGAAATTCTCAATCTGTCACCTTTGGTTTGTCCTGTACTTCCTTTTTTTTTTTTTTTTAAGACTAATTGAGAGAAAAAACATTCTGTTACTCTGTGAAAATTCTAGAAGCATACTTGATGAAGATTGTAAACATTTTGCCTAATGGACAGTGATAAATTAGACTGACATTTCGCTCACCATATTTGGTACCCTTACTTGATGTTATGAAAAGAATCTTTAAAACATTTTCAATGGCTTTCCTGTGGCTTCTCCTGTCCATCTTTACACATTAGGCTGTAACGTTATTCAAATTTTGTCTGCTGAAATAACTTTAAAATAAAAATTTTGAAAAAGACACAACATGTAAAAAATAATTTTGTTTGATAGTGCCTCTGATTTCTCCTGCTGTGCTTTTCAGCCACATCCAGAACATCCCTGAAACATTAATTCTGTTTGATCTCAGAGGCAGCTTCACAGAATCACAGAAGCATTTAGGTTGGGAAAGACCTCTGAAACAAAGCCCAGTATTTGACTCATCACCACCTTGTCAACTAGACCACAGCACTCTGCGTCCAGACATTTTTTGAACTTTGACTTGGATTTTCCAGAGTAATTTCTTGTGGTTCTGTAAGTTTCTCTGCTCCTGTCACCTTCCTTTCTTTCTCCCTCTTTTATGATGGAGTGTTTATTAACCCCATTTAACCTCCTGGATAGCCTACTGCACGTGTACCTGATTGTTTTTACATAAGAGGGAGAAAAAAAAAAGGTGCAGACTTGCCTGTAGCTGCTTGTGATCCTCTCAGGTGTTTTCCACTGATGCTCATGAATTCTTATTTAAATTGGAAAACAGAACAAAAGCACAAGTTGTTATGACTTTGCACTTACTTTCTAAAAATTAGGATTCTCCTGAAAAGATAGTGAGATTTTATATGAACAGGACATAAATGGTGCAACGGTCACCAAATATTTTAAGATCTTTTATGTTGTTTCATTGATTCAAACTATATCTTTAGCTCTATGCTTCATTTTTCTTCTTTCTTTTGCATGGTTACTGTTTTTGATACAGCAAATAGTCAGTGCACACGTATAACTCCTTGTACATAAGTTCTCAATAAAATTTTAAATCAGAAAGATTTGTTTAATGCACTTTAATATCAAACCTTAAAAAAAGAAAGAGGAAAAAAAAAACTCCACAAAAAACCACACATACACAAAGAACCTTAAAGCACTTCGCTTTAAATAGAAATTGAACTTTGGACACTGTAGACCATAATCAAAAGCACTCATCTGCAAGACCAACTCGAGCATTTTAGTTATAATTTACAGGTCATTGGCTCCTTCATTACAGGCAGCCCTTGGCAAAAGCAGTTTCTGATACAAAGGCACCTACAGTAACCAAGATGCAGCAGTTCCCCTCTGACTGCGGGGCTGGAATATGCACTTAATAAACATTTGCATTCCAACTTGATCTTGCTAAAGAAAAATCAGCTCCTGCTGGGAGAAGGAAGCGAAGGAAGGGACAAATAAAACCAGACAACGGCTTCAATGCGTTTCCAAGACCCATATTTTGCAACATTAAGCTTTAGTGTCACCGGAGACCCGTAGTGTTTTTATGATCAGAATACTTTTTTTCGAACACCAAATGTATGGAATGGGCAAATTTTCTTGGCACCTGATTTCTGACAGAGTAAGGTAAGCAATGTACTTCACGCTCAGTAATTACTTGCACTGATGTCATTCTTTTTATAGTTTCACCGAAAATTCTGAGTACTTTTAGACTTTTTTTTTTTTCCCCCACCTAGCAAAGTCTGCAACTTAAGGCAGTATAAATATAAAAGCAAATTTCTGATCGTTGGAGAGACAATATTTTACGCAGCTTGGAAACAACCTCACCTACATATGCTCTGTTCCACAGCTTCAGGAGGTAAGGGATGTGAAAGGCAAGCAAAGCCACAGTCCTGGTGAGGCTGCTCTGTGAAAGGAAGGCAGTGCTACACCATCAAAACCCCCCCCTGTATTATTCAGCATAGTCCAGAGGTCACAGTACTTATGCTTCCACTGTAGGGATTAAATTTTAGACAGCAAACCAGAGTTTAGGTATTTTTTATCTCTCATTCCTGATTCTCTATCAATTTTCCTCTTTTTGTATGTGTGTGTGAAGACCCCGTATTAAAATTTGGTTTTGTTTTCTTTTTTTTTTTTTAACTAGATCTCCCTGGGTCAGGCATATCAGACTTCTATCACATAAAGTTTACAAACAAGAAGAAAAGTTCTGCAACTCACACAGACCTATCTACTAGATTTCATGTTTATAGAGTGTCAGATACGACCACAAGGCTGGAGGTAAATCATAAACGAGATTTTTAATCTCCTTTACTTCAAGACTCTTTTTAATTTTCAATGAAATATTAGTGTACATGAATGTCTACTAATACAGCATTGCATAAAAATTTTTGCTGCATAGACAGAAACCACTATTCTACCTTACATTTAGAAAGAAAATTAATTAAATTAATGTGATTATTATGCAGTACTAGATAGAAACTGTATTCATTTTTTTAAAAGATATTAGACTGTTTTCTTCTAAAATTCACAAGTTCCACTGAACTTTAAAATAGGAATGAAACTGTGAGCAAGTTCTTCACAAACTAATGATTAAAGCATTCAGCTCCAAAAATATTCTTGTATTCCAGACTCTGTTACAACAAACCTGCAAGATTTTTTAACATTCTTTATCCTATGCTGAGTAATACAGATCTAACAAGTGCATTCAAAATACCCAACTTCATCTTCATAGCCAGAATTCATCTGAGACAGATTGAGATCTTAAATAAAGCCCTAAACTGAAAAAGAGATACTTTGATTCTTGTCTTGTTCGTGACACTTAGGCTGTAGGATATAAAAATGAAAACACCTGAGTCAAAGATCTTAAATATCATTAAGTTTGGTTCTTGAATTCACTACTCTAGGGTTAAAAACATTCCACTCATTTCCTGCCTCAATATATTCAGCTCATTTCTATAAATCTATTCCTGTGTTGACTTTGCACTTTAAATTAAAGGTATTTACAAGTTTTCACCACTTTTTTTTATTTCTGTAAACATTGCATCTGTCTCTACTCAGCCTTTGGATGCTTCTGAAGTGCAAATATTTTTATTTTTTTTTAATTGTAATGTACATATATATTTTTGGACAGTGTTTTAAATAAACAATCTCTCGTGAAGCCTGGCTTCAGGGGCAGCTGCCTGCTTCAAGGAGGTGACCACTCAAGGTTCTCCCCTCTGCAGATCACCTTGTCTTCTGACAGCACCCTAGAAAATTTGCCTGCATGGTCAATTACCCAAATTTTCCTTTTTTCTCACCTCAAGGCACGCAGCAAACACTGTCAGCGTTGTATTGTAAGTCATTCACGACACAGAATTAATTCTTTCAGGTTCTTTGCCCTAAAAAGGGGAAGCAATAAGTATCAGGTGAGGCCTAGGTCAACGCAGACAGCGGTAGCTGAAGTGGACTAGATGGAGGTAAATTTTTTAGACTATCAAGAACACCTTGCAGCTTCAAGTGTTTTGGACAGTCCAGATCACTTTGAAGCTTCAGATTTTTCTTCAAGACCACTTTTTGGCTTCAGACCTGACTCTCTGCTTCAGCCAGCATGGCTGTGGGTCAGTGGCGTGTAAACTGGGGGCTCTGAGCACCCATCCCCACCACAGTGGTCAAGGTGGTGAATGCCTCCAGCTGAACAAGTTTCCTTTTGTTCGAGAAACCAACTAAAACCTGCCAGGAACCACGAGCATTTCATATATTAAAGCTGTTACTGCGGGAGGAAACGCGATTGAGAGCGCTGGGTTAGGCACAGGCGAGGGAAAGCAGAGCCTGGTTGCAGCCGGCCCTGGCTGCTGCAGCAGCGATGCCACAAATTTGGCCATGGTAGGAAGGCTCCAGCTTCTTCCATCTGCTTCAGATGATCTAATCCTTGGTGTGAGCTGGCATGAGGGAACAAGGCTTTTTGGAAGGTGAGACCTACGCCTAATGAAATAAGGGATCAGTGGCACTCTGACAGGGTCGCCCCACCCTCTGCTCTCTCTTCTGCCTGGTTTTAAGAAGTCACCCCTATGCTTTGTCATACACACTAATCAAGAATTGGCTTTTGCACCTAAATTGTTTACCTGTGACTCATTGATTAATTAAAGTTATGGTTAATAAAGGTTAAGTTTATAAAGTGTTAATATTAAAAATATTAAAAGCCACTCCAGTCCAGACAAGCTGACCCCGAGCAACCCTATGGAGTGGCTTCTCTCCCTGACCACTCCAGTCAGAAAAAGTTGACCCCGAGCATCCCCATGGAGTGGTCATTTCCCCTGCTTTTAAAGAATTTCTAAGGTTCTGCACGTTTCATTCCAGTTCTCTTTAAAGATTTTAATGTTCTGTATGTTCTACCCCAGTTCCAAGTTAAAAGAAGTTTTAAAGAAGTGTTTTTAAAGTTTATCATATTTAATACAGTATTTGTACATATTCTAGTTTATTGTAAATCATGAAATCCCTAATTTTAATTGTATAAATTATGCTTTATTTCCAATATGAGTTCTAAGGCCAGGCTCACTTAGCAGGGCTTCATAACCAACAGTTTCTAAAAATAACACCTCACAGCCACCCCTGCAACTTGGCTCCATGACAACGAGCATAATAATGAGGCCCGTTCCCGCCGTTGTCATCCATTGGCAGGGAAAGGTGACCTCACTGCAAGTACCACCAATCATGAGAGCCCCTAGAGGTGGAGCCAAGGCCCTATAAAAGGGCCTGCACGGGGTGGAGCGACGCTTTTTGCCAACTAGCGGTACGGAAGCCTGGTACCGAGGAGCCTGGCCTCCATCTCTTTTTAGAGACACCTACAGCTTTATCCCTAGATCTTGGCTTATCTGAGATCTGCCTCGGAGCTGTCAAGCTCCCCGTCTTGGGCTGCCGTCCGGTTGCCCAGGCGGCCAATCCCCGCGTTCCTGGATTTTAACATCTTTTCTTTTAAGGATCCCGTTTTGTTTTATTTCACTTCTGTTGCCAATAAAACACCTTTGGTTTTAACAGGAGCGAGTTGTCTCTTTTTCTGACAGCATGCAACACTTCTGAAGCAATCATGGCAGACTCCAATTTTTTTCTGTGAGTTCAGGAATTCCTGTACATTCCTGTGCTTTGACCTTTCCTTAAGGAAAAACAACCAGCCAACCAAAAGTAGGCAACAACACAGAAAAAACCCAAGCAAGCAAACCAAGGGAAAAAACCCAAACCAACAAAAAACCAAACCAAACCAAAATAAACATAAACTAAACAAATAAGCAAGGACCCCCAAACAGATTTCTGGGCAAAGATGACATTTTCTGGAATGATCTTCTGCAGCTGATTGAGCAGCCAAGCTGAACTGACCATACCAACTGCACAAGTTTTTGGGCTACAGCAAATACTTCAAAGATTATTTTTGTCAGCATCAGTAGTGGTGTCCCTCGGCTAACTACATGACAAACCTCAAGTTGTGTAATGGAACCTTAATGTTTATTTTTTTTTCTGTCGCTCCTAGCCAACTTAGTCATAAAAGAAATGCCTCTAAACTTCACAGTCTGCAGACATTCCTGCTTTCCAGAGCTTGTATTTTCCATACTTCCAAGATGAAAAATCAATGGTACTCAATAACAACAGGGTTCTCAATTGATAGCTCCAAAACTTCTCACATACCTTCTGGAAGCTTCAGAAGCTGAAGTATTTGGATATTAAATTATGAACTCTGGACCGGGTAGAGTGCGTTTCTTGTGTGAGTGGATTTGTGCAAGTTTGAAAACTGGGATGCCTCCGTATGAAGTGCAAGAGCGGAATATCCTTTTGTGTTTGGCAGAGTTTGGAAGTGAATCATCCAGGAGAAAATGAGTCTTTGCCCTCGTGCAGGCCTTGGGAACTGTGAGTGGAGGGTAGGGGACAGCCCTGCTCTGCTAGGGGACACTCAGGGGCAGTGATGTGGCCCCGACCCAGCGGGCAGCGACAGCAGAGCTGTGCTGGAGGCTTTTGTGGGTATTTAACAGCCAGGCCCTCATAAGCCCAGCAAGAAACCATGGGAATAGCAAAAGGATCCTGCAGCACGAGGGCGAGATAGCCTTTCCAAATTTCAAAAGAAGATGAGAGCATTTTAACTTTCCAGCTGAGTTGTTATCTACGACCCTTTCTCTATATATTTGGTATACAGGTGGAAAAATATGTCATTGAAAGGGTTACCTGGGCTTATCTGTAAAACTTGGTCTCTAATCAAACACATTGAGATATTATTGACATGATAGCATCACAGTTTGCTTTGTCAGTCTTTCCTGGGTTTTTTTGTTGTTTGTGGGGTTTTTCTCCTAATTATTTTCACTTTCTGTTAAACTAATGCAGTTTAAAACATCATCGTGAAAAAAATAAACCTTCCAGAGAGTACAGCTTTAAAAGCTCTGAGTTTTGATCTGTGTCAGATTATGACAATTTTACTTCAAGGTTCTGGTTTGGATGAAGACCTGGAGAACATAAAAAAATCTAAGAACAGAACCGACAGCCACTTTCTTAGATGGAATGCTACTAATTAGAGACAACCAGAAGTCATGGGCAAAATACAATTTGCTACATTATGTGATTCAGAATAATGTTTAGCTGCTGTGAGACAGAGCACCAAATAAATTGACTCTATTTCCAGGGAAATAAAAAAAAACCAAAGGTTTTTCTACTTCCATTATAGACTACAGATATATACATGACACAAAAACCAACTAACCAACCAAAAAATCCCAAACAAACAAGCAAACAAAAAAAACCCCAAAAACCAAAAAACCCCACCACACACTGGGAACACATCTGATTCTATAACATAAAGAAGCACTAAAAGAACAAGAAAGTTCAATCGAAGCCTCCTTGGTTAACAGAGAAACAGCAATCAGATGTGAACTTACATTATTTTTCTGCAAAGACCTATTCTTCTCATAGTGTAACAGAGAAATTCACATGAAGACTTCATTAATGTTAATTCCTGTAGTCCTTAAAAAATTATCTGTGATGTTTCAGCTCCTCTATCAAACACAGCAAACAAAAAAGTATTAGAAAATTTTGGTGTCTTTCAGTAAATATTTAGTTCAATGCAATTATTCCCACAGTCAAATAGTCCTGTATATGTTCAATAAAAGGACTGAAAATCTTTTGATATGTTCAGCTTGCACCTTATCCTAAGATTTTTGTTTGGATTCAACGACCTGGGCAGTTTCTAAAACACAGGATATGAAAACAGATATTACAAATAAGTAATGAAAAACCCCAAAACACCTGCTGAAGATGTAATCTCCAGTGACAGTGAAGGCTCAGAATGGTGACACTCAGCTGTAGCAGGGCTGCACTCGACCACAACACATTTCAGAGATGGCTGAAATCTAAGTTGTAATTCTCATCATCAGGGATGCAAGAGGGAAATAAATATCTTCTTTGGCATGCAGCATGAACACTTACAGGAAATACACCCCAAACATCACTGATAATGTTGTAGGTGAAACCTTCCAGGCTCATCTGGGGAGCTGTAAAGCAGTTCTGGCTCAAAAAAAAAAAAAAAAGTTAAAAATTGCTGAGTTAGTACATTTAGAACAAGAACACAATGATGATGGAAAATGCTGACCTACCAAGTGACACATAGTCCTGCGAGGCACATTTATTTTCACCCTGGAACACTGTATTGTGCCAGAATTAGATGACATGCTAGGAAAACTTTGAGACTACTTTAGAACCATAAATATTTCCACGTAAAAATCTGAATCCAGTTGTGGATAGGAACGCTAATGTTCACACTTTAGCCTTTGGGGCTTAATACATTTCAGGAGCAACATAAATACTTCTCAAAATGTCTATCCAGCCTCCCCAGTGACAGTGAAGTTCTGATGGTTCCACTCATATTTAGCCAGTTTTGGGGTTGTAGACTTAAACAAATGTGCATTAAACAGGGGGAAAAGCACAGGAAAACACCTGATAGCAACAGATACATCAAAACACAGGTAAAATTTTAGATTGATTCTTTTCACTGAAAGAACTATGAACAGAGTTAAAAAGTGTAGCACTGCGTGGAATGTAAAAAAAGCACCACGATGCGCACAAATACTAGGAGATAGTCAGCAACACCCAGGGCTTTTGATTTGTGGTATGCTTTCACATTTTACCTTCTAGTTTTCTGTATTTCAGCCTGTGACACATTGCTTACAGCCTCTGTGACTTACTGTGTGAAGTGAGGTCACTCGAACAAGTGATAAAACCTAAGTGCATTACCTGAAATAGACATACCCACTTTACTCCAAGGCAACTGACTTTTATTTTTTGTTTCATATCAAGCCAAGTAAACAGTTTGTTGCTACAAGAGATTTCTCTTGTTTCAAAAAGGCATTGCATCTTAAAAATAATTAGCATTAAAGGAATTTGAGGATAACCTGGTCTTCACCTTGATGAACAGCTATGTGGTCCTTTATTATACACACAGGTTATTAGATCCATGCCGATCATGATCAAAACCCAACAGATGAAAATGTGTGCTTGTAAAAGACCGGAGTGTACAAGAACTGAGATAAGTTATAGCTGACCAAATTAGAGCATATTTTTCACAGAGATAACAGATGGCTTCCCAGCACAAAGCCAACATGTTAGAAAATATTCGGTGCCTCCTCTGAAAACTTGGGAGTGTTACAAAACCAAATGCAGGACAACAGTTTGAAATGATCACTCAGTTTCCCCAGACTGTGTCTTTGATACTAAACTGAACTGATTAGGATCACATCCTAAAAGACTTAAACCTTGTTATTTAAGTGTGTTGATATCATTAAGTACATGTAGAACATGAACAATGCTCAATGTGTTGAGGCTTCGAGAGATTCTGAAGAAATGGAATCGTATCTTGTAAAAAAATAAGAAAAACGCAAGTGGTATCATCACTGTAACATCTAAGTTAGAGGAAGCATTAACTCCCACACAGAGTAATATGGACTTTATGTTTGCTTATGGCTTCATTTTAAGGCTGTCTCAAAAATATTTTAGGTTTTCTAAATGCAGATGTCCAAAATAAATGAAGAATATGTGAATTCATTTGACTTCAAAGGAGTTAGAATGCACATATTGCATTCAGTGGAACTGTAACATATGTATATATATACCTTTATATAATACACAGTCCCATGAAATATAAAGCTGAGACTAATGCAATTCTCAGATAAATATAATATATGCTGTATATGGACACAATCCTTAAGGACCAAGCTCTCCTTTCAGAACATTGCACCATAAATGTGTATTGCCTGCTCAGCACTTGTTCTGCCAGAAATTAACTTTGATAAATGTCCACAAATAAAAGGAGTCATACTCTGAGAAAGAGAAATATAACTCTGATTAAAAACAAATGCTCAGAAACATGCCTGCATGTGCAAGGAAATTTTTCAATGCCTGGCTTGTTCTACCATTTGACCATCACATTTGACCATTTCTAATGTCCTAACCAAAACAAGATCTTAAACCACACTGCTTCGTGAACAATAGTCAATTATAAATTAAAGTCTAATTACTGTTCTCAAGGAAAAAGACTATTATCTAAACTACCACTGTCTAATCATAACTTCTCCCTTATTTGAAATCTGAAAAGGAGATATGAAGAAGAAAATGTGTCTTTATTTACAGGATTTATCATTTTTCTTGTCAGGAGGAATAGATCTTTTTATTTATTTATTATTTTAATTGCAGATAACAAAAATCCTTTTTAAAAAATGAAAGAAAAAGGAGAACAGTGAGAATGAAATTCCACACTCTGACTGTGTCTCATACATTTAAAGAAATTTTTTTCCATCGTTCAGGAAAACATCAAGTAGAGAATGGACAGTGGATTTCTTTTCTCCAGCAAAAAGATTTTTCTTGACTCATCAAACTTACTAAATAGCTGCATTCTTGATTTATTACCTTCCTTAGAAGGGATATTAAGACTGAGCAAATATATACTGAAATCAGTCACTGACTGGCTGAGAGCATGAAGTTCCTGTGTTTCAAGTCTATACAAACACAGATAAGGTAACATGGTAAATTCAGAAGACCCAACAGAATATCAGAGCAGGCGCCTCATCGAAAAGAAAGGCTGGAATTCCAGAGGAGGGCAAAATTGTGCAACAGCCTCTGAAATCATTGTGTGTGTTGGCTGAGAAGTGTAAAAAACTGAAGCACTTTTCCCAGAAACTACAGTTCCAGGCTTCCAGGTAAAATAATCCTGCAATTGAGGGAACCACGAATTCATTGAGAACCAAGTACCTATGGGCTAAACAATTAATGAGAAATAAATTAGTCCTTCTGGCAGACTCATCTTGGGCTGTTGACCTCTGAACTGAAACCCCTGAAGTCCCAGCATGAGTGAAGAGTAAAAATAGCAATTCCTTCCTGTTTAATACAGAGCAGTGGGTGAGCAGGGTCCACAAGGAGAGGAGTCAGTGACAAACCCTGATATCCATGACCATGGCTGGAACAGTTCTCCAGGACAGTCATGGAATTATATTTCTGCACTGCCTGAGTTCTGCTGCTCTGCCAGAGAGGCACCGGAACCTGCAACCATCTTCTCAGAGTGCTGTGATGGTCCATCAGGATGCAGCTGTACTTTGCTCAAATTGTATCAATTTCAGCTGTTTTCCTTTACCAAGGTCATAATCTGTTTAAGAGAAAATAATTCTGCAGGGGTGTAGATCAGATCAGGAAGCTCTGGAGTGATCATTGTGAGACAAACTGGGAGTTTTAAATCTTGCTTGAAGTTAAAAAAAAATACTGGGAAATAAATAATGCCATGAAGTTATTACAGTTAAATAATTAGCACTTGAATTGAAAAGTCTGCCTATACTCCCTTACAATTAACTTGCTGTCACATCTGCTTAACAAGATGTAATTTTCACCCACACATACATTTTGCTTCCAGTCTGTGGCTTTTGCAGCACCCAGTTTGAAGATAAGGCAGCATGAGATGCAATACTGCACTCAAGGATGCTTAGAAACGACATCCCGCGAAAGTCACTTGACAAGAGAATGTAAAAACGTGTCTCAAACCACAATATTCCCTTTTATAACTTAATTTTGCATATTTGAATTACACAACATTTAAATTGCATTAGCTGTCCTCACACACAGCTCCTCAATTTAAGCATTACTTGAGTTTAATGTTCTGCTTTTCATTTTGAGAATTGTGAAAGAAGAGGGATAAAGGTTTGTTGAGAAAGAAAATGAAATATAAGCATTCAAAGTGTTATTTTCTCCACAATATAATACACTTGCAATCAAATGTACTGAGTGCAGTTATTCTGATTTTTTAATAACATGACTGGTTCTGTAAAGCCTCAAAAGAATTTGTCAGACTATATTCTAAAGGACTGTGGGAATCTAAGCATATTGAAAATCTAGTAATTTTCTATTTCATAAATCCTGAACTTTATAATGAGAGGTAAGAGACTTTTTTCAGATGACTTAGCTTATTAAAATATCATGTCTTGGACTTAAGACTCCTTGCTAAACATGTTAATCGCTTCTCATAAGAGACCCTAGCAACACCTTCTGGTGTCAGAGTAGGAAGAGAAAATTTGAAATATAATTAAATTAGACTAGATAAGTGTATTATAAGATTATTTAAAAAAAAAAAAAAAAGTAATGTCATGTCATCATGACATGAAATGATAACCAGTAATTGAAATATAAACATGTAGGTATTGGGGAAAAAAAAGATGAAAAAGGTTCTATGCTTATTTGAAAAAGATAGACAATTTCATGACAAAGATAGGAAAGAAAAAAAAAACATGGTTGGAAGCAAGAATCTTTGTTGAGTTCTATCAGAGAGACACTGACTCTATAGGAATCTTTACTGATTATGATAGGAATTAAATCAAGTTCTTTAAGAGTGGTAGCTTGACCAGAAGAGGCGAAAGCAATGACCACAAAAGAGGAGCACAAAGAGAATGAAAGCAAGGCTATAGACATTATTAAATTAGATATGGGTTTCACAGTAGGGAACCTGTAGTAAAAGATTGCATGAGGAAAAACCAAAGTAATAAAGAGGAGATGAAGGATGACATAGGAAAGCAGTTGAGGAAATGTTTGTAATACAAAACAAAAACCCCAAACCTTGTGCAACTTTTAACTTATTCTTCCACTTAGCTCTATCAGAGATGTATTGTGTTAAAATGACTCAGATTTATCATGGCCCAAAGCTACAATAAAAAAGTTACTGTCAATAATTCCATCATGAGCTAATGCACTGACTGAGGTTGTATCCTAGCTGTGGAAACCATATCTTCATCCTTTTTGCCAGTTCTGCTCCTGAGGAGACCTGTTAATTGCTCATACATTATTCTGGAGTATTGATAGTTCTATTCTGTAAGCACAGGAGAAGAAATCAAGATCAACTGGGGCCTCTGGGAACAGGTAATGGGGCTGACTTTTCAGAGTGGTGTTCCTGCTGCAGCCATCGATATGTGCACAAGTACAGGATACTCACTCTGCCTCTGCACAGCTGGGAAAACAGAAGAAAAGCGTGGCAAAACATATTATTCATCTGCGTTCAAGAGTTAATTTTCAGGTGGAAAACATGGATCAAAGCTGCAAATCAGTGAAAAGGTGTTAACTCCTTCTTATTCTCAGACTGACAGGGAGTAACTTTAGGTTGGATATTTGGAGCAAATTCTTTCCTGTGAGGGTGGGGAAGGGGTGGGATGGAATTTCCAGAGAAGCTGTGGCTGCCCCTGGATCCCTGGCAGTGTTCAAGGCCAGGCTGGATGGGGCTTGGAGCACCCTGGGATAGTGGGAGGTGTCCCTGCCCATGGCAGGGGGTGGCACTGGATGGGCTTGAAGATCCTTTCCAACCCAAACCATTCTGTGACTCCATGATTTTACGATTAACCATCTCAAACACGGTGTGGGAAGCTGTAATGCCTAGAAATGCTGACCAGTCTACCACTTAACCAGAGCCTACTCTAAAGACTAGGCACAAAAAAAGACAAAAGCGACAGAAACATAGAATAAATGACACTTGCTTGCACGTCCTGACAATCATAACACAATTTTTGACACTTCCCACATGGCGAGGAAAGGTGAGCTCAGGCAGTTGCTTTGATACAAACACCATTTTCTAGCAACCACATTTTTTTTCATTTTGGAGGCACACCTCCAAACCCACCTTATTTCATCAACAGCTCTTCAACAGGAAGTGTCATGATCTTCATGACCCTTATCTTTGAATTGTTGAAGTCTGTATAGACGTCACTTTATCATTTTCTCTCATTTTATCACACACTATTTCTCTCGTTCAGTGTGGGGAGATGCATCGAGACTACCAATGTGAATTATAAAGAATAAATTCTTGTGTTTTTTTGAATAATAAAAGTTATAGCTCTGCAGAGCAGCTGCCGCCCCAAAACTAGCAATTTAAAATACATAAAGGAAATCCAAGACCCAAAAATAAATAGAGTACAGAACAAATTTAAAGGCATTTCTTACAGCGTTAGGTTAACACTGCAGTCTTTTAAAATCAGGACTTTGTCATTAATGCTGCCAGCTAATTAGTAACCAGTCATCCAAAGTCAGTCTTCCTATAATTCTCTGAAGGGCAGTAAAAATGCACCAGATATTAATTTGTCTCATTATGTCCTCCATTGGGATCATCTGAGGTCTCACAATTTTATTGCAATACATGAAATTTTAAGAAGTGGAGCTGGAGAAAGAAGCTACGACCCTTCTAGGCCACTCTGAGTACTTAAAAACCAAAAAAGATCATGTCTTTGCATTTGAATTTTCAGAGATTGGAGAGGGAAAGGAATAAATTGGTGGTTATGGGTAATCACTCTTGATCTTCCTATTTTTGATTTGACAAGCTGATCTAGAAATTTGCTCGCTTTCCAAATGAAAAAGGGGTTTTCATGTACTTCATATCCTTCAGGGATTTTTTTCTTGTCAGCAGTGTAAGCCTCCTGTACCGGCACATGCTGAGCGCTCCTCGCTGGGAGGAGAAATCAAAAACAGAAATGGGAACAGGGAAGGCAACAGTTCTGCAGAAAATGTTCTGAAGTTTGAAGTGGGTGATGAGTGACATTTAAAAAGTCAAGAGGGTGACATTTTAAGTAAGTAAATGTTATGGTAGTGCATTGAAAGATAAGGTTTCGTATGGAACACAGGAATTTTCCTCTCTAATCCATTCTGGACTAATCTGGGGAAACTGAAGGGTCTGGCTTTGCAATCTAGGGAAAAGAAAACTGAATTGGGGGAGGAACATCTCAGTTTTTGTAGTAGCTCTTGATTTATTATAAGAAAAGCGTAATGAGCACTTTTTTCCTTTTTTCATGCAGCTTTTTAAAAATCAGTTAGATGTTTCTTCAGAAAACCTCTGCATTGTTTGGGAATTACTTCCAGAAATTTGGAGTTATTGTTTCTCTCACTCAAAAGAGAAGCTTTCAGTGGAATTTTACTTAATGAAAGTGCATTTCTACTGTTAGAAAAAACCCTGAAATTAATAGATGAAGCATAACGTTTTTTTCAAAGACTGAGCTGCAATGGAAAAAATGTATTTAATGAAAGTTTCAAAAGCATTCACATACACCTGAAGTTTTCTGGAAAGCAGTTCTGATGGCCTTTTACATTAAATAAGTGTGAAAACATATTTAGGGTTAACTGTTCCATACTGTCTAACCTTATTCTTCTTAAGCATTAGAGAAATCAAACTAAAATAAAGAAAACAAACGAACAAATCTCCAAACTTTTTTTTTTTTCCCTTCTTTTTTTTCCTTTCTTTTTCTGGTCAGAATTCTTCTACCTGTCCAGTTATCTGTCTTTGCACCCAATTTAGCCATATGCATGCCAAGCAGGACCGGCATCTACTACTTAGGGAACATACTTAAATTTCATTTTATATTTGTTTCTGTGCATTTCTTTAAAGGCCCATACCTTTGAGATTTTGGATCAAGGAATAGTATCTGAATCACTGATGAGTTATCACGCTCTGCTGTGTATAATTTCACTCATACTAGGTTTGATTCCCTAAATCTAACTGTGTAAGGGTATGTAAGTGTCTTCTTTCCCATATGACAAATTATCATCTCACTATAAAAACCTAAGATGCCTGAAATTCAAAGGAGCAGCCAAGATTGTACTTTAATCGTGCAAGCACCACGACTTGCCTGGAATAAAAAGCAGAGCTGACTAAACTCTGAGTCGCAATTTCCTGTCAATCCATCAATTGGGATTAGTCAGCTCACAGCAGTGTAAAGATTGTCTAGTAGGAAACACATTTCTGAGGGATGAGATCCTCTAAGAACGCAGTGGTTGTCAGAAAAAAAATCTAATTTATGATGACAGCTTTCTCTAGAACATGTAACCTTCAAACCATCGGAGATACTCACCCAAGATACATCTTCTTATTAGAAATCGTGTCTCAACAGCACAATGATAGTTTTGGTGTTTTGTTCTGTTTTAATATTTCGGTAGTTAAAAAATTTGCTGTTAATACGATCAATACTGTCAGGATGAAGAGCATGAAATCTAAGGAGTATCTCCATTCTAATCATACTTGTTAGTGCAATTTTGATTGCAATTTCTGTCTTCTATTAGTCATGCATATTTTGAGAAGTGACACAACTGAGCTTACAAGTGAGGGGTCAACCTTGTGATTTCTTCAATCACATAAATATTGCAACAATTCTTGAGATTCTTTGAGCTGCAGACAGCACAGGAATGGTATTTTTGATATTCTTATGCTTCTCACATTCTATGGCTGTCCATCTGCACAGCAATCGCTGCGACTTCTGCCAAATTTTATACTGTTCCATCATCTGCCTTGCTGCTGTAATAACCTACTGAGTGTTTAAATCAAGGGACAACTGAAGGATAGTATTTCTTTGGGCATTTCCAATGTGCCTCAGTCTACTTAGAGCCAAAGAAGTGGGATATGATAACAGGGAACTCTCAAAAACCCAGCACCTTTACAAGCCATAATTCCAACTATTCACTAAGCCAGCACTGCAAAAGCCCTCTGGACTGAGGATAGCTGTGAAATTCCATTGAATTTAGTGGGTGAAAAACCAAACCATTTAAGTGCATTCCACAGACTTTCCACACTGTGTGGGTTCCGTGCTTTTTTAATGTTTTTTTTTCTTTTTATTTAATTGCACCTCCTTATAGTCTCTTTTTCCTTCTGAGCATTGTCAGTATTTTTTTCCACAAAGTAAATGTCATACCTCCAATTTAAAAATTAAAGCAATCCTCTAAGGGGGAAAAAATTATATATATATATATATATATATATATATTTGTATTTATTTGTCAGTCTTGCTTCAGTACTCCAGTAAAAAAGAAAATAAAGACAAATTAAAAGAAACAAACCCTGAACTCCAACAACTTGGAAACATCCCTTTAAAATATCACTTTGACCCAGATAATCATTATTCACTGTCCCACTACCTTAATGCTGAGCACCACGTGTTACTGCAATCATGACACTGCATTAATTATTAAGGGAATTATTCCATTGCTTTCACTGTATAATGTCTAATCCTTATCCAAGTGCAGTTTGTATCCTGGTATTCTGATCTGACTTATTCCAGCCTAGATGAACTGATTTTTTTTTTCTCCTGGGTTGTTGCAATATGCAGATTTTGAACTATCTGATCTGGTTTCATCTGATCTAAAAAAAAAAGCCAGCTCAACATTTTTCATTACTGAGAAGCATCTAAACGCGACTATAAATCTAAGCAGAAAAGGTCATTCTTAACATGTTTCCTGATTTAAGCATCCAGTGGATTAAAGAAGCAGATGGGCAGACTGAAAATGTTTGTTGATATGCCAGAATAAAATGGATGCCACCTGAGCTCCAAAATAAATCTACTGCTATTCCGAAAATCAGTTCCCTCCGGCCTCCAAAATGTAAAAGCTAAAAAGATCAATATCAAATTTTCAGTGATGCAGTTTTTCATATTGAAGAACATGCTCCATCTGTTGGAATCTGATTTTCAGGGGACTGAAAAAGACTGGCAGGAATTCAGCTCCCTTTAAAGAGCCCTACGTCAGTGCATTAAGAACAGGTAAATCAGGTACAAAGTTCCTTTATACACATGAAATTGCTAATCTCCTGCTTTGTGTCTTCCCTCGGTACCCAGATCTCCTCCTCGGAGATGCTCAGATGTCCCAGCAACATTCATCACAGCGATGCCTTTTTAAGTGTATATCCATCACCTCAAAATTAAAATGACAAATGGTATTTAGTTGCTGCCTCAGGATTTTAAATTGGTTTAGCAAATTAGCAATGGAGATGGAGAGGCTGCTTTTTACAGAGATTTATCTGGTACATTTTGAGAGAAAGTCATTTCTCCTGCTCGCTCAGTCAAAATACTCAAAGATGAAATCATTACTTTGCATTTAGCATGCAGCCCGAAGTTTTAATTGGACTTACATCACTGCCTTGGAGCAGACAGCAGAAGGGAGAGCAAAGAGGCTCCACAACACCAAGGTCCCCCAGTCAAGCTTCCTGCCATAGATGAGATGGACACGATGCCTAAAGATTTGTAGCTTTTTATATGTATTTTTCTCATATATTTGTAGCTTTGTAGACTGTTAATGCGCAGTTATAACTTCCAGTACTTTTCCTGCCCTCTCCCATAGTTTAACAAACCCTTACTAATACATCCTTGAAATTGTGCTTAGCCTTGCCTTTAGTCTAGCGAGGACACTTTGTTTTGCACCATTCATTGTAGACATAATAAAATGCAGGGCTAAAAGATCAGGTGGGGGGCTCCAATGGGGCAGAACCTGGGGGGGAATTACCTAACCAACTGCTCCTCTAACTGGACAATATTTGTTAGATATACTAATTAACTAACCTCATAACAATTGTAGAAATACTGTACCATGTGTGCATATCCCCATATTGCGCATTTGACAGCTTTCAATTAAAGATTTGCCTTTATATTGACATTTTAACACTGTTTGGAAAAGTTTCATGTTTTATTCCAGGCAACAGATGCCTGGCCAGGGCTGAGAGAAGCCTGATAGAAAAAGCTCCTGTTTAGGTTTTTCTGGAGACATAAAAAAAACCAAACAAACAACAACCCCCCCCCAAACAACAACAACAACCAAAAAAAACTCCCAGAAAACCAAACCGAACCAAACCCAAAAAACAAAAAAGGGAACTAGTTAGAGTTTAAGTGAGAGGCTTGGGAAGCTGGACTAGAAAATATTATACCTTAGCCTTGCCTTACCTTGCCTTGCCTACACTCATTTTTGGCAGCTTGTGCTGCTCGTGCACATTTTCACTGAGGTCTCTCTCCCACCAGGGAAGGCTCTTGCTACTATCAGGAGCTGTGGATGTGGTGCCCACCTTGTTGTGTGACCTGAGAAATCATGTTGAAAGAGGATCTAGCTGAAAAAGAAACCCGAATTCACACCATGTGTGATAAGATCCTCCTCTAGGCTGAGGGACTTCCTCTGGAAATGTGTCACTTGCCTTCACGGAGGCAGTGGGCAAATGGAGCTTTGATCTTACCAGAAGGATTTCTTTGATCTTTACAAAAAACTGCTTAAGACTTATCTAACAAAGTCAGCAATATATTAAAATACATAAAGATGAAGTTAGCAGCGTGGAGACAAGAGCTTGGAATAAGATCGTGATCATTTCTCTGCACTGTGTCGTGAATCACTGATTTTTGTGATAGAGACACAGCTGTTATCTCTGTATTTTTTTCCCGTCTTTTCCTCCCCTAGTGCAACATTAGAAATTCACTGTGAGTGTTTGCAGGGAAATTCGACCTGCAAGGGCAGTTTTCATGTGGTGCTGCCCCACACCTTTGACAGAAAATGCAGTGCCTCACAGAATTAATTTTATCAAGAATAAACAGATTTGGGGTATTATCTACAATTTCTCATCTCTGTCATAAGCATACTGATGAGTAATTTAGTATTTTAGAGACATTTCCTGAAAACCATGGATGGGATGTAATCTGTATCAGTTCAGGCATAAGTCTCTGAAAAGCTACTTAAGTCTGAATGAAATAATTTAGCCTACCTACATTTTTTAAGGGAACATTCTGTTTGTAGTGAGGGACACAGTCTTAGCCATTTCTGAAGGAATAATATAGGTTACAATGACCATAAATAAAAGTCTTAATTCTGCAAGAAAGGAAGAAAGAGAGAGAGAGACAGAGAGAGAGGCATTTCAATATAATTTTTCATTTTCTTATTCAATTAATAACTTTTATTTTACTAACAACTGAAATATTCAACATAGAATAGCATAAAATCAATTATACCACATTGAACTCTTTCTGCTTTTAAGCCAATTATTGTTTTCAATGAGTTCTGATTGTTGCCAGCTTTTCAAAGAAAAGTCACTATTAGCTTCCATTTATAACAGGTAAAAGAACCTTTCTATGGTGTTTAAACCTTTATTTCTTTTGAGAATTCTAGAAGTTACTAAAAGGCAGTTTATTGTCTACATTCTCACGATTCTGATCCATTTCAAAATTCATGGAACTGCAAACTTAATCATTGCCGTTGTATGAAGATAAAGCACAGGTCTTTTAGACCTTGGAAAATAAAGGTGCTTTTATTTATTTATTTCTTTTTTCACAATGTCACCTTTGGAACTTCCTTACAAATTCTTTGAAAAACAGAAAGTTATCTTAATTTTCATGACAAGTTGAGAGCAAGGGTCACAAAGCCAGACTGAAAACACCATTTCAGGTAGCATACTAGTCAATAGAAGTTGTTTTATATGGAAACTTTCTGCAGGAATGGGAATTTCAATAGGTGATGGCATCGCTGAGAACAGATCAATTACAGTAAATTAAGTATGAGGCTACCTGCGAGATTACAGAAAAGAAAAAATCAAAACCAAAGCAAACACAAAAAAGAGTAATTGAAAGTGGATTCATGTTTTAGGGACGGTTATGCTAATTCCATAACTAATTATGATCTCAGTTTAAGTGCAAAAACCTTTTCTATTGATAGTGTGACTGTTACCCAGTGGGACAGAAGGAAGAAGCTGAGGGGGATTAAATTGAAAATGGTGGAATTCTGGTAAGAGGAGGGGAAGGAGAAAAGCAGGATTTGCTGTGAGACACACCCTAGGTTAGGACAACAGTGAATATCCACTGGAAGGTGTGAGGAAAATAGGTTTGGGGTCAGACGGAACAAAAGGAAAGGCAGAAGGTTGGAGTAGCAACAGTTTAAGTGTTGAATTTGGCAGACGTGGACATGAGACCATTAGAGGTGTTTATTTGAGTCTCAGCTGTTTTACACGAGGAACCAGCTGTGAAAACTGCTGTTCTGTCCTCTGATCATCTGGCTCCCAGGGTTGGGCCATTAAAAATAGGTAATTTACACGTTGGAGGTTTATGCAGTGAGGTAAAACCCTTCACTGTTATTGGTAGGTTATTCATGTGGACACATTTTTTCTGTAATTGCTGTAGATATAATTAATTTGCTTTATAATACCTACAAACTACATGCAAAAAACAATAAACAAAAAAACCAAAAATTCCTCTCCAAAAACATGCATTTTTGGAGGAGCAATCCTAACTTTATCCTTCTGTTGACATGCTTTATGACATAGTGTTTCATCACGTAGTCACACACAACTTTTTTCCCCACAAGACATTCTGAAAAAAACACCTGGTGTTGGAATTAATCCGGATCATCCACCACCAGACATTGTAAATTCACTGCAGATAAAAGAAGAAATGGAATGATTGAAGGACATTTCTATAAAAGAAGAGGGAAAAATTAATGTTTGACTATGCCAGAATAGACTTTTCTTAGATGTATGTATGGTTCTTTCTGTACAGGTCCCATGAGGCACTAGACGACCTGTATAAATTAACTTTGTTTTCTGAAAATTCCCTTTATTCCTGCTCAAAGTATTTTCCGGATGGAGAACAGATCTGTACAACACAAGGATTCTACATACTTTGTGAGACCATTAGTTCCAAAAGGGTCTTATGGCACATTAAAAAAAAAAAAAAAAAAAAAAAAAAAAAAAAAAAGAAAGAATAAAAAAGACCAAACCCCTAAGTGCTCACCAGGAAAAAATCAGGACAAAACAGAAAAACTATTATTTTTCTGTGTGTACCTATTAGTGTGTCACTGAATTCTACAACAAATTTCTGTCTCTGTGCAAGCAAACTCCTCAGCTATTTAACAGAAGGAATGGGTATTTTACTGGGCCAGTAGGTAATTCTTAGTGAAATCCTGAGGCACACCGTCCCAGAGGGCTTCTTATGAAATTAGTTACACTGGAAATCAAAACTAAACTAAATGAGAACATGGAAAGTGAGGAAAACCCAGGGGACACTGGACATGCTGTTGCTGGCATCGCTACCTTACCCCTTTCTTCTCTCCTGGAGAAAATCAGATTATAATCTGATGATCCACACAAGTTCTAAAAGGAGATTCACCACAACAATCAGTTGCACAATTCCCTGTGTGTTTGTGCACGTTCACACACACTCATCATGTTAGGGATATAAAGCGGGGGCAGGAATGAGGAATCCGGGACATTTGGAGTGGTGACATTTGTTTTCCAAGCATGATGGGGCCTGGAGATGGCTGAACACCTGCCTGCCCATGGGAAGCTGGGCACGGATTCCTTGTTCTTCTTGTACACACAGCTTCTGCTTTATCTATCAAACTGTTTCTAGCTCAAGCCGTGAGCTTTTGTGCGTTTGCCCTTCTGATTCTCTGCCCCTTCCACTGAGGAGGAGTGACCAAGCTGCTGCCTGGTGTTTGTCAACCTACTGGGGTTAAAACATGAAAGTGCAAATATAGCAGAAGTATAGAAGGAAAGGATGCGAGAGCTGGGGTTGTGCAGCCTGGAGAGGAGAAGCTCTGGGGTGACCTCACTGTGGCCTTGCAGGGCCTGAAGGAGCTGCAGGAAAGATGGAGAGAGACAATTGCCAAGGGCTGGAGGGACAGGACACAGGGAATGGCTTCCCTGTGCCAGAGGGCAGGGCTGGATGGGATATTGGGAAGGAATTGTTCCCTGTGAGGGTGGGCAGGCCCTGGCACAGGGTGCCCAGAGCAGCTGTGGCTGCCCCTGGATCCCTGGCAGTGTCCAAGGCCAGGCTGGACATTGGGGCTTGGAGCAGCCTGGGATGGTGGGAGGTGTCCCTGCCCATGGCAGGGGGTGGGATGGGATGGGCTTTGGGGTCCCTTCTGACCTTAAATCACCCTTCTGTCATGTTATGATTCTTTGATTTATTGTGCCTTATCACAATTTTTGAATATATTCCTATCATCAAGCACTTCTACGTAACTGTACTGATCAGTCTTGAGTAGAAACTCTGGCAAACAACAGGTTTCAGATATGCTCTCTGAAAAGCTATTTAAAGATAAATAGAGGAAGAGTTGAGATTTTAAAAAAGTTGTTACTTGCATCCAAGAAGTAAAACTGCTGTCTCAGAAGGAACCTTCCTCCACGAACCTGGTAAAGGTGTTTCATAAAATGTGGTCACAGAATCAAATATCTCTCTGTACAAGATCAGCAATTTCTGAATGAAAACAATTAAAGTTTTTCAAATGTTTAGCATACTCCACTTAAAGGCAATATGAATTACAGTCTTGCCTCCATTGGTATTGATTTATAGTCCACTAATGTCTAAACCAGAATGGAGGATCTTCAAAGGGCAATAAAACCTAAAAAAGCTTTCAGCATGAGGGGCAAAGTCATTAAGTGATTCAAGGGGTAATACAGATCATTTATGATTATACATACCTGTGCAACTACAACACCATCCTAATATAGAGTTTAATTCATTATCCTGAAGCATGGGGGTATTATCACTGCATAATTTATCTGAGATTTGAGGGTTTACTGTAAAGATTTAAAAATATTTTCAGTCAGTCATACATGTGAAAATGTTTAAAGAGGATCTTATCCGTTTTTGTCCTGTAGCATTCTGGGAGATATTATTGTAATCCTGTATCAGTTTCAGTATAGATATGAGTATTCAAGCATCATCAGAGTGTGAGTTTGTTTTTTTTTCCATTTATTCCATTTGCAAGGCTGTGTGTATTCCTTTGGGCTGTTTTTCTCTCTTTTGTATACAAATATATGTGAATATACGCATGTAAACTAGGAAAGAGGCATGTTTAAAAGGACAATACTTTCAAAGTATTGAAAGATACTTTCAAAGATATATATCTATATGCAAAATATACGAAACTCAGTAGGGTTCTTTTTATTATTTTTTTCTTCCCTATAGCATAATTTAATTACTGATTGAGAAGATTTATTATTTCCTTAATAGGCTTTGGATTACAGCTTCAGAGAGTGAAGACTGAGCATAAACTTTATTGAATATTCATTATTTGTTGTTGGTTTGGTTTGGTTTGGTTTGGTTTGGTTTGGATGGGGTTTTTTTGGGTTTGTTTGTTATTGAAAACAACCTTTCATTTTCCCAGATGTCAGTATCACATATGAACCAATTAACTCTGATACTGTATTTTACAGAGAACACCATAAACTCTTCAGACATCTCCTTCTGTAAGGAGGGTTAAGTGAAACAGCCTGGAACACCTCTACAGAAGAACATTCTATTGCAATATTCTGTATATATGTATAAGGAAAGACAATTCAGTCAGGATTTTATCCTGTCTTCTGCACCATGAGGAGCCAGGGTCTTCATCAAGGTAGTAGATAATTATGAAGTACGTTAAAAGAAAATATAGAACTCACAGCCCTATGGGATCAAATATTTCTGATAGTTCATTTTGTGATCCTACCTTGAGTTCTTTGCTATTGTTCATTATTGTATTTTTAGGAAGAGCATGAAAGTAAAAAAAAAAAAAAAATCCATTAGGTCCTTCCCCTGAGGCAAAAGGCAACCGGAAGGTAGAATTCAAGGCAGAGAAGTTTCTCTCTTTGAGCTCATGGAAAGGAGCTAATTTTGGTAAAATCTTCTCCAACGTCAGTTGTCTTTACACTAAATAAAAGCTTCAAAGACTATTGTTGCACAGTCTGTTTCTTGCACTAAATACTGTCCAACTTGTTGTTCTAAGTTCTTTAAAAATGTCCCAAAGCATTCTAAGTCTTTAGTGATTTCTTCCCTTCCCCAAATATTCTCCCTCTTGGGGTTAATGACTGGTATAGATTTCTCTTGTTTGGGCTTTTTTTCTCTTTTTTTGGTGTGTGTGTGTTTTGCTTGTTTGTTTGTTTTGTTTTGTTTTTTGTCTTTTTATATAATTCTTTTTTCAGGATGGTAATGGAACTGAAGAAACAATAGCCTTTGAACACACAAGAAAATTCCTAACAACAGTCTTGTGGTAATGCAAAAAGCAGTTTTGATCTAGTAAAGACATTATTATTCTGCACTAAAATTGAGCATTTTGTCCTCCTATGTAGGAACATTATGTCTTTCTATGCTTTTATGCCACGTATGTATAAAAATATCATTATATTCCCCTCAAACTGAAATAGTGGAGGCTAAATATTTCTATTTCCAGACTGAAGCAGCTAAAAAAAATATTTCTACTAGACCTGCTTTTCTGCTTCTATAAGATTCCTGGATCATTTCTTTTACTAGGAAATATGTGTGGAGCTTTATAGAGTTTAAAGAGGGTTTCAGCTAAATGAAATCACTACAGTGTAAATTATGTGTAAAATGAGGAAATCCATACTCTTTCCCAAAGTTTCATTGGAAGAGTTTGAGCCCTGTAGAAGAGATGACTGAATGAGCACCATGGCAGTGTAAAACAATTCCTTTATGCCTGGGAAATGCTCTGCCTTGAAAAATAGATGGGAAATTGAAAGAATATAAACACACACCATTGAGACAAAGCCGTGGAAATGACTGGATTCTCAGCTTACTAAACAGGAAGAATTCACTCTAGACTTAACAAATGACATGATTTACTTTTCTTAGACAAATTCAAACACTGAAATAAATTAACCTCAAATATATTTTGTTTTAAAAAAACCCCTCAGTTTACATTTAATTTCTATATTGATAAATCTTTCCAGAAATGGAAAAAAAGAAAATAATTACCTTTCCTCAGTTTGAGAGAGGATTTTCTTATAGTCCCACACAATTTCATGTTTTCATTATAGAAAATGATAAGAGTCTTTTATCTGAAATTATTATTTATTAGTAGCTGTACTGAAGAGAAGTCAAAAGTAGCAGGGGCAAAAAAAATAACCCTAAACAATAGGAGTTTGGGGGTTTGGAGAATATTAACAGATGCCAGTCTCAGATCTAGAGTTCTTTCTCGTGGCAGAGATGAGGAAAGATCATGAAGACATGTCTGGCCACAGTTGTGTGTAGTACAGCATAATAATTAGATGACTCTGTGATTAACCTTTTTTCTTCTAAAATAACTGCTCCTTTAAGCTGGAGAGACAGCAGGAACCTGTCCTGAAAACTCCTTTTCAGTATCCTCCTCTTCATAGTAAACCAGCTTTCTTCTCCATCTTTCTTCAAGACAATGGATTTAGCAGTTTGACACCGTATCAATGTTATCCTATGGTATCTTAATGCTTAGTATTTCTTAAACCTGTGCTTTTAGGGAAATCACAGGCAAAAAGATATTTTTCCTAAGATAAAATAACAGAATCAGAGAATCCTACAATGGTTTGAGTTGGAAGGGACCTTAAAGCCCATCCAGTGCCACCCCTGCCATGGGCAGGGACACCTCCCACTGTCCCAGGCTGCTCCAAGCCCCAGTGTCCAGCCTGGCCTTGGGCACTGCCAGGGATCCAGGGGCAGCCACAGCTGCTCTGGGCACCCTGTGCCAGGGCCTGCCCACCCTCCCAGGGAACAATTCCTGCCTAATATCCCATCCAGCCCTGCCCTCTGGCACTGGGAAGCCATTCCCTGTGTCCTGGCCCTCCAGCCCTTGTCAAGCTGTCATTTACATGCAATGCTACAAATTTTGTCTTATTTTGTCTTATTTTCCAGGCAGATGGGCACACACTCACATATATAAAGGAACCATACTCTTCCACTCACTACTGTTAAAAAAATTTTATGCTCCTCTCTTTTATGTTGTGCTCAGTGAGATTGCCGGTTGATAAATCCCATGGTGTCTTCTAATTTCTAATTATTAAGGCCTTACAACTTAGTTTTAATGGGTGCTTGTAAAAATTCAGGACAGAAAAAGTATCCCTTGAAATGCCTTATCCTGTGTAAATTTAATGATGTTAATTAGCTCAGTTTAGTGTGAAGTCTGCATATCTCTGTCACCTTCCCCTTTTCAAGAAAATGAATTGAATTATGATCACCACATTAACGATGCCTGACTAGTATTCACTTTTATTGGCTCTATATTGTTGTCCTCATGCACTCTGTGGTAGAATTCAAGGAGAATCACTTAGTCAAACTGCATGTTTTTTTTTAAAAAGTGACTTAAGGCAAGACTGTTAAAAATCATTCATTAGCATTGCTCTTTTCATGTTTGTGGAGAATACCCTGAAATGAAATCTTTCTGTGAGATCTGCCAGTGAAATAGTAAACCTGGCAGGCTTTGGTTACTTCGGCTTTGAATTTGGATGTGGATCTCAGTCCTGCTGGACACAGTTTTCACCTCCCCTTCTACTTTAATTCTCTGCAACAACCTGACTGGATTTGCAGGGGCTTCTGACAAAAACTTACAGAAATTCTACTCACCATGATACTTTGTAAAGATTGAAATTTGAAATATTGATTATTGACTGACAATATCCTTTTGGAGATGGATGGCTACCAACATGTTTGTTTTTCTGTTTGTTTGTTTTAATTAAAATTTCTTTTCTTATTAGTTTTAATTCCATGATACAGATTGATACCCATAGAGGTATATAGACCAAAAGAGTAAAAATGGAAGTCACAAACGAAAACTAAATAATAATGAAAAGTCCACTCCTGTTTCTCTTTCAGCAAGGTTTTTGGAAAGGTAACAGGATTAGGATGCTGATTTAGCATCTCGTTGCACTTTGATTCTGCTATTCCTCTGATTACTATCAATCAGAACTTTGAAAAGTAACATTAAGTATATTGAAAGATCATATTGATTTCTCAATCAGAGGTACGTATCTAAAAGTGCAAATGACATAGAACCTGATCTTTCCTGGAGCCAAAGTTAATCAGGAAAACAGTCATCAATTCAGCAGAGGTAAAATTACACCTATAGGAACAAGAGAACACAGGAAGGTAAAAACATTTTGTTTACATTATTTTATTAGTCAAATCACTTTTCCATCTGAATTTTGCTAAAACAGAGTTTTTCTGAGAGAACAGAAGTATGTTTTAAGTCACTAAGGTGAGAGGTAGTGTGACAAAGAGCATTCTGAGTACTGGCACACGTTTCCCAGACAGGTGTGGATCCTCCGTCCTTGGAGTTACCCCAAAAACTCTTGGGATGTGGCTCTGGTCAGGACCTGGCCTGCTACAGGTCTCCAGCAAGATGGTTGGACAAACCAGACTTCCAGAGAGCCTTTCAATTCTCAAACATTTTGTGATTCTGTGATTTTTCGTCTATTAGGGGCAAAAATTTAATGATTCTCAAGTTCAGACTGTTTGGGTTTTATGGCTCTTAGTTATTAGAACTCCTTTCCCTTGGTAATTCACCGAGGCGTGATTAATTTCAATAACTTCGTTTTCAAAACCTGAGCCATTAATTCAGCTTATTTTCAAAGTACTTTCAGCCCTAATGCCATCCCAAACCCTCAGCAGCAACAAAACGTGATTGATGAAGCCATCCCCGCGCTGCTGTTGGGCCGCGTGATCACAACACCTTTATCACGGAATTATGATCTGAACACAGGGTAACTGTTGATGACACAGTGTCAGAACCAGGACACCAGACACTTTATCAAAAAGTGTCTCAAAACAGCCCTCTGTGAGAAAGCTTACACGGAATAAAAGCCAATTTTGTAGATTGCAGGCTCCCTCCAGCTAACGAGGTCCGCTGCCCCAGTTTTGGACGCTGGCACGGGTCACTCAGGTAGCCCCACGCCTCACACACCTCCCCAGAGGAAACATTCACTGCCAGGGTGAAATCTGGCTGCTCAAAGGTAGTAATTTCCAGCCCTTCAAGCCTATCTCTGAAATTCCGTGATCTATAAGGGAAAAATGATACTTAATGTTGGAGTTTTGTACCACAGTAGAGAATAGCACACGTTTGGATTAAATATTAGGACAAAATTCTTCCCTGTGAGGGTGGTGAGGCCCTGGCACAGGTGAATATTCACATTATTTGTATTGGAATTAAAAACTTAGGGGATAGTCTTTGAGGAGTACCTATTTTTTAAACTAAGTTAATTAGCAAAAAAAAAAAAAAAAAAATAGTATCTTCCTCCAAAAATGTTTTTAAATGTAATTCTTAAGTGGATGACCTTTTATTTTGTATGGGATTCTGTTTCAAGTCAATTAGCATTAATGGCCATTTGTACTTAAAGTGAGAAATATGACATTTTGTTTGAACGTGCATTTTTAAGTGTTAATAACTGCAGGCAACTAAATGCTTGAGAAAGTATCATTTTACTGTAGTGATGAAAATATATGATTATACTTTTCAAAAAGCAAGGTTCCTGGTTAGAGAGGGGAGGACAAGAGAATTTTAATTACAAATTATAATGCCACAGAACTTTTATTAATATATTGTTCTCAACCCTAGAGAAAACATTCCTGCAGTGAGGACACACAAACCTTTACCTACAGCTACAGTCTCACTGAACTCAAAGGTGTTAGATACTCCTTCCTGAAATATGTAATTTCTTTACCATTTTCAGTTATTTTTTAGAATTATTATTTAGGTTTTTATTATAAATATTTTCTCTGTTATTGCCGTCCGAAGAGGAACTTCTAAATCGCATTCAGCCTCCTAATGTGCCGTTTGAAAAGCAAATGTTTGCTTTTAATTTGTTAGCGCATGCTGATGAAAAAATGAGTGATGGAAAAATACAATTGCAGGCCCTCTGAGCACAGTAGTTGAGAAATATGTGCACACTTTCCCCAAATACGTATTTAGGTGCCCAGATGTAATCAGTCAGCAGACTTCTCTGAAATGAGATGTCACTGTGTTCAACTTTAGCACCTTACACATAAAATCTTAAATATCTTTACAGTCATTGGACCAGTGTTCTCATACAACATTTTGTACAATACTTTAGAGTCTTATTTAGGGATTTATATCTGAGTAATATGATCACCCTCCCTGAAGTTTAGTTTTATTTATTTTTATTTTATCTTAAAAAAATAAAAAACCCCAAAAAACAAGCCAAACAAAAAAAACCACCCCCCCCCAAAAAAAAAAACAAACAAAAAACTCCACTGCAATTCACTCTGAAAAGAAACTTTGACCGTGACAAAGATATTTCTAATTTAAGTAACTGCTTTGTGCCCTTGCAGTAGGAATGCATCTGTGTGTCACTGAACTTTTGGCGAGAAGTAGCTGTTTCTCTCCATTGCAAAAAATTGATGCTCAAATAACGCTAAAAATGTAAAAAAGAAAAAAAAAATGGCATTTTTTTTCCCATGAAAATCACAAGATTTGAAGCAGGTCATATATGGTCTTGTAAGTAAAATTGAGAGGATGTTTAGAACTTTTTTCTCCCCTCCCTAGAGACGGAAATCACCTGCTGGAATCATCTTATTGCTTGTAATTGGTAATGATACTCATAATTAGTAGTGACTAATAATAGATATTTGTTATTTATAATTAGTTCTTTGTCATTGCTTGGACCTACTGACAGTGACATCAGTTTCTTTAGTTCAGCTTGCCCTCCTCAGTTCGAAGTTGCTCTTTTCCTTATTTCTCCCTCTCTCTCCCCAAAAGATACTTCAAAATGTCAGCCATTGGGATTGAAACAGAAATACCTAGATAAACATTTTAATGACCACTCCTGTGGCTTTATATTCATATTTTCTATATTTATGCAGGTCTGTCCACTATCCTGTTGCCACTGGTAAATGCAAATAACATGCAAGAAAGATACAGAAATGCACATTTATGGAGCTCTAGTGAACCTGAGGGTTTGGTTTTTTTTCATTAGTTTGCTTTCTCCAACCAAAGAGGAAGAATATGAGCACAACAGTTCCAGTCTGTGAGGGAGCAGAACAGCAGAAAAAAAGCTGCAAGTGGCTAAAACGCTTCCATTTTCTCAAGGCTTATGACTAAACCACAGCAAAACACACATGGCTTGGATATGTCCCAGAGTTAGTGGCCAAGATAAATCCATTTAAACACACAGTTCAGAGTCTCTCAGCCAAACTGGCATACTCTACACGCTCAGTAAAGGACTATTCTTTGGCTCTGCAATATGGGAGAATGCCTTAAAGTCTGGTTCTTGAGAAACAGCTCTGGGAGTTTTAACTGTTTCATTCAAACATCTACAACTCGTGATTCTTGTTTTAGAGATTTTTTTTTTTAGCCAGTATAAGGTTTCTGTAGCACTTCCAGTGCACAGCAGATGCAAAATCTAGAGATGAAAAAGGGTACAAATTCCAAACCAAAAAAACCCCTTGGAGCGCAACACACGTGGAAAGTAAATCCATGTAAATAATAGACAAAAATACATAAATAAAATTTAGCATCCGTTTCAAGCAACTGCTTTTCCACGCTCATCTTCTCCAAACTAGGAAAAATTAAGCTTTACAATAAAATTGTTGGAATTCATATTCTGTGTCAGTTTAGATGTCCACACACTCAGGGCAGCTAACCTGAACTAGTAAATGTGTGCTTGTTTTGCATTGATTCACGTGGTCTGAACGAAGTATAAGTAACTGTCAAGAGAGGGGAAAAAAAAAAAAAAGACATTTAAAAAAATCTTTATGATGACAGATATTTAATCTATTGTAAAAGCATTACTTAATCCCATTTGTAAAAGTATTATACCATATTGAAGGTTTATTGTTACAAATGTATGCCATAACTGAATTTCAAACAGCAGTGCCTGAAGTGGAGAATGAGTTAGTCCCATTACAGGACTAAACTAACATTATCAGTCAAATGAACAGAATTTTTATTTACAGTTTGGTATACTGTGTTGTTCAGACACAGAGAGTATAGGAAAATGAAGAGGAACTCAGCCAAATAATGTTCTGTGCAACCGAAGTGAAGGAAACTAAACGGAAGTGAAGGAAATTAAACTGAGTCATTGATGTTTGGGTTTATTTCGTAGTTTTCATAGAGAACTCGCCTAACGAGTCAGGGAGCTTAGCCATGTCTCAGATGCCAAGCTTTCATCAAAGGAGAGGGATCTACCAGAAAGGTCATTGGCTAAATTGAGTCTTTGGGTTGTGGGCTGCTTTCCTGTTGCTCTTTGCAGTCTGAACTTTGTAAATCTTGCCTTGAGCAGCGGTTTGCAATTCCTATAAACCGTTTATGAGTGTGCTTAAATGTCAGCCTTCCCGGGAAACTGCGTGGGCACGCGTGGGTGTGCGAGGGGAGGCCCGGCAACAAAATCCTTGCGCCGACAAACGGGGCTTTGGTCAACAGTTTTCATCAGATTTTGTGTTTTCACTAAGTTGTTTTTATGGAGAAGCAATCTGTTTAACTTTCTCAGTGCCTCTGGGTAAACTTTCAAAGATGAACCTCTCCTCTGCACCCACAGTGCTTTAAAACAGAGATCAGCACTCAGGAAACGGGAGTGTGTTCTGTACTCCTCTACAACAGCCTCCTTCCAAATCGTGGCTGTGTGTTGCTGAGAAACTCCTGTTCCTCTCAGTTTTCACTTCTGAGGAATCTAATTATTTGATCCTTTGAAACAAGAACACTCAACATCTGCTGACAGAAGCAAAACGCTTCCAGATATTCACTTCTGGATAACTGACTCCCAAAAAAATGCAAAGCTAGTAACAAAAAACGAGTCAAATAAGCTTCACTGCCTTATCCACAAAGGTTCCACCTCCCTTCCCTTTCAAAAGCTGAAAACAATCTGCACATAGCTCAGAATCAATTTTGACAGAGAAGCTGCCTTTCCACACAGCTGCTCCTGAAGAAATTGGGAGTTAACCAACTCTTTACAGGTCAAAGCTTGGGCTGATAGACTGTGCACTGGGAATACAGCGCTCGCCTGCTGCAGTGGTGCCTTGCTGCCACTTTGCTGTATGAAGACAGACAAAGCACACCACAATTCCAGCCCCAGAGCACTCACCTGCAGCCTCCCAGGCCCCGTAAAGAACGAACAGAAGGATCTTTTACTCAAGAAAAGGATAGATAAAGGGACAAAAATCCTCACATTTTCCTCTTCTTCCCTAGCACAGCACATGATGAACTGAAAGCCAGGTTCACTCTGTGAAATATGAGTAATACCACACAAAACGACCCTGGCAAAGAAGGGGAAATTGAAACATGGTATCACAGATTTAATCACTGAATTCTAGAAATTATTTGAATACTTCATTCTCTGTGAGACTCTGTCCCTCATTGTTATCCCAACAATAGATGATGCTGAAAACTTATTTCTTCGGAACCAAATGCAAGAGGTTCCTGAACCTGCAACTACTTTTCTGCACTTAACCAGAGTATGACTAAATCTTTATGCTCTGTTAAACAGTGAACAAAACTCTTCATGTCTTTTAAGGGATCTCTACAATACGAAAGGTATCAAAGAGATGAAACTGCATGGTTGGGAAGTAACATACAAAGATAAATATGTCTTTCTGTTGTACTAAAATGCTGGCAATTAAAACATAAATTCCATTATATTATATAAACTATTAAAACTATGTCTATATTTCATGCGTGAGAATGTTATCAAATTTGCACATAAATCCATCTTTGTTGTACATAATTTTGCATACAAAAGCAGTTGCTCATGTAAATAGGTGGTTTTGTGCTGATTCTGGTTGATGGCATAATTTCAGTTTTCTCGGTCAACCTTAATTTGATATACAAACTACTGAGAGCAGAAATTGCTTATTATCTATATGCTGGCATCAAATTAAAAGTACGTCATGCAGAAGCGTTACCATCTTGTTTTACCCAACTGGTTTCATAACATAAATTTAATTCTTCCAGAAAGCTGACAAAAGGTGACATTAGCAATTTAGGATGGCAGATATCTATTAAAAATCTGATAGTGGTATGTTTTAATGATTGTTATTTATCAATAATTTATAATGATTTCTCTCCAACATTCATGACAGACAGAGAAAGTAACTGTTTCATTCTTTATGAAAAACTACTCCTGCAGGACATCTGAAAGTACTTTTTCCAGCAACGTTCTTATGATTTTAGCTAATTATCTTAAAAAGCACATATCATGCATGTTTGCACTAATGCTGAAAATCTGATCATATTTCTAAGGCCAAATCCTACACTCATACTGAATATACACAAACATCCCTGTGTAGACTAGTTGCTTCCATTATCCCACTTCTGTTTTTTCATTGAAAAATCACAGGCCTGTTAACAAGTATGCCTTGCTCGTGAGGCTAAGGAGCGAAAAGAGCAAGAAGTAGCTGTGACAGAAGTAATTAATTTGATGCCTGGAGATGACAGTCTCACACAAAGTGTTTGGGCACATGCAAGGTGCCTGGATGTTTCACTGAATTTCTCCTGAGGCTGCTGTTGTGTTATCGCTGAAAACTCACAAGTTGTTCGCTCTTCAAAATGTTTTCTCTGTAAAATCCAGCTGAATAAATTAGGGTATTTCAAAGATCATCTCGGGTGTTGGGACTACGGCAGAACCATTGAGGTTGGAAAAGGTCTCCAAGACCAGCCTGTGCCCGATGCCCACCTTGTCCCCAGCCCAGAGCTCTGAGTGCCACCTCCAGCCCTCCCCTTGGACACCTCCAGGGATGGGCACTCCAAACCTCCCTGGGCAGCCCCTGCCAAGGCCTGAGCACCCTTTCCATGGGGAAATTCCTGCTGATGTCCAACCTGAGCCTCCCCTGGCCCAGCCTGAGGCCGTTCCCTCTCCTCCTGTCCCTGTTCCCTGGGAGCAGAGCCCGACCCTCCCCTGGCTGCCCCCTCCTGTCAGGGAGTTGTGCAGAGCCACAAGGTCCCCCCTGAGCCTCCTTTTCTCCAGCCTGAGCCCCTTTCCCAGCTCCCTCAGCCGCTCCTGGGGCTCCAGACCCTTCCCCAGCTCCGTTCTGCAACCCTGAATGAAATAAAAACCCCTTTTTTCCCATATGAAAACTGTGCCTGATAAGTCAGATTCAAAATTTATCTGAGGCTGAATTTCCTTCAGAATGGCAGAGTACATGGGGCTGCAAATTACCTATGTCAGGCAATTCGTAACAAACCGAACAATGCAAAAGATTTCTTTTTTTATTGTGAGTTGCACATGTAATCCAGCTAAGATAAATGATTGTGTTTAGCTCAATGGATTCCTTGGCTCTGGCTCACCAGCACTCCCAAGACTATTTATTGCAGCAGTTTAAAATATTATCCATTTTATAGCCTTCTAAATCATTTTCTTATCAGAAGACGGTCTCTGAATTGGAAAAAAATATTGCAGTTGCGTAGTTCATGAAAAAGTCATTAGAAAATGCAGAGGATGGTGAAACTAGGAGCAGGAATGCTACACAACAATCCTCAAACTAACAAGTTTATAGACCCTGTATGACAGATATTTACTGATGACGAGAACTGACAGTTCCCCACAAATTCACAGGGGATCAAGGGTGAGCAGCAGTGATTGAAATTAAATCACACTTATTTTGTTGATCCTGAGAAGCTTAGAATCATCAAAAAAAAAAAAGTTATTTTTCTTTTTATCACTGAAGAAGATTCCCAATAAACAGTTTTCCTCAGCAAAAGACATTTATGTAGTAAGGAACAGCTGGGATAGATGTTCCCACTGAACCCCTGTTAAGAATAAAATTGTTTATTGTATTTTAGTTTTAATAGCCATTTAACATTATGATAAAAAAATTGATAGGAAATGGGACTGCAGCTGCAAGTGAAAATACGCTGCAATTTTTTAAACTTTGACACAAATCAGCTTTTTAAAATTTTCCTAGTTTCCAACAATCTGCTGACAGTTTTAGTAAGCTCTAAACCTGTCTAGCAGACTCAAGGAACAATCTCGTATTAGTTGTTTTGTCAGACAGAGCTAATCATATGTACTCACTGCTTGAACTGCTATTATTTGTTTTGGAATCACACAGAGAAATTAAAATTTTATACAATCAATTTCCGTTTCACATGAAAATAGTTGTACTGAGTCTTTCAGGAGAAAAAAACCTCAAAAACAAATCAGCAAGTTGTTGATTAACAAAGTAACATATTTCTGCCTCTAATAATGCAATTTCTTTTAAAAAGTGCATATTTCACTATCAGAAGTAAATAAAAATATGCTAATAATTCTTTTTAGTGCCATGTCTTCACAGGAGCTTTTACTTTGTGAAATCTGTTCAAACATGTCAGATTCTAGCACCTAACACTTAAAGTCTGTTTTCTTTCAGTAGTTATAGCAACCTGATTTATATCAAATTGAATATTAAAATAGGGTGAAATACTGGCTTTTTTGTTTTTTTAAGACTCCTGCATGGCTTTTCTTTTAGAAATATTAAATCAATAAGCAGACACGTGGATAAAAAATTCAATTTTTCATAATTTGGAACATAAGGCAGCAACACAGAAAAAGAACAAGCACAAAGAGATGAGATCAAAGTAAACCCACAGTAATCTCAAATTTGAGATCTCCAAGCAGATCAGAATAGAAAATTCAAACAAAAATCTTCCACAAAGCTATTTACTTTCCACGAGTACAGAATTTCCCTCATTCCTCCACTACCTCACCCCTCCTCCTCTGCACACTAAAATCAGAGAAGCTGAAAAAACATAAACACCTCTATTCTGAATTGGTTAAAATCCAGCTTTTCTGTAGTTGTTGCTAATGTAAAAGTATTTACTACACTTCATATTTTTCAAAAATGCTTTTCAAAACCAAATTTAGTTCTCTGCAAAGTTATGAGAATTTTTACCAGTTGTTGTTCCATTCATGTCTGAAATGCCTTAAGCTTTATAACCCATTTTTACCTATTAAGAGGCCACAAACACTGTATTTGGGGCTTGTATAGTTTCATTTGTTGCTCTTAGCTCATTTTTATTTTTGATATAAGAAACAGATCTGACTCCTAATCCTAGAGATTCTGCACACAGCCTGAGAGAGAAACCAGTGAGTTACCTGCACACAGTGAAGGCCAATTACACTTTAGGTACATCTGTTGAACCCATCAGCCTCCTAAACTGGAGGCTAACTGGGATTAGAGTAAAAGATTTTTCTGGTGACAGTGAAAAGTTTGGACTTATAAGTGTATTTTAACAGAAAAATACATGGAAAAGGAGCAAAATAAAAATTAAAGAATCCTTAAATACAAGAAAGAAAATGTTTCCATGCCTTAGGATGCCTCTGTAGGTGTTGTAAAGACCTCGGAGTCTCGGCAGGTGCCAGGATCAAGTCTTCTGGGATCTGGCAGCCCCACTGTGGTCCTGAAAGCACACAAAAGGAGCTGTGGCCCAAAAAAACATCACAGTGTTCCTAACCTTGAAATCCAAAAGCAGACGTGTGATATGCTAACCTGTTCTAACCTGTCTGATGCAAGGAATTTTAATAAATATCACCACATGATCACCACAGCCCTGAGAAAGGACAAAGTGAATGTCAATGGCAGATGTATGGAGTGTGTTCACACATCCCCCTCCCAGTGCATTTTTTAATCTTAAATTGTACTCACAGAATCATAGGATCATTTAGGTTGGAAAAGACCTTCAAGATCATCTAGTCCAACCTTTGAGTAAGTCTTAATGCAGGTGTGAAGGAGTTCAAGTGGAAGAAACTGCAAGCTGGGTAGTGAGGAAATACCAATTCTCCCTTTCCTCATCAGCTTTCTCCTTCTTTTTTCCTCAGCGCCTGACCATTGGTATCTTCCTAACATTAGAATCCCAGACTCATTTAGATTGGCAAAGACCTCCAAGACCATCCTGTGACTGATCCCCACCCTGTCCCCAGCCCAGAGCACTGAGTGCCACCTCCAGCCCTCCCTTGGACACCTCCAGGGATGGGTACTCCAAACCTCCCTGGGCAGCCCCTGCCAAGGCCTGAGCACCCTTTCCATGGGGAAATTCCTGCTGATGTCCAACCTGAGCCTCCCCTGGCCCAGCCTGAGGCCGTTCCCTCTCCTCCTGTCCCTGTTCCCTGGGAGCAGAGCCCGACCCCCCCCGGCTGCCCCCTCCTGTCAGGGAGTTGTGCAGAGCCACAAGGTCCCCCCTGAGCCTCCTTTTCTCCAGCCTGAGCCCCTTTCCCAGCTCCCTCAGCCGCTCCTGGGGCTCCAGACCCTTCCCAGCTCCGCTCCCTTCCCTGGACATGCTCCAGCCCCTCAAACCTCCTATCAAGAGGGGCCTTTCCCGGCATTCCAGACACTCTGCCCCAGCCTGGAGCGTTCCACAGGGCTGCTGTATTCTCATCACTGTCTGTTTCCAAAATAAACAAAAATACCATACCTGCTCATGTGGTATTGCTGCAATTTCTCTCCAACCTCTTCAGCCTGCTGTGGAAATGGCAAGTAACACAAAATATGGCCAAAATAGGTCTTGAACTATGTTTCATCACAACTTGAACTATTTTCATCATGAGAGGAACACACAACCCACACCAGGTATTCAACAGTGATGGCAGCCCTTTACAGCATGGTTTTGGATTAATGCTTTTGTTCTGCGTTGATGAGGTTTTTTGTTTGTTTGCTTTGATTTTGTTATCGTGGGTTTTCTTGCTTTTTTTTGGTTTAACATGACAAACGTAATTTTGAAGTCAAATCCTTTCAGAGACGTGGCCGTACCAGTAGAAAGGGCTATGCAGGGAAAGGTTCTGGTTTTGTTTTGTTCTGTTTGAAATCACAGATTATGCTCAGATTATGTTTCTCAAACCATTTCCACTCTCCCACTTACTGTCCAAAAATTATAAACACATGACAAGCACTTGTATCACAAAGACAGCAATCAGAACTGAAATATTTTAGATAATCAGTTCCAAAGCTTTCACCGAAAAATAGGAGTCACCTACTATTAAAATAAATAAATAAATAAAATCTAAGCTTAACTTTCAGATCCTAGTTCTTGATATATAAAACTGAGACCTGTGGGCAGAAAGGAGGAGAAATAGTGTATAATGGGCAGCTCTGACCTGCAGTCATTTAGAGACAATAAACGTGGACCCCTACCATGATGTTTTTAGGGAAATGCACCTTTAAGATAGGAAAAAAAAAAATCTTTAAGAACCACCTCTGAGCGATATCACTAATCACCATTATCATGCTAGATTGAGCTGAGTGTAAGCGCCGTGCTGGCAGCACTCTGACTGCACTGCCTCTGCCCTTACCTATCTAACAGATGTCATTTTATGTCAGCAGGAGACTTTTCCACATCCTCTGGCCTATTTACGAGTTCCAATTCACACATTGCCACCGGGCAAGGCAATTCACAAACATTTGGTGAGCTTTCACTGACGGGCTGCTGAAGCTCTGGTTTCTCAGTCACTAGGGCTTCACATTGGTGCAGCTGGGATCTTGTCAGATGTGTAATGGCTCCGAGATATACAAAAAGCTAATATTCAAAATAAAAGCACTTAAAAGCAGACAGGAAAGGGGAAGTCTGAATGCCTCCAAGTTTTTGTTTCCACATCGAGTTACGTCGTTCTGACTAGAAAATTAATACTTATCGCTCTTGGTTTTTTCTGGGAATATGAATGTCAGCATGCATTCAGGAGTCAATATTATTAATATTTCTTTTATACTCGCACAAAATGTTGTTTTCGTCTCTCAGGAGGCAAATGTATTTGATGTGTGACTCTTTTTTGATGGGCTACTGACTACAGCAATGCTTTGTGGAGATGTTAAACTTTTCCCTGTTCAGTTCATCCAGTGCTCAGCTGCTCCGCTATTGGCAAAACCCAGACTAAATAGCCCCAAACTGCTATAATGCCTCTTCCCTGGCTGTCAGTTTATCACACGATGGATTTTTCCTGCAGGCACCTCTCCTCAGTGGCACTCTGCTGAGCTGTCAGCATGAGGGGCGTGTCGGATCCTCTTCGGAGGGACCATAAGTTCTGAAGCTGCACCCTCACAGTGAGACACTTCAACAGAAAATGGTTTATTAATTTCTGCGCTCATTTCATTCTGCATGACATGTGCCATGGATTGACTTAATTGTTTGTTGTGGGTGGGGGGAAAGGTTTATTCTCACTCCATGGCAATCCTTACCAAATTCATTCAACTGGCAAACTTTTAAGACAGATAAATAAACAAATGACCCCTTTCTCAATTTCCTCTGCAGCACATACCTTCTACTGACATTTTCTTGGTTTCTTTCACGTGCTTCCTAATATCTGGGTCTTCAGGGACCCTCTGAAATTTTCAATCTGTCATGACATCCTTCTTTTCTCCTCGACCCACATGCAGCTCATGCTCTAAGGGCTGTATTCAACACCTTTTTTTTTTTTTTTCCCATCTCCTTTCTATAGAGTTTGATCCTTTCTAATCTTTTTAGGGATGCTATTGCATTGAATACAACCATGAATTATTAATTAAACACTAATTACAAACTGTTTATGCTTTGATTTTATTTACACAGGTGTTAAGAAGTGTAGAAAGTCATGGTTGTTGCAATGTCTCCTCCCTCCTCCACCTCCTATCATGGAGCTCTTCAAACCATGTTTATAATAGTATAAATCACAAAAAAAAAAAGAGTTATGTGCAATGGAGAACTTGAAAAAACAGAGAGAAAGCTGAGTTTCAGGCTTTCTTGTTGTTTTGGGGTGGTTGTTTTCTGTTGTTTTGTTTCATTGGTTTTTGGGGTTGTGCTCATTGTTTTTTTGGTGGTTTGGTGTTTTTGGTTAGTTTCCATTGGGGTTTTTTTGTTGTTGTTTCTTTGTTTTGATTTTGTTTGGGTTTTTGTTGTTTGGTTTGTTTTGGTGTGGTTTTTTGGGGGGTTTTTGTTTGTTTGTTTGTTTGTTTGTGGTTTTTTGCTTGGTTGGTTGGTTGTTTTTTGGGTTTTGTTTTGTTTGGCTTGCAGTCCCTGGCTCAATTTCTGAAGACTTGCATCATCATAGGAAGATTGTACAGTTCAGTGAGATGTAGGTACAGCGCGATCGTGACAGTGAGGAAGGACAAATTTTACTAGAGGAATTTGGCCTAAAATGACCAGTTATGAGTCTAACTTTTTGTCCTGGTTCCAGTCAGAGTTATAAGCTGCAATACTTGGAGTTTCCTGCCAAATCTGATTCCTCTATGTACTGCTGGAAGCACAAGCAAACCTATCTGTATTTGGTCATGTAATTTTCAAAATATTTAACTTATTAGATCTGGCTACTGCAGTGCACCCTGGTTACTATTTCAGTTTGCAAACCCCCCAAAACTATTAAAAAATCAAACATGATTTTTTAAAAAAACATTTATTCCTACTGGCAGAATGCTTTTCTTCTCCATAGCCAGTGCTGTCTTCCAATTTTGTCTATGATTGTTTGTTGGGGATGAGGGCACAGGTTTATTCTCTCTGTGTTTGGAAACATACAAGTTCCAGTGAATTTAAAAACTTCAGACTTGATTTAGTGAAATAGAATATCATTCCATTTTCTTATCATGAAAGTGTTGATATATGCTCTTTTAATCTGTTCCATAACAAAAAATAAGACACCTTGTTGAGTGTCTTAAGAGAAAATAAAATACCTCCAGTCACTCAATATTTTTGTCCATATCCCTCTTTTTTCACTTTAAACATACAAATGTGCAACTTTGGACTTTCAAGCAAAAAAAAAAAAAAAAAAACCCAAATCCCTTGACTACACTCAGGTTAAGTTACATTGAAGACTGGTCTGACTGTCCAGGCTGAATGTTGCTCTCACTGTAAATTTAGTGACTGCATTGTCCCAAACACAAGAAATTTTAATACTTTAGAAATTTTAGAAGAATTTATCACTCTCTCACTTTGCTGATTGTATATTACTGAATCCTAGTTAGGCTTGTGAGAAGGGTGAGGAAAGGACAAGTTTGTGAAGGCTGTGAAGAAGGGACAAGAACGTCTCAATAAAGTGTGAGAAACAAAATGGAGAAAAGCAGTTAGTATTATTAAAATAAGATACTTGACCCACTGGACTTGCAATGAATGATGAACAGCTTTGTTAATTTACAGACTCATCTCAAATTTTAACTCACATGTGGTACAACCAGAAATCGAATTCCTTTCATTAATATTTCATTGGAAATTAAATGCAATAAAGGCACTTAGACTTTTGGAATTTTTTTTTTACTACTTTTTAAAATAAGCATTTTAATTTGCTACACAAACACATCCAAAAATTTAAATCCTACTGTCAAACACTGCCACTGTTACATAAATCTTACTGCTGTACTCTATATGTAGCTATTCACAGCAGGGGTTTAACAGTGATCTATTAAACACTTCCACTTAATGTAACTGTTAAAAATACACTTAAGATGGCATGTGAAATACCACTAAACACTTACCATAATGAGCATTTGTACTTACAATATATGGTTTAATATAATTAAGTTAAAACCCGCTGTTTTACTAAACCTTATGTAACCACTGTACGCAGGTGATGATACACATTCTCTCCTCCTAAACATTTGAAACAAGTAAGGTAAGACTGCAGAAGTTTATAGTCTAAATTACACTGTGTAAACTATTAATGTCTTCATGTCAATCTGACATGAGTATTAGAGAAACAGTGATTTGCATTTGCTGTGGCATTTTAAAATGTTTAAATACTCAAAGATCAACAGTACTTCGTACCATCACCAATTATTTTTATGTAAATACTGCCTGAAAACTTCAGTTTCACTGCACAACAACAAATTGGAAAAGTTGTAAGTAGAAAATGCGGGTCATTCGGTCAAGTTCTTCCTCATTCACTCTCTCCATCATTCTCTGTTGCAGATATGCCACAGCTGTGTCTGCTTGTTGAAGAACGATTTGCAGCCATGAACCCTCATGTTTTCTTCCTCTCCGACAAATCCACAGCAGCATTAACCAAAACTTCATTAAAAATAAGCTGCTTCTGCAGTAGAATACCATCATGAGAGATGCAGTGACATCCCTGAGGGACAGGATGGCATCCAGAGGGACCTGGACATCCCTAGGAGTGACCCACATGGATCTCATGAGGTTTAACCAGGACAGGGGCTGGTGCTGCCCCTGGGTCAGGGCAGCCCCGGGCTGGATCCAGGCTGGGGATAGGCAGATGGAGCAGCCCTGGGAGAAGCCCTGGGGGTGCTGTGGGGGAGAGCTG